>CAHIKZ030001897.1:322500-325000 GCA_903632075.3 Acanthosepion pharaonis | reverse complement strand
TATATAATAAATAAAAAACAACTCCCCCAAAAAGTAACACATTTGGTTCCATTTATGACAAAACACAGATTTAACAAGAGAAAAGTAAAAGAAAAAAAAAAAACATAGTTTTCACAAAATAATTTCTTGTTTTCCCTTTGTTTGAAGGAAAAAAAATACTATATATGCCTGGTTGAAAGGAGAAAATTTTTAAAAAAAAATTCTTTTGGTTAAAAAAACAAAAACAAGAAAAATTCTAATTTCTCAGATAATACAAACAATATATTTATTTTATTCACCAAAAACGTATGAAGGCCAAGAAACACATCTTAGAAATCATGAAAATTGTAAAATGAAAAAAAAAAAACACACAATCTGCACCAATTTCAATTTTTTTTCCAGTTCTAATAGCCTTGATAGCTTTCCCTGTGATGAGGCATTACTTAGATTACCTACAATGTGGGCAGGCAAGAGTTAAAAAATGCAACACACCTTTTAAAAGAAATCAAAAAGTAGTGATAATGACACAAAGTTGTGTGCCAAGTAGGATACGTAGTCAATTCAGTGGTGTTTGATTTTTTATAGAAAGAAAAACTTTAGCAAAAGGAAAAAAAAAGAAAAGGTTTGTATGAGTTTCTTAACAGAAAAAAAAATTTTTAATTAATATTTTATTTCCTTCACTCCCTGTAGTTTGAAAAAAAAAAAAAACGAAAACTGAAAAAAAATCCTCTTCAACTCTGATCAGGATTTCACAAAAAACTGTTATGCAGAAAGGAAAAAAAATATTTCCTGCTTAATCCAGAACAGACGATTTGATTGGTCACTAACAAAAAAATGCATCAAAGATTTTGATTGGCTGAAACATACCCCACCCCAGGCACAACCCAAGAGGCATGTTGGACATTTGCAAGGTGCGTTTTGCATCTGACTGGCACGTCCTTTTGGAAAACGTGTTAGAGAAAATGGCAAGTTTGATGAAGTTATAATGAAAACATGCTATCTTATAACTCAGTATTATTAAGCCATGGAAGGCTGAGAAAGAGAAAAAAAAAAAAAAACTATACAAAATCCTGCATATAGGTCACACAAGCAAAGGTGCCCAATGTGCAGGGTAATGGATCGAATGAAAGGATATTTATGAAGCGTTCAACTTGTTATTTGTGATCTTTCTTGGGACGTTATCTCTGGGCAGGGTCACTTATATTTAGTCAACACATACAAACACAGATTTCTACAAACATAGCAAAAGTGAACTTTCAGGCCTATTTGTTTGGTCATCTCACATTCTGACTTGGTGAGTTCTTAATCTGTCAGGGAACAAAATGGAAAAAGTTATTTAAGAAGTCTAAAGAAAAAATGGAAAAATCCTGACAAAAAAATATTTTTACAACTTTTATCTTTCCTGATTGTTAAAATCAGGAAAACTTTTTATTGTCTTTTCTGTTTCTTTTTTTATTATTTATTTATTTTTTTTTTTTTTTTAGTATTATGAAAATGACAAAAAATATATATAGAGAATGAACCCCCCCACACACAAATTTGAATTATTCTAGTTTGAATATTGAAAAGTTTGAATATTTTTAAAAATCCGTTTTAGGAGAGATCCTTGTAGTTAGGCTGTGTTATTGCACAGGTCTTTTTTTATATATATATTCAAATAAGTTTAATGTACCAACTATTTTCTAAATCTAGAATGACAGACCCAGAAACCCCACCCTCTCACCCACCTACTCAACACTGAAAAAAAAACACACAAACAAAAGCAAGTAATTTTAATGTTGACTGATATGGTCTTCATGTGTTTTGTTGTATCTGTTGCAGAGTTACCAGCGTTTTTGCTGCCATAGGAAGTTTGGAATTAATTCAGGGAAAATGGCATTGTAACTTAACATAAAACAAAATGAGGAAGGAGGGCTTGGAAAACTTAACCCTCACAAGGCATATCGAGGACAAGAGAGATAGGGGAAGGTAGTAAGGCACCTACCTGATGAGCTTGTGTGAATGGATGACAGAACTGGAGGTGGGAGGTTTGGCAAAGGGAGAAACACTGCTGAGGGCCATAAGGGATAGGAGATTGTGGAGGGCTATGATTGCCCATGTCCTGAAGGGACATGGCATATAGAAGAGGAAGAATCAGGATCATTGCTGGAGAAGTAATACCTTTAATCCACATCTGGCTCATCTGGTTTTAATCCATAATTGGCTCCCAAGATTTCCATTTAGAACAAGTAATTCAATTGGCACAAAGTGAAAACTTCAACCTAATTTTCTTGACCCTTTGAGCCTTGCATTCCTGAACAATTTTAACCCTTCTGTCTGCGCTCCTGAGTCAAAATTTGCAAAAAATTGCAATATAATGTTTCACGATAGATATAAAAATAGTTACAAGTGTTTACCCACCATTCAACCAGTAGCAGGGAATTATGTCATTTTTCTCTACCATTGTTCAACCGCTGGCTGGGCAATAAGTCATTTTTCTCTACCACTGGTAAAGCAGTGGTCAGGGCTCAAAGGGTTAAAT
>CAHIKZ030001897.1:310000-317500 GCA_903632075.3 Acanthosepion pharaonis | reverse complement strand
TCTGCTAAAAGAATCCTACCACCCACCTCAAAAATGCACTTTTAAAATAATACAGGGACGAGAAAAAAATCCGAAAAAGTAAACCTTTTTTTTCCTCTTTAATTTTATATTTAACATTATGGAAAGTGATTGAAAAAAATTTTTTTTTCCTCTTAAATTTAATGGAAAGTGATTGAAAAAAATAATCCTGGAGACCTTTCTACCATTCTGTTTTTTTTTTTTTTTAAAAAAGTAAAAATAAAAGACCATTGGTGTATTGTGGGAAAGATTTTTAAAACACATTTTATTATATTTCTTCTTCCTTTGTATGCATGCCCATAGCAACCAAACTGTCATCTGGAGCAAAAGAATTATTATAACAACATACATTTTCTGTCGTCATTCATTATCATTTAATCTCATTTCCCTGTTTGTCTCTCGTTTATATTTATAGCTTTAATAAAATATAAATGCAAAGCTTATCTTAATTTCTATCTTCAAACCGAGACACCAGGTGTAGGTTCTTATATAATAAAGTGTTTTTCACTACCCAACACCCCTTAAACTTCAGGGCTGATACAAAAAAACTTTAAATAATGATAGCTTACATCACTACCAAAACAGAATATCCCAGACAAACTGAGATGTATAGTTAGCCTACCAATTCATAAAAGCTTATAAGTCATTGTTTCCTAGTCTTATTTATAACATTAATCAGAAATATTTGAATAGTTTTTTTTAATTAGTTAATTGATTTAATTAATTCTTAATTATAATTATATTCTATAATTATTACATTTAATAATTACATCATTGATTTGGAGTGGGTTGTGTTAACAAATAATGGTTTACCACTACTGTTATTCATCCTGACAATATTTTTAAGATTCTTAGAATTGGTTTAGTGTATTCTGTGCTGTGTCTACTGAAGTACGAAGAGTTTGTATTTATGGCTTCAAGGATATACTGTGACAAAGTCTAAAAATTTTTCATGCACAGTAGGTGACTTACCTGCTAATTTATTGGTCATACTTGCTAGTAATTGTTGATTAGAATTATCATTCTATTTATTTTTCTGGATTTATTTGGGAGAAAAATACTTGTCAAAAATTCAAAGGAGACTTCTAATGTCAGTCTGTGATTTGACCTGAACATCATCTGTCCATATTAGCTAAAGACAATTTAATCTCTGTGATTGATTTCAAAGCATTTATTTGATAACTTCTATTCTTTAAACATCATAGAAAAAACTTTTAAATCATTAGGTAGCCATCTCCAACTGATCATACAGTAAATCATGAATAAACAGACTGTCATAGGTTAGGGTTAGAAGGGACTGAAAAATGCCAGGTAAATAAGAATGAACTGAGAAAGACAGACAGACAGACAGACAAATAGATAAATAAATAAGATAGATAGATATAAAAAGTGGAATAGATAGATAGATAGATAGATAGATAGATAGATAGATAGAAAATCTGGAATAGATATAAAGAATGAAATAGATAGATAGATAGATAGATAGATAGATAGATAGATAGATAGATAGATATGAAGAGATTTGCATAGATAGATCTATTATTCTGAATTGTGTTTAAAGTACTGGCCATTGAAGAAAACACGTAATCATTTATAATGAAGAAGAAATAAAGACAGAAAAATCATACACTTAATTATTTGGTATTTTATGGCCATAAGTACACAGTGTAAATGAAAAAGGAGGAATAAAATAAAATCTTTGGTGAGATTAAAACTCCCACCCATTTTGCCATGAAAAAACCTGGTTAAGCCCCAATGCTCTTATCAACCGAACAACAAAGGATGGGTTTAAAGGTGAGATCTGATCTTCACCCCCACTAGTGAGTTTTCATAGCTCATTTCATGAGAGCAACTGGCACGTTCAATCTGCTTTACTACTTGGGGTGGAAATTCTAATCTTACCAGGAACATATTCTTCATTTTCAACTGACATTGTCTACTCAGTGCCATAGAATTGACAGCTGGTATAAATTTGCAGTAAAATGAAAAAAATTGGCATGAACATAAGTAATAGTCTAAATTATTATTAATATTAATGAATAATAATTTTTTTTTCTAATAAAGAATAAAATAAAAATTAAGATGAAGTTAAATACTGGTGAAAAAAACCCCCAAAAAACAACAACAAAAAAACAAAACAAAAAAAAAAAAAAAAAAACAACAACAACAATAATAATAATAAGAAGAATAACAGCTGTCAGTGCTTCATTTAAAACATAAAATAAAATCTAAAATGGTAGACACGTCAAAATTATCTTTATTGTTAATATTTTTATTATTACTAATATTATTATTAAACAAAATGATTGACGTAACTCTTCCAATATTTTTCAGCACTTAATTAAGAAATTTAAGAAAAAAAAAGGAAAAAACCATTTAAGAAAAAAAAAATACAATGTTAAACAATATTTCAACAAAATGTCTGTCTTCTTCAAGTTTTATTTTAAAAAAATTTTCAAATAGAAAAATATATAAATCTACAAAATGTATAAGTTTTTGTACAAGAATTGTTTGTAAAAAAAAACTCACTCTACTGCTATTGAATATTATTATTACTATTAATAATAATAATGTTTAAAATGATCTGTGTAATAAAATAAAAATAAGACAAAAGTAAATATTTATCAAAATGAATAATAATATTAATAATGTTTGACAGTGTTTTATCAAAATAGAATAAAAAGGTGAGAGTCAAGATATGAGTCAAAATTAATTATCATTATTATTAATAATAATAATAATAGTTGAAAAAGTATCATCTGTTAAAATCTAAAATAAAATTAAAGTGAAAGTAAGTAAATACATTTAAAAATTAATAATGATATGTCTGTCAGCCATAGACTAACAAGCTATTGAGTGGTTTTCAATCAAACTCAATATGAAGATGGGCCCTGACTCAGCTTGTATGATAAGTTATGTAAAACTGATGTAGGTAAGCCTTGAAGGTCATGAAAGGTAAAAAAATTATGGTCAAGGAAGCCATTTCTCATGGAAGTTAAATATTTATTCCAGAATAAAAATAGAGTCGTAACAGAAGGTAAATTAGCTTTTGGTTGTAAATGAATTCATAGTTACTTCCCTTAATTCATTTAATAATCTATGCAAATAAAATGAAGTGTCTGTCTGTTTGTCTTCTTATTTAAACAAAATTAGTTACCAAGCAATACCAGGAACAATACCTGTTACAAGAATATTTCTTTGGGTTTTTTTTTTTTTTAGGCTATTAGTAACTGACTGGTAAGCAACTGATTTCATACAGATTTGTATTGATATGGCTGATAAGAAATTTACTCCTGAATTTAACTGGTATATCCCAAGCAGTGACAGGGATGCTGTAGCTAATGATGAAATAGTGAAAAACACATTGAAATGCTCTGATTGTACCTCTGCATACTGAAAAATGTTTTTAAATTATTTTTTCATCTTCTGTCATCCTTGCTACCTGTAACTTATAAACATTATTTCAAAGAGATAATATCAAAAGCATGATTTTTATTATATTATATTATTAATACTCTAAATATCAATGTCAGATTGACATTTTTCTAAATTTAGTATTAAGGATTACTTGTTTATATTCTCACACCTCTCATTAAGTGTGACTTAAGATTTCAATGGAAGTATTAATTTGGCCTAATGGTTATCAGTATAGAAAATGTAGTTAGGCTGAGTCTAAATACCAGCTGAAGCAATTTGGGTTCACAATAATAACCTTGGGAAAGGCATGAACCAGTCTCTCCCTACAGATTCAGTCAGAACTTACTTCAAGTTGTTAATACCAAAGATGTAATTATTAAGTGAAAATTGGGACAAGAGTTGAGATATTTTTACTTTCCTAAATATGCTAGTAAGTACTTTTTTCTGAATATCCAAGTTTTATTGTAAATGCTGGCAGGGGTCATATTATTAAAAAAAATCAAACAAATATATACAAATACAGGGGTCAAATTATGCAGAAAACTTAAATATATTTAAAAGCATCTTTTAAAGTTCATTATTTTTTTTTTACCAAATGGCAGCAAAACTTACTGAAATTTACCAAAAATGTAATTTAAAAAAAAAATAGTGGAATATTTTATCTTTCAATTGTGATGAGTCTTCTTTAGCTAGAGATCTACTGGTTAAATTTGTTAAAATAAATATTTCCCTATAAAGAAACTATACAGTCAGCCAGTATTCTCATAATATTAGATATAAAAATTACTTGAAGGCATCAAAAGTGAAAACTTGATATTCAAACAAGAATGTGTGTGTGAAGTTTTTGCATTTAACTATCTTTGTGCATGCTAATGTCATTGGCAAAGTAAAACAAAATTGTTGTTCTCCTGGCCAAGACATTATACTATGTAAATAGCATTGTACAACAAATCCCCCAGACATACTATATAAATTACATTGGAAGGCATATTTATAATATATAACTGTAATAGAACACCAATCACCCAATTGTGCTATATAATGCTAGAGTGCAAGAAATCACCCAATTATACTATAAATGGCAATAAACAATAAATCACCCAATAATACTTCACTCACTTCAAGCATATAAGTGACATAGTACAATAAATCACCCAATTATAGCATATAAATGGAATAAAACAACAAATCAACTAATTATAGAATACAGCATATAAATGGCAAATCACCCAGTAATAATATATAAATGACATAAGAAATATAAGAAATCACCCAGTTATAGCATATAATGGCAGAGTAAATTACATCACACAATTATAGCATTTAAATGGATGAAAACATCAAATTATAACAATTATAAATTGCAAATAACCCAATAATGGCATATAAAGTACAACAAAGTACTGACATGTAGAGTACAAGAAATCACCCAATTATGGCATATAAGGGGCAGAGTACAAGAAATCACCCAGTTACAGCATATAAGGGGCAAAGTACAATAAATTGCACAGTAATAGCATATAAATTCCATAAAATGACCACTCACCCAATTACACTATAATGACATATTACAATAAATCACCCAATTATGCTAAAATGCAGCAAATAATAATAAAATGTAAAACACAACTTTATTTACATCATTATATTTTTTGACAGTTTTCCCTTGTTGGCATTTTGAAAGAGAAATGGTTCATTCTTTCTGGGTCTTCTTTTTTGAGGGAGGGAGGGAGGAAAGGGGGTTAGGGTAGTGGGAAGGGGAATATGGAAATCACTTTGTTACAAAAAAGAAAAAAAATGAACAAAAAAATATTATTCTGCCTCACATGAGGTATTTGGTTTCTTTCCTGGTTTTTTTTTTTTTTTCTTTTTTTTTCTTTTCTTTTTTCCTTGTATTTTTTATGCTTCCTTATGAAATGTAGATATTAAAAAAAGAAAGTATTACAGCCCCACAGGTCTGGGGTAACTCTTTTTAAAAAGTTTATCAGTGCACATACATTTTTTTTTTTTTTAATATTTTGTTGTTGTTGTTGTTGTTGTTGTTGTTGTTGTTTTTACAACCACTGAGTTGCAATTTGTACAAGAATGTTCCATACTCAATTGAGTATCTCTCTTTTTTTTTCTTTTTAATTGGGGTCTGATTGGAGTATTTTTAAAAAAATTTTTGCATGCGATATGTATGAAAGAAAAGTAGGAAAGTGTCTTTTTTTAAGTTTGGAAAATATTTAAAAAAAAAAATTATAAAATAAATGGCTTGACTACCATTTACAGATATGCTGCAAAGTGTCAGTAGAAAAGCAGTTGGATTTAAAATGGCAGCCATTTATAATCTGCTTAATGAGATAACTAATTTGATGATTAACAAAAAGAAATAATAATAATAAATAAAGTCACAGTTTTATTTTTTTTATTTGTACATGATACTAATTTTGTCATTGTTGCTTAGGAATTTTTTAAGAAATTGTTTCATTTAAAATATATATATATATATATATATATATATATATATATATATATATATATATATATATAAGCTGATAGCCATCCTAAAGTTAGTAACTGGATAATAAGTAGCAACCATCTTGAATCCTACTGCATTCTTCCTGCCACCTTTGCAGTGTTCTCTGTAAACAAAACTCTAGTGGTATGTAAATGATTGCTTAATTAGCATAGCTAAGACATAGACTATATAAATGTCCAAGCAATAATGGTAGACTAGTTCTCAGTATACAAGATAAATGACTACCACTGGATTGATAAAATACAAAGGAAAGCACATTTCATAACTGAAAAAGAAAATAAACAAAAAAAAACAAAGTAGGGGTGGTAAAAGGAAGCCTGAATCATATGCCAGATATATAAAAAGAAAAAAATTAGGAAATTTAATTCAATTGTTTTGTAGACCACAAAGATATAAAATCCAAACATTTGGGTTGCATAATTAAATTAACATAGACAAACATAAACTTATATTTTCACTACCTACAGAAAAATTCATTTAAAAAGGAGAAAAAAGCTATTTAGTAAGTGGATGATAAACAGCCACCATCTTGAATCCTACTGCTTTCCTACTGCAACCTTGCAGCGTGTCTGGTAAATGTTAGTCAAGCCAAATAAATAAACAAACACAGACCTAGTCACAAAACCATTTGCAGTGAATCCTTTGAGTCAACAATATTTTATTGTATCAAACCGAATAATTAGAGACAATAATGTGACTGAGATATTGTCAAGAACTGCACCGATCATTCGTAGCTTACCATTCCCTACACATCTGGAAATAAGCTCTTTCTTAGAGAGAATTGGTGATATAAACAAAATAAGCATCCAACTGTTTTCAGATGTTTAAATCTCTTTTAATTTTTGCTGTTATTCGCACATCATTTCAACTGATCCGTTCTCCAACTCTTCCCAGGTGTGAAAAGTAAGATAAAAGAAATCTTTATCGCAAACAAAAGGCTAAGCCTGTAGTCCTCTGAGTTAGAGGTTTTCTTTTTCTTGTGAATTGCACCTGACAAGGGCTAAAGAATGGACCAGCTGAAACATTGTGCGAACAAAAAAGAAATAAAAAAGAGATTTGAACATCCAAATACTGTTTGATATGCTAACAATACTAAGTTATATGCAATAAAATTAAAAACAAACCAAAACATACAAACATACCCAACACGAACAATTCTTACTCAGAGTCGGGCTCAGGAAAATCCGGTTCCCTGAAAAACCATCTTTTATAAAAAAAAATAGTGCAGACTTATTAAAAGTTAGAATTCACTTTTAAAAAAGTTTTTAAAAAAAAAAAAACCCAAAACTACGGACTACCCCCTCCCAACCAATATCACCAGAACCTAAAAATATAAAATCCAAAAATTTGGAGTTGCATATTGAAATTAACATAGACTACATGATAAATATCTTGTATATACAGACACAACTTATATTTTCAATACCTACACTGAAAAGGTATATATAAAAACAGGGCATATATCACCCTACAGTAAAATTATATATGTCTATATATATGAGTGTGTGTGTGTTTGTGTGCACATGCATAAACAGATGCAATAT
>CAHIKZ030001897.1:0-305000 GCA_903632075.3 Acanthosepion pharaonis | reverse complement strand
GTTTTCCCACTCTGACATTTCTGATTTGTAGTTCAAATCTTAGGAGTCTGTTCCACAAAATAGGAGATTGTAGGAAGAAGCTGGACTTCTTTCTTACTAATTGAATATGAAGACAATAAAGCTGGTTCTCCCTGGTGGATGTGGTAAGGGTTTATATGATCTCAGCTGTGAATTTAAAAATTTATATATATATATATATATATATATATATATATATATATATATATATATATATATATACAACATATATATATATATATATATATAGAGAGAGAGAGAGAGGCGGAAAGAGAGAATAAGAGAGAGACATAGATAGATAGATAGATAGATAGAACAGACAGATAAATAAATAGAGTTGACTAATAGATAGATAGATAGATAGATAGATAGATATGCCATCGGGCTTGATAAATGTTCTTGGCGAGAAGTAATTCCCATTTTCACCAAGCTATCTATTTATCTATGAAACACCCCCACCTCAATATATATATATATATATATATATATATATATATATATATATATATATATGAACTAAGGAATGTTGCATGTCAAAACATGACAATACTGATATAGTAACAAGAGGTTTGCTACATTTCATCTGAAGGAAAAGGATTTAGAAAATCACAAAGAAGAACTAGAAAAATTTACATGGAATTTATCTATGAATTTAACTAGGGCTGGCTCAGGGTACTGGCAACTCAGGCACCAGGGTTCCATCAAGGAATGAGGGTGCCATCATGCCAGCATATCATGTGTTTGGGATATTCCAAAATTAAAGCTTATAAAAACATACTTGTGATCATCTATGACTCAAGACAGATTAAATTTTTTGCCTATTTTGTCAGCTGAAAATGATTTTGTAAAGAAGATAGGTATAAAAAATGCCATGAAAATATTTTCAGATCTAAAGGCTAGAAAAAAATATTTTAGATAGGATAATGAATGTTTTCTTTAGATTGTATTAAGTTGTATATTTTAATAAACCCATTATTCTACATTTTCAGTTTTTCTCCTTGGGTGCCAAAGTTCAGCTTGCCCAGGGTGACTGCAACTCTAGGGGTGTCACTGTATATGACACACATTGATAACAGATAAATATAATTTCAAAAAACTTGTCTTTGGACTTTCACTTATATACTGCTCATCAGAGTAAGATAAACTTATTGAATTCACTAGTTTGATACTTGTTGTTGTGCTGGCAGCAATATGTTCAAAGGGACAGCTTATATTCTTTTCCTGTTATCCAAACTGTGTGTATATGTATAGTTACATATGTGCATGCATATTCAAATTCAATGACAGACCTAAAATATTTCTAAAGAATTTTTTAAAAAGACTTTTAAAAAATAATACTATTCACTACCAAATAATTTCTGAAATGTTCAATTCAGTCATGCAATTATCTGATTTATCAGGGTTTAAAAATTTTTTTTTTTGACTTCAAATCTATGAATTTAATGTTCAGCTTAAATTAGGAGTTGTTCAGACTGAGTAGAAGAGAAATGTATTATTCCAATGTCTTATTTCAAACTCAGTCAAATTTTGGATGCATGTAGGTGTGCATGTATATGTCTGTGTTCTTGTGTGTACATTAAAAGGCAAAAGTATATGTACGTCATACACGTATATAACAAATATACATAGTTACATCACATATGCATTCAAGGTCACACACAGAACATGACAGACAGAGAATCATTTATAATATAGATTAACAGATATCATATGAATATGATAGCATAATGGATATTAACATCAATATTTGTTAATGAATTCAATAGATTTATTTGACCCTGATGAGTGGTGTATCTGCAAAATTAGAAGTTGGTCCTAAGATAAGTATTTTGAACTTTTATTTATCTATTAACTATTGTTATTCTGTATTTTAATATTAAGAACTTTATCTACAAATATCGCCTCACCCTTAAACATATTAAATTTGTTTTGTTAGGCATTAAGAATCTGTTTTGTATTTATTATTTGGCAAAGAACAGTATCTGTTCTCGCCTCATTTGAAATGGGAGATGGCACCCAGTGCTGGGAATGAATAAAAATGAACTTGGCAACTTAGAAACTTGAAAGAGCACATAGGGTAAATTGGAATTAGGATCAAGATTGTAGATCTTATTTATTCTGCAGTGTTTCTCAAAAAAGGTTCTTGAGTTTTAAGGAGACTTGTAGGCACCATACCTCAAGAATAGAGTTTTCATTGACTACAACAATGTGCAACATAAGCAGTACTTTCCTCATTGAACTAAGAGAGGTGCAATGGCTGTAACATTGACGCCTACATGACAGTAGTTGTGGAGATTGGGCAATTTTTGACTTTGGTCCATATACATATTCATGAGTATGGGCACCCGCATAAAAGAAGACCTTCTGTTACATCCTGTCTTAGTGGGGAGGTCAGATTAAATGCCAGAGATCAAATTGTAGTAACTGTTCTTATCAGCTTAATATTTGATAGAATCCCAATGTGGGGACTTTCATATTAAATTGATTTTTGGAACAAGATAAAGAGATAGAAACTTGCTCCACATTTACCACAAGTTAGCCTAGTATTTCAGAACCTCCAGGAATCAGCCCAGTTAATTATTACTAGTATTATTAGTAGTAGCATAAACCAATCTACACATCACATACATATGTACATATATATATATATATATATATATATATATATATATATATATATATATTTCACATTTCATTGAATACAACAGACAAGGTGCTTTTATTTAGTTTTTTATACAATTTCTTATGTGATCTAATAATTTTTTCTTTTCAGTTGATAAATTATATAAAAACTGTCCGAATGTTCTTTTTATCCGAGCACTTTTGGCTATACATTTAGCCATTTTCAATGATTAAATATTTTAACTGTTAAATAAGAAATAGTTTGAATAAAAAGAATAAAAATAACATTTGGACAGTTTTTATATAATTTATCATCTGAAATGAAAAAAAATTATTAGATCACATAAGAAATTGTATAAAAATCTAAATAAAAGCACCTTATCTGTCGTATTCAATCAAATGTGCATGAAAGAAGGATTGCTGCCTAAATACACAAATATATATATATATATATATATATATATATGCACACACATAAATACATATTCACATACATATGTGTGCATACATATATGCACATATGTATACAAATACATACACATATATATGCATATAGATATAGACATATATGTGCACACATACATGCACACGCACACACACACACACACACACAAACAAACATATATATATATATATATATGTACATACATTTTATATATGTATGTATGGATGGATGTGCATCTGTTTGCTTCTATGCAGGTATGGTGTGATATATGAGAGAATTATATACCTTCTTAGCAACATGTTCAAATAAATGCTGACATATGTGTATTTATTTGTATATGTGTATAAACACATACATACAGGAATTAACCCACTCACACATACATGCACATTTATAACATAATGTCTTCATCATAAACAAGAGAACATACAAATATGCATCCTTTCAAAGGGTCAATGAGTGCACCAGCAACAACATTTAACATTTAAAAGTTCCCACAATGTTATTCTTCAGCAATAAGAAAATACATTCATAGACAGAAAATAAAAATGAAAACCGCCCCCCCACTTCCCTGCAAAAATAACCCCCTTCAAATTCTAGATTGCAACATGAAGCTTACAAGACATTTAAAAAAAAAAAGAAAAAAAAGATAAAAAAAAAAGAAGAAATGAAATTAAAAAAAAATATTGGTAAACATTTCTGGAGACAATGCCTTTAATACTTACTTTATTCTGTGATAAGGATACAAAAAAGTTGTCTCAACTGTATTTTATACACTGTTGTTATTTATGTATTAAATTAAAAAAAATCAAGAAAAATTAAAAAAAAAAAAAATTAAAACGTTTTTACGTTTTACAGCAATGAAAACAGAAGAAAAAAATTAAAAATCTGGAATTAGAAAAAGAAAAAAAAAAGGCAACTATTTATAAAATCTCCGAACTAAAAAAAAAAAAGAAAATAACACAAAGTTATGCTTAAAAACCAAAATGGAATCTTCCATTTTCCTTTGTTACCTTCTCCTTTCATTAACAAAATGAAGAAAAAGCATTTCTGACAGGATTATATATATATATATATATATATATATATATATATATATATATATAAAACAAAAAACGTAAACTTATCATAGTCAATACATTTCAGCCCCTGATGGATTTTAAGGCAAACAAATATCATTTGCCTTGATAAAATTCATCAGAGGCTGAAACACGTTGGCAAAGATAAGTTTTCCTTTTGTCTTTATTTATATTGTCTTTTTACAGATATATTTTTAGTTATATCTGAAATTATATATATATATATATATATATATATATATATATATAAACAACAAGCATTTCACCTTTATTCCCCTCTAAGGCCAGATTGTGTTTGGTCTGGCACCCTATTTGTCAAATTTCACACCCATATTTAATGCTCCTTTTGAACTTGACCCCACTTTTAATTTCACACACACACACACACATACACACATATATATATATATATATATATATATATATATATATATATATATATATATATATATATATAAAACTATGGTGATGCAAAATGATTTCAATTTTATACTATTTAAGTATTATAAACTTAAAAGAAGTATTGTGAATTTTCTAAAGTTAAAGGTTTGGTAAAAAATATTTCAATATTCTTATTGATTTCTACTGATTTTGAGGGGACAGAATTTGTATATTTCAAAAATTTCTGAAAAAGACAGTCAAACCTGAGGAACAAGGATGTCATTTTATTGAATTATTTTCACCAATACAGAGTCTTGAAATATATAAGTAACTAAATAAATAAGTAACTTTGTGACAATGATGTGCCAAGATCTTGTTGAAAACATTTTCTGAATCTAAGAAATTCTTTGAAATCTATCCTATAACATAAAACACAATAAATTTATATTTATTAGATACAAAGTGTGATCTTCACTTTTTATTAATAATAACAAGAGTCATTACTCTCTGCCAATAAGCAAACATACCTCACATAACCATACCAACGGAATATCTCATTACTAAGGAGGAAAGATCAGTTGTCAAATACATTGATTTTATTGATTTTTATTTCATGCTAGCTTTCTTAGAATTTTTCTTTTGGCTTTAATGAATTAAAAAGCAGTATATCTTTTATACAAGCAACAGTAGCTAAATCTGGTGCATTCATACAGTAGCTATATTGTGTAACCATAACAATGGAATATCTCATTACTAAGGAGGAAAGATCAGCCTGCTCATACATTAATTTTCTTTTCCTGTTACTTTTCTTCTTGTTAATCTTTTTTGTTTGTTTGCTTATTTTTAATGTCTTAAAAAGGAGAATTATTCTTCAACGTAACAACAGAGTTGATAGTAAAGATAGAAATGCTAGATTACTCCTGCAGAATATATAAACAAGTCAATTGTGAAATTACTTAAATATGGACACCATTTTCTATGGCATGAAGAAATTAGAATATTTAAGAAAATATAAAGAAGCAGGATAAAAAGGAGAATTTTAGAAATAATAAAATCATTATTTATTAAAAATTTCATTGCAGATTCTAAGGCTCAGTTAACTAATCACCATTTTTGTATTACCCTGTAAATGTGTATTATATATATATATATATATATATATATATATATATATATATATATATATATATATATATACATATATATATATATATATATATATATATATATATATATATATATATATATATATATATATATATATATATATATATATACATATATATATATATATATATATACACATATATATATATGACATATATATATACATATATATATATATATATATATATATATATATATATATATATATATATATATATATGCATATATATGTGTATATAATATATACATTTATATATACATATATATATATGTGTGTGTGTGTGTGTATGTGTTATATATATATATATATATATATATGTGTGTATATATATATATATATAGGTATTTCTAATCCCTATTTTATGACATATAAGACACATGTACATGTAAATGCACCAAACTTATTTTCATCAGATATGTAGAAAGCCAATGAACAATAAAAAAAACTTTTATATATATATATATATATATATATATATATATATATATATATATAAAAAATCTTGCATATAGATGGCAGAATGATTTTTTAGCTGATATCTTTATCTTGAACAAAAGGAAAATTTTTTTTTTTTTGTCTTATATGCCCTGAAATACGGTTTCTAGTATATAAACTTACTTAAGCATTTTTTGAATTACGTAGAATCAGATAATACTTTTCTTCTTGTGAAAAAAAAACAAAACAAAAATAAAGTAAAAAAAAATCAAGAGAAATAATTTTTTTCTTTCTTCATAATTTTTCCTTTTTTCCAAAATTTCATTTTTTATATGATGCAAAAAATTTAAAGAAAATGTATGCAACGTAGTTTTTTTTCACATTACTTGTAAAAATGCAAATCTTTTTTTAGACTGAATCAGTGTGTGTGTGTGTGTGTGTTTTGTATGACATTTTTTTTTTAATTTTATTAATTATCTCCTTGAATTCTCTTCTTTTAAGAAACCTGATGTTTTTTGCACCTACAATAACCCAACAAGAAAGAATAACTGAAATACACTAAAGTTTTTAGATCATGTGACCAATTATTCAGCCAATCAGATTTGTACAAACAAAATCTCAGAGAAATTTGTCTCTTATGTATTGCAAGACAGTGAAAAATGACACAAAGCTCCATGCAGGAACAAAGACTGATTTCAAAATATAATTTTACATATAAGAACAAAAATGATAAAAAAAATTCAATAAATCTGTTCCAGTAGCTGAGTGCATTTGTACATTTTATTATATCAGAAAATTGGTAATTTTTTTTTTTAATTTTTCATCAAACAAATCACAGTTTAAAACATGAGTTTTACTGGTTTGTTTGAGGAATTGCTCAATTGGTAGACAAACCTTTGGATTTAAATTCCTGGTGTTGGTAGTGCCCAACTATAATTAATGCAGTTTAACTATGAAGCAATTAAAAACAGGTGAGATCTTCTTTATAGTACTTTGCCGACATGTTTTAAAAATAATGAGAAAACAAAAGAAAGGAAAAGTATATATTCTACCATAATGTAAAAGTGCCCTAGGTATATACTTTGTGATGACAGCCAAATTTATTAATGAATCTTTCATGGTATCAGTTGTTCTACAATTTAAAATGTTTTCTATAAACCTGGAAGATAAAAAAAAATAAAAAAACTTTAAAAGGGATATTGAAAATCATGGTTCTTTATTGTTTTCGTAATTCCAAAGAAAACCTTTACAATTACGTGAGTAATTTTGAACAAATTTTGAAACAATGATTTATCTGTAGGCATTTTCTTGTTAAACTGTCCTTCCACCAGGTTTTTAAATCAAGTGATTTTTTTTTCTTTTCTTCTTTCTGGGTGAGACATCTTGTCAAAATTCATGAAACCCTCCCCTCCCCACCTTCTCCAACAAAAACAATAGTCATAGAATTTTGACTTATCATGGTAATTTTTCTTGTTTGAAAAGTGATGGGATGACTTTTTAGGGATCTAGCAGGAGAGTGACTGCACTGGACCTCTGAAGTCATCACTAGACATAAGGGTGGACACATTGGGCTTCAAAAGGAAGAAGAGAGAAAAGGAAAGAACAAAAGAAAGAAAGGAGGAGAGAGTGAAAGACAGAGAGATTGGTTAAAAGGACACACACACACAAATATACATATTTTCTCTTAGTATTTTTTATTGTTGTTATTACCTTTCAAGGCAGTTGCAAGTTAACAATACTACTACTAATAATAGAATTAATATGACATCTAAGAAAATTAAACACAAAAAATAAAAAAGAAAGAAAAATATCAAAGATATGCAAAAGAAAAACATACAAAAAATATGTTTTAAAAAACTATAAGCAAACAACAAAAATTTGGAAGAAGCATTGATCTTATAGCCATTTTTAAATGGCAAAATATTCACATGGTGCTCAGTTCTTACCAACCCTAATCCTGCCCCCGCCCCTACCCTACTTTATACTTCCAAAATCCACCTTCTTCCTGGAAAAACAAAAAAACAAAAAAGACAGAGAGGGGAAGGGAAGAGCAGGTAAAAAAAACAGAAAGAGTGAAAGAAAGTGATCAGAAAAAAACAGGCCGCTCTTTAAGTCTCCTCAAACCAACCCCCATCAGGCCCCAGCCCACCCTCATAACCCTCGCTTTCCCTTCCTCCCCAACACCAATACCCATCCCTCTTACTTCACAACTTATCTTTCAGTTATAGAATTCTGCACTTTAATAATAAAATTGTAAACACCACTGCCTGAATTTTTTTTGTTGTTATTTTTCATTTCACTTGTGTTTTTTTACATATTTTTATGGACTTTCTAAATGTTTATCTTGAATCTTGTCAAGATTAGCAAAAACCACTCATGACATGGTTTGCTATTCTTTACAAGATGATTGGATTCATTATTCTTTACATGAGAATCATTGGTTTCACTTTTCTAGACATCAACATTTTGGCACAAGTAACTTTATGGTTCAATAGCTGTTTTCATATACTGGTTTTAATTTATTAATTCAGGAACCCTCAAGATGAATAGAACTATGTTCATTACATGTGGAGGATAGCTTACCAGTAATTGATTGGATGAAGAACAAATAACTTATTCAATAGGAATTAAAATGTGGAACATGTAAGACATTTATGAATTGGACAAAGTGCAGTTTTATCTCTGACAATCTTATGGGACTGACCAAAAATGAAAAACTTTTTCAAAATATGGTTAACAGGTAATTGGGGTTCCGTAATGCAATTACCATACAATATCTTTTCAATAACTTGGTTCTGTCTATATTTCTGAGATGAGGTATTATCTACAGTATTTAGATTAGTCGGACTATTGTCCTCATCTTTGTCGCCATATTTGTCACAACGTTTTAGCCATTGTACGCTCCGGCCTTCTTCATGTGGTTGGAATTTTGAACTGAACCCTTTATTTCGACCACTGGGGTAGACTGTTCTAGTTCCACGTGCCATGTTTGATGGATGTCAGTTATCAGTTATCGCCTGCTAATTTTCCCTCTGAAAGTTCTCCACTGCCTTAACCGGGTATTGAACTCACATTCTTTGGGTCCCATTCCTGGATGTACTAATATCTCGAACAGAGCATGGGTTCAAGACATCCGTATACTGTAAACCAACATTCACTGGACAGTACCTCAATTACAACTCCCACCATCCATACAAAATAAAGAAAGGGATCGTCCGTTGCTTACAACACCGAGCAAAAGTCATAAGTGGCGACCCAGAGACGTTAGATAAGGAATTGGTCAGTATAAGTAGTACCCTACAACGTAACAACTACCCTGGGTACATGGCAGCAGCCCCAAAAAACTGGGATAGGCGGGTACAAGAGGAGGAGGAGGACAACAACACTCAGAAAGCAGTCTGCCTGCCTTATGTGAAGGGGTTATCAGAGAAAATACAAAGTGGTCCATATAACATCAGGACAACCTTCAAAAACATGACAACACTTCGCAGATATCTTTCCGAAAGTGAGACCCCCACAGAGGAGGAAACATGACTAAAGACTGTGTAAAAATACGCTTATCCCGTGCAGTTGCGGAAAGGAATATAAAGGAGAGACAGGCCGCCCCCCTCAAGGTAAGGCTTCAAGAACACCAGAAAGCTGTAACACGAGGGGGAGTAGAAAAAATCAGGCGTGGCTGACCACATATGGAGAGAGAAGGGAGATCACCATCCCCTGTGGGATCATGTTGAGATCATAGACAAAGAACACCATTGGAAAATTTGAAACTTAAGGAATCAGCACATATGCTAGGCCACAAAAAATCTCCTGAGCCGACCAAGCATAGAAATAAATACAATATGGGAACCAGTAATAAGGAGTGCCAGAGAAAAGCAATGATAACAAAGTTGCAATATGAACTCTGGTAAAAACATGCAATGATAACAGCAAAATTGCAATATGAGCACTGGTAAAAAATGATTGCAGTGGAAGAACATTTCAGTTTAAAATTAGCAGGAGATAACTGATAACAGATGTCCATCAAACATGGCACAGTGGAACTAGAACAGTCTTAGATCCAGTGGTCAAATAAAAGGGTTCAGTTCAAATTCCAACCACCTGAAGAAGGCCGGAGCATAAAAACAGCCGAAATGTTGTGACAAATATGGTCCGACATCTAAAAATGGCACTGGAAAAAACTAAATTTTATTTTTGAGCAAAATAATATGTTCATTTTTTTTTTTTTCCATGAAGAAAATAAGTTATTTATAATTTTCAACATAGCTTTTGTAAATAAATATTTTGACAAAGATGAGGACTATTCTTCACATGCGAATAATTGAATATGCTATTCTAATACATTTTTATGTTAGTTCATATTTTGACATGGGGATAAGGGTTCACTATTCTTCACATGCGGATAATTGGATATGCTATTCTTGACATGGAAATGTTAGTTCACTAATTTTGACATGGGGATAATTGGGTTCACTATTCTTCACATGCGGATAATTGGATATGCTATTCTTGACATGGAAATGTTAGTTCACTAATTTTGACATGGGGATAATTGGGTTCACTATTCTTCACATGCGGATAATTGGGTATGCTATTCTTGACATGGAAACCATGACAAGATCCTTTATTTTAAATGTATACATTAATTTTAGTTTTTTACCTTTAAATTAAACTGCTCATCTACATTTTTTAATGTTAACTTTTCTCATTGTTGTCCGATGAGCATCTAGCGTAATGGTTACCAACATGAAATGTGTAATGGGCATACCAATTCTGACCGAGCCTGTTTTGTTTATTTTGCATTCATGCCCATGGAAAAAACACATTTCTCCAGCTAGAGATTAAATAGCAGGGCAAGTGGGCCTCTCCTTTTTTGGAGAAAGAAATCTCTGAATTCAAAACCACCCTAAACAAAGAGAAATGGACTGATACCCACTATTACTACAGCTCCAGTACATTTGTCATATCCAAGATCCCAATGAGTTCTAAGAGAGATTTTTGTATCCTTTAGACCAACATTTGGCCACCCTACAATCTGGCCTTCATTTCACAGATGATGTGTTGTTATTGATTGATTCTTTGGGACCCTATGAACCCAATGCAGTTCCAAGAGTTGTGATTGTGTGCTTTGTTGGCTTTAACCCAACATTTGAGCCCTCTACCTTCCAGCCTTCAATTCTCAGATGAGCTCTTGTTAATTTTATGCATCGATTCTTTCAGACTACTTTCCACATCTTTCTCATGTTTATCCCAAGATTTGGCTACTATGCTTTTCATTTTTCAGATGATTTTATATATTGATTCTTTCATACAGTCTTTTTTCATCTTTGTTTTCTTTTTCATAGCATCTTGGACATGATGCAGATAAAAATGCGAGCAGATTAAAAACCAAGTTCTGATTTGCATTCTCGAAAGATTACAAGAGGAAAGAGATGACAAATCATGCATTCAACTGCATGTTTCGGAAATTCAAACAAAAATCATGCATCCATTTCAATTATTTATATTTTTATATATTCTTTTACTATCCAATTTCCACTTGAAATTTTCTTTTCTTTTTCAACTTTCAAAATTCATCATAAATCTGATTTATCTACACCTTTGAGGAGATTTGATAAAATGAATCCAACATTGTTCAGTTCTTTAAATCCTTTCTGTGTAAATCCACTAATTTTTGTCTGAATTTTTGGATTGAGTCGTTATCACTATTTACATTATTTACATGTGGACTATTATCAGGGCCAGTGAAAGAATTTTGTGCACCCACTGTATCTATGATACAAGGCACTCTATACTACTACATCTCAATTTTCATTAGGTAGTATTCATATAAAATACAAATTTTAATGTAACCTAATTATGTACAAAATAATGGATCATCTATATAATAAATGCAAATGTCAGTGTGTCACACTCTTTTAAATTTACTCTTATAGGCTGTAGCCCAATATATCATACCATTTTGGAATCAGGCAACGGCCGAAATGTTGTAATAAATATGGCGACAAAGATGTGGACAATAGTCCGAATAATGTAAATAATGTAAATTTTTTCTACAATAACAATTTTTATAATTTGGAAATAAATTTGGGAAGAAGTAAAATTAATTGCAAAATCCAGCAAAAAGTCACCCATTAAATAAAAATAATTGTTTGTATGGAAAATTGTCTTATTGTTGAAATTTTAAGAAGTAAGCTTAAATATTAATGCTATACTTAAATGCAGTGATTAATTTTGAGTTCTTCTGTAGTTTATTGTTGCCTATTGCATTAACTCCTCCGTAGCTATTGTGATGAATGCTAAGTCATGAGCCCTCCACATTGTATTCATTTCTGTGCTTGGTCGGCTCATTTTGGAGATTTTTGTGGCCTAGCATATGTGCTGATTCTTTAAGCCCTCTTTGGGGTCAGGGTGAAATCATAGACAAAGAACACCGTTGGAAAATTCGTAAACTTAAGTTCGACATTCCAACCACCTGAACAAGGCCGGAGCGTACAATGGCCGAAACGTAATAAATATGGTGAGGACAATAGTCCGAATAATGTAAATAATGCTCTGATATACATGAGAAATTTTGGTCCTTGAGACACACTTACTGAAGTCTGCTTTGAATTCTTTATAACTTTATCTCTTATTTTACACTTCTATAACAACATGATAGCTGCATTTGTCACAAGTGGTAAAAATTTAAATCTGCATGGCACTTTACTCCAATTGGCTCATTCGCTTGCTTAAACTCAACGTTGATTCTGATTCTGCAGAATTGGGTTGGGTGTGAAAAAGTATTTGTTGTTAACATTCTTTTTTCATTCGGTTTTTCCAATTACGAGTCCTTTTTTAAAGCTGATCGTTTTGTGTTCATTTTGTTTAGTTCTTTTCTCGTAACAGATTTAATGTTTAGTATAGAACTTAGAAAAAATTTGCAGTGTAAGATTGGCAAGAAGTAAGGCCTGTAGCAACATCAGCACGGCAAAGGGCACTCCTTTAAAAGGCCAAAATATTTTAAGTCAAGTGATAGCGATTGCTGTATGAGTCGTACGATTTTTGAATCAAACACGGGCAACGCCGGGCCATGCTGCTAGTGTAATATAAATCTTCCTATATGCTAATGAATGCTGGACAATTTCTTCCCAGATAACAAGATGTGAGGCAACACAGGTATGGTTCTACGGAAGGATGCGTAGAATAATATCATTGGAGCATGTGAGCAACAAAGAAGTTTTTAAGAAAGATGAAAACAAAAAGGAAACTTGTACTGAGAATCAGAGAGAGAGAGAGAGACAGTCAAAATTTCTGGGACACAAAATCAGGAAAGAAGACTTGGAGAATTTGACACTTATATGATACGTTGACAGCAAGAGGGACAGAGAAAAACACCATATAACCCACTTAACAAGTAAATGAATGACAACAGAGAGTGGGAGGGAGAGAGTAATGCCTAGAGTTACAGTGGATAAGAAGATGTGGAGAGCCATCATCACCTACGTCCTGAAGGAACACAACACATAAAAGAAGAATGGAGAAGGGAAAAGTTTTTCGTTAATACGAAAAGTTCGTTAAATCTGTTAAAACCAATTTTTAAGTTACAAAATAAGGAAATCAATATTTATTTTGATATAATACAAAAATCTGGCACAAGGCCAAAAAACGTAGTTTAGAAGTGGCTCCTCCAGTGATGATCGAACTCAGTCATAATTGATCTAGCGAGACAAGCTTTCTAACCATTACACCACGTCGAAGAGGAGAGTCCATCAGAACTATTACCATAAAAATATTTATAGAAAAGGCATAGGGAAGCGACATTATGGCAGTGGAAAAGTGACTGAAACCGAGATGCCAGGTCAGGACCAATAATATTGCAGATTCTTCTTTGTATTTTATCCAGAATCTCCAAATAAATAGCAGAAGCAGCAGATTATATGTTGCAGCAATATTCAACGCACGGAGGAGTGGCAAAATTAAGAATCGCTGACATGATGTGTAATTTTATTTTATACACTTGTACACAATATAAAATTACCCATCATAGGTATTCATTCATGTGCAGTGTGACTTGGGCAAGTACTGGCGAATCCCATTCCCCTCTAGGCTAAACCACACCCAACTTGAGGGCTCATTATGGTCACAGACATATGCCCATTGATTCCATCGGAGAACCCTCCGCCTTGACTACTGACTTCACTCTAGGAAGCCCTCTGCCCAGCAATGCCATATCATCACCATGTGACAGCATACATATCTATGGAACCCAGTCTATCCCACTGTGCTGGATGGTCGTTGACCCTAGATTCATCTTCCTTTTGACAGGTTTTGTTTTTGATACAAGTGTCCTCACCAGAAAAAAAATGATGAACGAAGCAGTTTAGTCACCAGTGACCTGATCATGCGGCAATTAATAATGGGCAACATAAGAGTAGTATCGACTACTGACCTAAAAACAATGTACAACAATTAAAAGTTAAACCCCCGTCACATATTTAAAATATTTACATTTGATTACATACGGTCAAATTTTGTTTAATTCATTTCTTTTCCTATTTTCTCGTTGGCACTGCTGCTAAAAATAAAGCCAAAGAAATCGATTGTTTTGTAGTGGAAAGTTTGGTGGTTACCATTTATTTAATGGTGTTGACGTCCCAAATCAATCCATACAATTTTTACCCTACGACTATGTTAAGCAAAAATTCAAAAACAACAAGAGAAAACAACAAGAAACATTTGTGATAAAAGAAAAAAGGCAAATATTTGAATAACAAATAATTTTCAATATATTTTTGTAATGAAAATATTTTACAAAAATACAGTCAATTTTTTAGGTGAAATCTTGTTAGTTTAATTTATGTTGAACTCAAGTTTGGTGAAAGATTAAATTTTGTTAATGAGTTCTGATTTGAAAGGATGTTTGTTAGAATCTGTTATTGAAGATTCTGTAAATTAATTGCAAGAGAAAAATTTACATTTAAGAATTTACTGTTCATGTAAGTAATAAATGTTTGTAAAGTTGAATGCAATTTTTTGACCAAAGAAGTTATCTACCTTTGATTGTTTTTGTAAAATACAATGTTCTCAAATGTAGAAAAAATAAGTTGATTTGTTAACAGGAATTTGTTTAACTTCTGTGTAAGGAATTTGGTTAGTGAATGGGAATAGAGTTCACTGATGAGTTTTGGTGAGTATGAATATCGTTAAATTTGTATATTGTTCGCATGAATGAAAAACTTAAGATTGTGTGACGTGTAGTTTACTTGCAATTTGTTTGATGTCACTATGCTCACTGGTGATTGGGAATGAGTTTCTGTGTTTATTTGCTTCGGGTGGCTCACAGAGACTTGCCACGAACTTGGATTTCAGTCACGAGCTGTAAAAATTAGTTAAGCGTGGGTGGATAATCACGCCTACTTTTAAGCGTGGGTGGATAATCACGCCTACTTGTATATTTATTAACAAATGAGTGCGCGAGATTTTTTTGAAAGTGTATGAAGTTGAAAGTGCTCTGTGATCCACTTTTTGCACAGATTATACCCAACTATTTTGGATATTGGGAATAATGTAGAATTTGGGTTCTTCATTTTCTTGCCCCAGCATACAAAATTACTTAAGCAACTAAAAGACCTCTGTAGATTGATTTTTTTTATTAATACTGTCGTGCCTCTTCTACACAAACCAGATGTTGACCACTCGATGTCTCAGAGCAGACTGCGTAATTATGTTTTCTGTGCTTAGGCACCATGCATACATCCGCTTTAACCAAAATAAAATGAAAAATATATTGACCAGTCAGAGCTAGTCCCGCCACAAAAAACCAAAACCTTAATTTGGAGCCGATTGATGGCTATATATTCTCAAATTTAAAAAGACCCGAAACAGACCAGCGTTTGATCTCCACACCGGCATGCTGTGAGAGAGACGCCACATAAACCAGCGTTTGATGTCAACACTGACGTGAAGAGAAACACCACCAACAGCGACAGCTATCATCAATGTCTATTTCATTTCTAATTTCACCATTTTCTCTCCCTGTTGCCTTAGCAACGGATAGAAGTTACTAGTTTTGTATATGCGTAAATAAATTATACATTTATTTACTCATATTCAGTGTCTTCTTTTTACTTGGATTTACGTTTGCCGAGGCGGAGAAGGAATTAACCTTCATTAACAACAACAAAGTTCTGCCTTCCAGGTTACTAATTTCTACCTCCACAATAGTACAAGCAAAGGGTGAATGTATTTTTTTTTATTGTACAGGGTGGTCCGAAAGTCTTGACACCCACTATTTCTCTTCCAAAATAGGAGTTCATGTCAGCCATCTGCAAAAAGAAAATTATATTATGTAGGGTATGACAAAACTTTCGAACAACCCTGTAGTTCGAAATCATGTTCAATAAAACAGGGAATTGTGGAGGTTGTGTTAATTGATTAAATTATATGGATCAATAATTGTTGAGTAAATAGGCTGCGTGATGAATTAATTAACACTTTCTTCTCACATTAAAATTTCAGTATTAAACAAACATAGAATAAGAAAAAACATGAGAAACAACAGTTTTTGCACAACAATGAATAAAATATTTATATAATCAAGAGGTACAAACAACTGGAGTGAAGAGGTAGTTTAAAAAAGTTCAAACGTCCTTTTATGTTTAGATTGAAATCAAAAGTTCTGGTTTGATAGATTATAAGTTGTTGAACGGTTTGTACAATAATGAGAATATGTGCTTGAGTATTATTGTAATTTAAGGAAAAGTAAACAGTTCAAGTTTGTACTTAAAGTAGTTCACGACTTACTTTAACGTTTACGAAGTTGTCGCTCTTTGACTTGTTTTCACTTGTCGTTTGAAGAGAATATTCTATAGTTGGAGTAAATGATTCTTAACAAGCTGTGTTTATGTCAATCGCAATAATTAACGTTGAGTTTTCGTGTATCAAGTTGAATGTGGAAAACTGGAGTTGATAGTTCGTGCTAAAATATTGCTGTGTGAGTGAGTGTTCTTTTCAGGCTGAAATTATGTTAAGGAACTTTAACATAAAGCCTGGAACTGTGTGACGAGTTCAAAGGATTTCGATCGGCTCGATATTTATTATATATAAATACAATTATGACACAAGGCCGAAAGCGGTTCACTGTCGAGGATGAATGACGTTTCATATTTATTGCTAACTTTGGTTACGTGGTAGGCTCACAGGGTATTGACAGATTTTGGCGGAATTATTTTTTGGTCAGGTCAAGAACTAGGTCGATGTTACTTGAACATGACATAAATATTAAGTGACCAATAAGAAATTGAGGTTTTCTGAAAATATGTATTAAGCCGAATAAGCGCTGTGATCCACTTTTTGCACAGATTTGTACAAACATTTATTAAAAACGTGGCAGCGGGATGCTAAAGAATAATTAAACATGCTACAAGTTTCTTTATCAAATACACGCCCATTTCTCCGTACATCTCATAGGAGTGTTTACAATCATTCATTACAATTACATTTACAATGAAGAGATACAAAGAAAATCAATTTCCATGCACCCCCTTAAAGTAATTTAATTCATATCACTTTCATACGTGGTTTTATTTGTTTCCATTTTTACAAAAGTGAAATAAATATTCTTATGTACTTCCCTTTTTCCTACAAATTTATCTATTTAGGTAATTTGCAATGAAATTTAACTATTTAGGTAATCTATAATAAAATTTATCTATTTAGGTAATTTACAATAAAATTTATCTATTTAGGTAATTTGCAATGAAATTTATCTATTTAGGTAATTTGCAATGAAATTTATCTATTTAGGTAATCTTACTTATTATAAAACGCAGATTGTGTGTGTGTGTGTGTGTGTGTGTGTGTGTGTGTGTGTGTGTGTGTGTGTGTGTGTGTGTGTGTGTGTGTGTGTGTGTAACGTTTATATATTGGATCGAATTTCCTACATTTTTAGCCGATTTCAACAAAACTTCACAGGACTACATAAAATTACATTGTGGTGGTTCTAACGGCGCCGAAAAATGGGAAAAACACAATTTTTTTAAGAAAATCAATTTGAAAACACGATTAAGACACATCGTGAGAATGAAAGGGGACAACTCACCCCATAAAAATGTAAACAAATGAGCATAGCATGATGAAAAAAAAAGCCGAACTTGACGAAAAAAACAAAATTTTATCGTCTAATGTTCATATTATTATTAAAGAGGAAAGATCAAAGTATTTTTGGGGTATTTTTTTTACATTTTTAATCGTTCTTAGCACGTCTGAAATTTTCGTTAAAAATATTGTTTTTTTTTTTCAAAAAAAAGGACAGATAATCATTTTCAATCATTTTTTTTTTTGATAAAAAAAAGATTAAAATCTGACTTTGATATTCTTTTAAAAGTCAATTATCATTTTTTCAAAACTGATTTTAATAAAAACAGAAATTATACTGTTTATTTAAAATATTTTGAACCAAGCTTAACTTAGCTTCTGCGCCGAAAAAAATGTAATTTAAAAATAAAACAAAGCAGGTCATAACCTTTCGCGTCGCTTGACGATTGACGAAAAGGCACATTCATGACGTTTAGATAACTTACGGGAGGAGAATTTTTCTACGGATGGAAGGAAGTGAAATTATTTAAGTGAACAAATTATTTACCTCGTTACTTTTAAGGAAAACTTTCAGCGCTCTAATTTTTTTTTTTTTTTTTTTTTTTGTACTTAGCTTTCATTTTTACGTTTACGATGCTTTATGGAAAATATAAAGAAATTAAAAAATAAGACTGTTAATAGTGAGATTAAATTTCATAAGAAAAAGGTATCTAATTAATTTAGGTACCTTTCTTATGAAATTTTATCAGAAGTGTACATAAAAATACTATAATTTTATGTACATTTATTACATTTTACTGTGTTATTTGTATTTCCATTCATCTTATTATTAATTTTGATATTTCATTTATGGAAAAATGTCATAACTGAGATTAATATAAAAATAAGATCATATAAATTAAAGTTTAGCAGTAGTTAAATTTCATAAGATGATACTGTTACTTGTAGGTACCCTTCTCAGTTGAAATTGAAAACTCAAATTAACTTCTCCATACGTGTTTCGCAAAAAGTAAAGGGGCTTAACAGCGGAGAACAATGCTGAACTCAAATAATGCAACTAAATTGTATTCTGGTTGGTCTTCCGTACATGATAATTACTGTCCAACTATAAACACAAAATTACATTTCTTAATTACCATGGCTAATCTGATTGGTCCAAATTATACAATTTTCAAAGCGCTAGACAATGACAATCTCACACGGACATTTTGAAAGGTTGATGTTGCTTTTAACTAATGTTAAAATATTTTTAAAATTCAATTTAAACATTTTTTAAAAATCTTTTTAAAATTAAAGAAATAGGAAATAATTGTATTAAAAAATTCAATTTTCATTGAAAAAAATTTTTGCTTTCAGAAAATATTGTCCATATTCATAAAAAACAAATTAAAACAAATAAAAGCATTTGAAACTAAATAATATATTTGTTTTATTGAGTTTTTGTATGTTACAATTCACAGCTGATTTTCAGGTACGTTGGCCAAAAAAAAAAAAACATGATTTGCATTCTTCAAAGCCTTGTGCTTTTAACTATTGTAATCACTAAAACCGATGGTCTCAATTTCTAGAGTTTTTCATAAAATTAGTTATGGGGGTCTTAATAAATATAAAAAAAATATTTCTGCCATGACTTTAATAAAAAAAAAAAATAATAATTATAATAATTTCGATCATCTGTGAATAGTTTCTGAAAGTTTCATTAACATCTGACAATTATTTTTATTTTTGCAAGATTTTCCAAATTAATGTGTGTAAATACAAAAAAAAACGCGCTAAAATTATCTATGTTATTTACTACCCCTTGTTGCGACAAAGAGAAACAAGGTTTTTTAAATCAAAATTTAGAATATTCTAAAAAGATGGAAAAATTTTTAAAAATAATTAAAAAAAAAATTTAGTCTATCCTCTTCATAAAAACATAAGCATTTTGACGATAAAATTTTTGTTTTCATAAACTTTGGCGTCTTTTTTCATCAGACTATGCTCTATGTTTTAGCGATTCCGTGGAGTGACTTAGGTTAAAAAACCCAGGTTGTTTGTGTGTGTGTGTGTGTTTTGTGTGTGTGTTCCTTTATATATGGGATCGGATTTCTTACATTTTTCAGCCGATAAAACAAACATCCACTTTTTTTTTTATTAGGTAGTATTTCTTATTGTCTTGCACACTTTTTTCTTTATCTTTACATTCAGAATGCTTTTAAAATTCCATTTACAAGACAATTGTTTATAATAAAATTCTAATTCTATTCAATCAGGGGACTCATCATAACGATTGAAAACAATATTTTTGTTTGAGTTTGGGTTTGACCAATTCGTAAAAAAAAACAAAAAAACTAAGACATGCGTGTCCGTCAACCTAAACAATAGTCTAACGATCTCTACTGATTGTACGAATCGAAAAATCGGATAATTCTTTATCTTTAGGGAAAGATAATTCCACGTACTTTAGGGCCGTTTCTACAATTCCCTTTGCAATTCGTTACAAGGGAGATCACGTACGTACGAAATTTTCCAAATTACATTACAAACTTACGAAACACTTCCAAACCAGCAACAAGAAAATTTCCTCTTTAAAAATACTCTGATCAAGTTTTAGCACACATCTTTACAGAACAAAATTGTAATATTCTGCATATAAAAATATATATATGTTGCACCAAAGCTATCCTTTGTGTCGGAATTGAATGTCGTTATCATTTGATATTTTATTTAAATTTATGTTTGTGGTTTTAGCATAGTTTATTTTCAGCGACGCAACCTTCTTAGATCCACGACTATTACTGTCAAATCCAAGTTCTTGTGACAAACACAAAAAACTTAGTAGAAATAGCAAGACAAAATAATAGACACAAAAATAAAATTATAAAACAAAACAACCAATGAGTGAAATTTTAAAAGGAAACCACATTTACGAAAATGGGTACAAATACAAAGTTTACACAAAAATATTCTTTTGTGTGTCTAAGGGAAGATAACAATTTCGGGGATTACCAACGGAAAATAATTCGGGAAAAACAAAGATGTTGTAAATGAGAAAAAGAGAAAACAATATAAGGAGGCTGTAAAAAAACAAAGGGGCAACAAACTTTAAAAAACTTTGAGAAAAAACGAAAAGACCTATTTTCATTTACTCCACAAGCGTCTCTGGGACACAGTAATTTTTGAAAAAAAAATCCCTTTTAACTTCACATTGTTCCTGCTTTGGAAAATTTCGAAATCTTTTCGTTTTAGTCTGTCTAACCACAGGAGAAATTTCACTTGAAATTTTGGTCTCTCAGCGGCTGACTGGTAACTAGTGCCTTCTTTGGTGTTAACCATTTTTTGATGTCAAATGGCGTCTTTGATGCTGACGATCTGTCTTGTTCCCTTGCTGCCCAAAAGTCTTCTCTTCAGATCACTATTATAAAAATTCGGCTCACCTCTGCGCGACTATTCGGGATGTCAAAGTTTGAAACCGCGTCACTCATTGGTCAATATATACGAAAAAATAATTTTCCATAAACTGGAAATGGAGCCTTCCACACTTTTGGCGAGTTTTAACTGCTGAGCCGAAAAAAGATGTACAATTGTAGCAATTTTTAATACAAACCGTCTGGCCTTTATAAAAAATACACTTCTCTCAAAAGAGCGTGTATTATCAAAAAAAAAAAAAAAAACAACCTTGACGATTATACATTTATACAATGCTAACATTTTTAAAACAATAAAAATAACATTTTTATAAATTCAAATTAATCATGATGATTTTTATGCAAACTAGTGTTAAACCTACTTTGGTTAAAAAGTAACTGGACAAGGAAAAAAACGAGAAACGACACGATATTACATTTGGGAACATTGTATAACACACTTGTTACAGAATGCGAATGCTAATACCAGAATGTTCAGCGATTGGCAGGAGTGACTTGTAAGTGAGGCATTCTAACAGTGATGGGTTACCTTTGTCTTGGTTTTAAATATGTCCAAAACGACTCGAATTCAACAGAGGATCTCGAGAATTCTGACGCGTCGATATGCCTCCCACATCCAGGTTTGCGACCGGCTTATACCACCCGCGAAGTGGCGCTGAGCCAACGTGCGACATGCGTTCTAGTCACGTCGACCCTACTACTGCCTCTTATAATTCAAGCTGCCAGGGTTAATAAAACGAATACCAAAATTAAATTACCTTTTTCGTTGATACCATTTTTATTAATAGCGTTGGAATCCCGAGACGACACAGGACGCAACAGATTCTTTATGGTGCCGTGACGTACGTATTTCCACGAAAATACGTTTTTACGAACCTGAAATCACTCAGGACGCGGATGTAGTTTATCGTCATACCCAGGACGCGGATGTAGTTTGACGGGGTAACTGAGGACAACAAGCTCATTTACGCTACAATGTTAATAATAAAGGTATTCAGGGTCAGGTCTTGTTTTCTTTTTTTCTTTTAAACCTGAATTTGGCTACTTTTTTTTATGGTTCCAGAATCTTATGTTCCTTATAATTCTGTGGAGTTGCTGAATTCTCATTATCAGATATTCCATCGGCTGGGGTATTTGGAAAATAGTTATAATTAAGAGATAAATTTTAACTCAAACAGAACGAACTTTGTGGTCGCTTCCGCTTAATAGTGTGAAGTTACTCTACTTACGTAAAATTACAAATAAGACTCAAGGACTATGTAAAATTTTAAAAGGAAAACACATTTATTACACAATTACGGAAAAAATACAAATACGATGTCTGCACAAAAATTTCCTTATAAGATAAGCCGCTTCATTAAGAGAGTATCAACTTCCTGTCTTCAAGGAGCTGTTAAAAACTTGTTCATCAGATTTGAAAACCAGTCTGTGAAGAATCCAAATCTTTTGTAAAGTTTTCAAATCTTTCTATAATCACTTCGGTTGGTGAAAAATATCGTTGTAAGCAGTAGCCATTTTTTTTTCTTTCTAAAGAATGCATATTTTTATCAAGCACTTTCAAGGCAACGTGATAATTAGATCGCACTGATTTAATCCTGTCATTATGCCAGGTTAATTCCATGAAATATAAATTGTCTTTTATAGTTTTTTCGAATTTTTCTATTTCTGTTTTTTGTCGTAATCACTGATATATTCATCTTCATCGAAGGATGAAGCGCGCGAATCATAGCAAACATTTTTTCTAAGTTCCGTTCAACGGTAAATAAATTTGAAGAGGCCCCTTAGTTGATATGACCTCTCGATTTATATTTAACGCAAAATACCAGATAATATGAAATAACAAGAAGAAACACAAAACGGTTTTGTAACAACAACAATATTTATATTTGCATAATAATGTACACAAGAAGAGATTACTATTTTTATTGGTGTTATGTCGCTTTGTAGAGGACCGGGGTGTGAAGATGAAAAGAAAACACGTGCGTTTATATTTTCTGCTAGAAGAAAGGTCTAGCTACAAGAAAAATGGCGGACTTTAGTTGCGTCCGACCGAAGATGAAAGAAGGTAAACAAGACCGATATATATATATATATATATATATATATATATATATATATATATATATATATATATATATGTATGTATGTATGTATTAACAAATTACAAAGCTCATAGACAGTTAACATTGTGTTTGTGTGTGAACATTTGTGTGTGTGTGTGAAAATTCGTATTTTGGTGAATGTTATTTTGGAGAAGTTCGTAAGTGTTCGTATTGTGGTGAATGTTTGTAATGTTCATAGCGTTTTCTCAGAAATGGGAAAGGCTGATCTTCTAAGAGCTTACATCTTGTCGCTGAAATGAAGAAGAAAGAGAGATTTACCTCACCTCCACGCGAGGTGGGATTCGGCACGAGGCCTGGAGGCAAGAAGAGATCGAGGCAAGAGGTCGCCCAGTATTTATAGCATGGGGAGAGAGACCACTGGTGATAATTTGAGAATTAAAGAGGAGGTAACTCCGACACCTTTGTCTGAATTAAAGTTTTTACTAATGAAATTGAAATATTTTTTTATTTGAGCTCACAAAAGTTAAACTTGTCGCTCAAAATGTTCACTGTTAGAGAGTTGAAGGAATTATAAAGCTGAGAAATGCTGAATAAACTTTTAGCTTTTGAAGAGTAAAGAGAAAAGTTCTTGTTGCTGGTTTGGAAATGTTTCGTATCTTTGTAATGTAGTTTGGAAGATTTCATAAGTACGTGCATGTGTGCGTGTGTGAATATGTTTTCATAAGCGTCTGACCGCACATGCTCAAGACGCGAATCCTTTAAGGTTACATTTTCGTAGGCGAATAAAATCAAGAAAGAAGAGAAGAGAGAGGGAGAGAAAGAGAATGAACTCGTGTCTGATACTTATAATTAATGTAACCACGTGACAGGATCCTGGAAAAAGAGCAGGAAAACTTGACTCGGTCTCACGCTGGAAAAAGACTTGTACGTGGGTGGATTGCAACGCCCACTTGTGTGTTTATTGACCAATTAAAAGTTGAGATTTCCTGAAAATATGTATATGTAAGCTGGGTAAGCTCTTTCATTCACTTTTTGCACAGATTGGTACAAAATTCAACATTGATAAGAAAGTGGAAGCGAGATGCTAATAATTGCAGGTATCTAGGAATGATTCAGCGGAGGTGGTCTTTGGTTTCAATACGAATTTTGCTTGCTGTTCGGGACAAGAAGAATGTTCAGATATTATGGTATGGTAGTTGCCTTGAACGTTGGAAGCCTCAACTTGATGTCTATATAGAAAATTTAGACTATTCCCGAAAGAATCAATTCCATTCGGTATTTTCCACGCCGAGCCATTCATGCATTTAGTATCTTCCATATATTGGGAAATATCCACTCACAGAAATCCTTGAATGTTTATTTGATTCAGTCAGTTATGTGCCATGCGTGATACACTTTCGATACATGACTGAAGACACATATTTTTTCCCGCAGTAGCTTGCCGTTTTATCTTCCATATATTATCTTCCATATATATATATATATATATATATATATATATATATATATATATATATATATATATATATTTTTATATTTATATATTTATTTATTTATTATATATGTATATATTATATATTTATATATTATATATTTATATATTATTATATATCATTATATATATTTATATATTATTATATATATTACATAGATCATTATACATATTTATTTATTTATTATTATTTATAATTATATTTTATATATATTTTATATATATTATATATATTTTATATATATTATTTTATATTTCATATTATTATTTATAATTATATTTTATATTTTATATATTATTTATTTTTTTATTATTTATTCATTATTATTCATTTATTATTATTTTTTATTATATAGATTATTATATATATTTATATATTATTACATATATTTATATATATATATATATATATATATATATATATTTATCTTCCATATATTGGAAAATGTCCACTCACAGAATCCCTTGAATGGTTTATTTGATTCAGTCAGTTATGTGCCAGTTATGATACCCTTTTAGATACATGACTGACGATATTTTTTCCCGCAGTAGGTTGCCATTTCTTTCTACCATCCAAGGCTATAGAACCCGGTCTGTCCTGCTACCCATAGCTGGGGGGAAGATAAGATTCACACCTTGGGAAAGGTATGAACCCTCAAGCTAGCACGTAAGTGACTGTAATGGATTCGACTGGAATTCGAACTCAGCACTCCGATTCCTCAATCCGAGCCGCTATCCATTACTCCACAATGCCTCCTTTTACTATGGGAAAAAGCTATTTTTTAATTTAATTTAGTCAAATTGGTTATCACTTAGCTGAAGGCATTGAACTTGAATTGAATATTAAATTTGTCACCTAACAAAATGGGAATAGGAAGCGATCTCCCTCTGCACACATTTATTCCCAACATGACTTGGTGTAGAATCTCTTACTGGAGACACCTATAAGTTTTTACTTGGAAATCGATAGGATTCAGACTCCAGTCAGGACATTTGAATTTCTTTAATATTCCTTTAGAGAAGTATGACAGCTGGTTATCTGTGTCCAATAAGCAGTTTATAGAGACTTCTAAGAGCCCCAATATAACTTCACTTCCACTAGGTAGTTTAGCATCCTGCTACCACCTTTTTTATCAATATCAATTTTTGTAAAACAGATCTGTGTAAAAGGTGGATCACAGAGCTTGTAGCGGTATGAATGGCGTAAATCAACCCGCACATTTTTTTACTTTACAAATGTGTAAGCAAACGAAAAACAAACAAGAGAAAGAACACAAGAAAATAACTTTTCATAACAGGTACAATATATGTCAACAGTTTTTTACATGAATTGTTAATATGAGTTACTTCCCTTTGTCTGAATTAAAGTCTTTACTACTGAAATATATTTTTACCTGAACTCACAAAAAGTTGAATTAACTTGTCGCTCAAAATGTTCACTGAAAGATAGTTTAAAGAATTGTGTAAAGCTGAAAATATGTTGGTAAACTTTTAGCTTTAAAGAAGTTGGAGAAGTGAATGTTCCGTAATGTCTCTAATTTGTTTTCGTTGCTCGTAGTTGAATGTATTGTTCGTAATGTTTTGCAATTTCGTAAGATTCAATAGCGTGATTGAATAGTTTTTTTAGTAAGTTGGAGAAGAAGTTGGTGAGTGAGTTGTTTAGTTGAAATTTGCTTGAATTACACTACAGTGAAGTTATTTCATGTTAAAGGACTTGAGATTCTCTTTGTACTTCGCTGCAGTAACAGGCGTCGTGAACTCGTTCAGCAAAATACTAGTCGTCGTAAATTCTCACTGACTGGATTAATCGCTCGTACATATGTTTTTAGGTCACGTGACTGGCTAAAAAAACATTGTTTTTTCGTCAGGTCAAAAAACTAGGTTGATGTTATTCGGACGTAGTGGTGAACAGGTAAATTGTATTTTTAATATTTGTTAACCAATCAGAAAGCGTCTAACAAAACTCAGTCCGGAGCCTGATATGTTTTGTTTCGCTGATTGAGAAACAATGTACGTGAAGATACACGAGATAATTATAATATTTATTGTCCAATGAGAAGTTAAGGCTTTCTGAAAATATGTATGAAGCTGTGATCCGCTTTTTGCATAAAAATCGACATTGATAAAAAAAAGTGGTAACGGAATGCTAAAAGCTTATTCAGCATAATACATATTTTCAGAAAACCTCAATTTCTGATTGGTCACTTAATATTTAAGTCATGTTCGAGTAACATCGACCTAGTTCTTGACCTGACCAAAAAAATAATTCCGCCAAAATCTGTCAATACCCTAATTTTCTTGTAATACGGATTAACTTTAGGCTATTATATTTCTAAATAAAATCAACATTTAACTTCAAAGAAAACATTTAACTTATTTAAAATGTGTTATTCGGGTTCTTTTTAGGAAGTCCATGGCTGCACTGCAGAGTTACTCACACTTGGTTTGCCAAGACGCCGTTAAGCGGCGGTGATAAAACGCTATAAAAACAGTACACTTCCTGTTTCTTCATCTTTTTCCTTCTTTCCTAACATGCGTTAGTAGTAAGGCTATCACGGCACTTGTTCTCGGTTTGGGGATATCTTTCCCCGGATAACTGAACTTATAGGATATAAACTCCTACATTTTCCAACCAATAAGTGAAGCACAAACAAGTAAGAGACGCCTACAAATAAATCTTACTAAATTCAGTAAATGCGATTTTTTTTTTTTTTTTTTTACACAGTTCTGTACAAACACGACTCCAAATTAAATAAGTGGGTTCTGAAACTTGATTGGATAGGACAACTCACGTGATGTGCTTTCTACAACGTCCGCGCGGTTGAACTTTAAATATCCTGGGAAGATGTGTAGAAACTTTGCTCACTTACCTTAGCGAAACTTTGGGGGGAAAGGAAGAAAGGAGGGAATTCAACTGTAATCTTGTGACGAAAATATAATGAAAGATATTATTTCGTCTTCAAAGAAAATTTAAAGAAATGAGTTCCAGTTGACCCCATCTGATTGAAGGGAAGTCAAAATTTGCATATGTGTTCGAAGAAAGATTACGCCAGTTACAAGTAAGAATTCGTTATCATTTCTTTCTTTCTACGCTGAGTTTCGCTTCAAATACTAATAGTTGCCATTATAGTTTTTCTACCTTCCCTTTTCTATAACAGTCGGGCTTGAAATCTCGACAATTATTTCAATATATCCTCAGATATGGTCTTCACATCTGGTAATTAATGCATGGATAGTGGACTTTAGGTATCGTGCAATTTTTCATCACTTTCCAGATTATTCTTGCTGTTCCTAACAGACTTTCTGTCTGTAACAATTCCACAATCAATGCCATTTTCCTTTATCCGTGTCTCTATTCTTTCTATCATGATACCAAATCAACTAATGAGAGCTGGTATGAGTGTAACCCGTTGAACTTACAAGGCTTTAGAAGTTGAACTTCTAAAGCCTTGTAAGTTCAAGGGGTCATTTCTCTTCTCGCCTTTGTTCTCTCCTTGTATCAAAGGGAAACAATGGATCAATGATTGAGCCTTCTTTTCCCGTTTTATCTGATTGAAGGGAAATCAAAATTTGGATATGTGTTCGAAGAGAGAGATATATAAAATGCTAAAATAGTCAGCCGAATGCAGTATTTTTTTCTTTCTTCGTTACGACAATGCTCTCTCTTTCGAAGCTGACTGGATGTGTTACCAAAACTGTTAATAAGAGTCCTAACTCATTATTTTCTATCGTTATTTCTACAAGGAGAATTACTTGTAGGCAACATATAGTGTGTTTTTTTTTTTTTTTTTTTTTTTTTTTGCAATTTGGCACAAATGGTTGCCATGGCGAGATTATGCCAGTTATAAGAATTCGTTAACATTTCTTTCTTTCTGTGCTGAGCTTCGCTTCAAATACTAATAATTGCCATTATAGTTTTTCTATCTTCCTTTTTCCATAACAGTTGGACTTGAAATTCCGACAGATAAGGACAATAGTCCGTATATAAATAGTGTAAATAATAATTCCTCATCCCAAAATTTCGGAGAGAAAATCATCTAGTTTGTTATCTCCTTCATGGCCTGGGTGGTCATGGCTCTACGCAACATTCTATGCTTCGTAGCTCTTTGTAATTTTTGTCTTTTTAGCATATCTTCCACTCTCCATTCTGCCATTTATTTTCATCAACTTGTTAGGCAGGTGGTCCGCTACGTGCAACATTCAGCCCGTTGTACTCAGTGCCAGATCTACCTATTAGACATAGAAGATTGAAGCCTAGGGCTTCAAAATCCAGGGGTCTTCCAGCCAAGGTGTATAATATAACACTTGTAGGGGAAGCCTGGCCGCCTAGTGAGGTTTCTTGTGTATGGCCTTGTGTCAGATCACCAGACTCCCACATATAAGTGTACTCGATATTCCTTTAGAATATCAATGGTTCATGACAAGGTTAGCAACGGTAGAGAACGGACAAACACGGATGAGGTAAGAGAGGCATAACAAAATATAACTTTATTTGAACAACAAATTGACAGGAATGGAGAAAAGGAAAGAATGCAATGTCGAGTTCCTGGTTTCTGGATAATGGTCCAGCAAATCTGTGCGACGTGAAGTTGATGTTGAGATGATCGAACGTTGTTGCGCGCCAAAAATAGTAATGGTTGGTGCCAACTGTTTTTGAAGAGGAAGTAGCCAAAAACGTAGAAGAGATCAATTGTAAGAATCTCCTTTTTTGAATAAACGGTACAAGGGAGGCAACTTCGTCTATGAATGTTTTCTTTTGGTAAAAGAAGACGAATCAAAGGAGATTTAGAAACAGAATTAAGCCAATCGGTTATGAGACTCCGACACGAGTTTGACGAAAGATAGAATCACTGAATCAAGTTGCAAGTAAACGTTCATCACATAGAATGAAGTATAAACCAAAGGGAAAGATCCATGAGATACGAATACCAAGTGTGAAGACACGTGGGTTCCTGACTTGTTGCTTGGACAGGAGGTAAGGTTGTGGCGGACTTTACCACATTAATTTAACAAAACTGACGTGGAAAAGACATCGTTACACATAAAATATGTATTTAACGAGATGTACAATATCAAACAACGATGTGAAAGAAAGCATGCATTTAAGTAAGAAAAGGTTGAATAAAATAAGAGTTGTCTCTCTTTAACTATTATTTTGTTTGATTTGAAAGTTCACTGGAAGAATGTTTATGGAATGGAGTTCCTTTGTAATGACTGTTCTGAGAAGATTTTTGCTGTGGAAGAAAAGATTATGTCCGTGTATAAGGAATGTTCAGCATGTGAATGGTGTGTTTGGACAGGAGAAGGTTGCCGTTTTCAACTGTCGTGGATTCGTTTGGCAGCTGAATTCTCACTAATTAGCTAAGAAAAATTCTTACTGAATAAGTGACAATATGCTCCAAATCGCTGTGCGGGAAAAAAGGTTCTTCATACTGAAGTTCGATCTGATTGGTTGGCATTGACCAATCAGCGAGCGAGTTTTGGGGAAACTTAAGAAAGCTTCTGGATACTGTAGGTTCGTTTCTCCCAAAAGTGCACAAAACTGACTACATTTGAAATAGAGCGATTAACGAATGCTTGTTGCATTGCTGCGATTTGTAAATTGTCTATAATAACGTAGTGGTGACGAATTAACTTGTGAATGCTTGACAGGATGTGATTTGTATTTGATGTATGTATGTGTTCGTGACGAATAGATGTTGCTTTGGACAGGTTCGTTTGATACTGAGGGTCGTGACGAATGCTTATTGCTTTGGACAGGTGGTAAGGTCCGCTTGATAGTAAGGGTTCGTGACGAATGCTTATTGCTTTGGACAAGAATTAAGGTCCGTTTCATACTGAGGGTTCGTGACCAATGCTTATTGCTTTGGACAAGAGGTAACGTCCGTTTGATACTGAAGGTTCATGACGAATAGTTGATGCTTTGGACAGGAGGTAAGGTCCGTTTGATACTGAGAGTTCGTGACCAATGCTTATTGCTTTGGACCTGAGGTAAGGTCGGATAGTTGGCCTGAGATCGAGTCAAGGATGATGAAAGGTAGCTTCAGGCAAAGAAATTGTCTATAAAAGTCTATTACAGAAGTCTAGTGCTTAAAGCGTATGGTGAAGAGGGAGAGACGGAAGACCTGCGGGTATTGAGTCGGGAAGACTCAATACCCGCAGATCCTCTCCTGCACGTGGATACTTTTTGGCGAGGGATCCGATAAGTCACGTGACCTTTGACTGGCGGCAAATGCCAACCGTCAAAACACTTTGAATGGGTATTCATTCCAAAACGATCCCGTGACTTAACGTTGAAAGTGTTGGGTCGTTGCTCAAAGGTTAGCAACGACGATGAAGGAAAGAAAAAGAGAAAAGGTTCGAGACAACCGTTGACGGAAGGAGGGTGTGTGCCGATACACTGTCATAGGCCTTTCTTAAACATGCTGTCATAATGCATTGTAGTTTCTAAATAAAACTTCTCAGTAATTTTAAACACCCAGCATCACCTCGACTTTACTCAAATTGTCTAAATTCTACTAATTTTTAACACTCTTCCATTTTCTTCTACTCTTGAGAATCCGGGGGATTTGGAGGTGCCTTCCAAGTGGAATAGCCTCCCTAGAGGGCCTCCCTTCACATAAATCTGGCCCTGCTCGTCTAGTTTAGTACTACTGCCTTGTGGTGGTTTATCTTACCATTGTTGTTGTAAACGTTGAACGACGAACGTCGCGGTCATCATTTGTAGTGGTTTAGCTTACCATTGTTGTTTAATTCCGACGGAATCACCAAAAGCTTGTATATTCCTTGAACGTCGGTGTCACCAATGTAGTAGTATGTGTTACCAATATTTTACTTTGGCTAGGAAAGATGAGATTCAGGACAATGCGTGAACACGATGCAATTTATACTTGACGTAAATAGCACATAGAATAAAATACAAAACTGAACTGAATGATTCCAAAATATAACAATTAGATTTATTAATGTTTGATGTACATGCATGCGAACTGAAAAGGTAGGACAGAGTCGTGTCCCTTTGATTTGGTAATATTTGTACCGGAGTTCATATTAAGAAGAAGTAATATTGAACTTGTAATTTAGAAGAATAAAGTTTGGAATTGTGAGTTTTAAAGTTGGTAAAAGTTCAGGAGTGATTTCAGAGTTCGTGAATGTTGGTAATTATCTTTAACGTCTGGCCAGCAAATGACTAACACGGGAGTTCCTGAAGGTTACATCTTGGCACTTGGTAGTAAGGAATGAGACGTGCGAGAGAGATGAATGGAAAGAAAAACAGTATTTATCGATCCATCCACGAGGATAGAATGTGGCACAAGGCCGGTTTAATGTGGTATCCCGAGCCCGTAGGCTCGGCCAAAAAATATAATTTTTTGAACCCGCCTCGACGGATTCAGGCCCTGTCTACCTCCCCGAACGAAACCCCTTCGGCAAAGCTTCGTCCAGGTTCCTTGACCAATGAATAGTTGTTACGCCGACTCGGAAGCTCACAAAGGCAGCGTACTAAACTTTGATCCTAGCACCCGGAAAGAAAAAACTCGAGGAAATTTACACGTGTTGGGTTTAATGGCCGTGTACCACGTGGAGGCTCAAACGGAGAAAGCGGGAAAAAACAGATTGGTCGCGTGCAGGCGGTTTGATTGGTCGGAACTGACCAATCAGCAAGCAAGATTGGAGGTGATTGACCAATGAATACTTGTTATATTTATGTGAAAGTAGGATTTTACTTACCAGATAGGAAGAGTGCATTTCCTAAAAAGAGGTAAGGCTGGTTTGTTGTGGAAGATCCCACAGCCTGATGAAGGCTGCACGACACAACGATCGAAAAGTTGTGATCATAATAACAACAAAGATGAGGAAAACCGAATGTAAATAACTTAAATAATGGAAAATATTTTCTTTGGAAAATTCCATATTTTAAGTGACTTAAAATATGGAATTTCCAAAGGAAAAATTTAATTAAAGTCCATTGTTTTTCGCCTGATTATTGCTAACAGCCTAAGAGTAGTGGCTAAATTTAAAAAAGACAAACAATCAAGGTCACACACAAGTATGCCCCCCTCCCCCAGTAAGAACTTAACGCAATACTTATGAAGCATTTTATTTTTATAGCTGTTATCTTGACACAAGGCGGAAAGCATGAGGCCAACACTGAGGACTGAACTCGCTATAATAATACTAATAAAATAATAGTCAATCAGACGCCTGTTATCAACGCCTGGGTAAATAGCCTTCTGTATCGATAACTACTAAAAAAATTTGATGAGGAGGTTTTTGCGTATTTTTTCCGAATTATAACAGCCGTCAGTATCTGCACCCAGGAAAAAACAATAATTTGGAATAATCATTTGAATAATTATTTTCAAGATCTATGGTTAAGAAGAGAGACGCAACAAGATCTCTCTACTAAATTGCCTTTCTAGTGGCACCCACTTGACTAATTTATTTACATGTGCTTTTTTTCTCAGCTAAAGTTACGAAGTAAGCAAGTGCAGTTGTCGTTCTTGGTGAAGCTTGAAAACTTCATTTTTTGTATGATTTTATAATCACTCCTCTCAATTTTGGGGTTGGCATCACAGTATACTTGTTGCGTTACGATAATACATTTCCAGGTAAAAAGAAAAATTTTGTTTGTCTATTACACAATACCTATTTTATTTTATTTAACACACGTCCTTATCGAATTTTTTATCAGGTGCCCCCAAAATACGTTCTTCATCATTAATATTAACATTTTTCCTTTTTGTTTTGTCATGGGTTTTTTTACTTCCACATTTTTACGCATGAATAATAAAAACTTAAAAAGTAATTTGCATCAGAATTTAATTCTCTTGTACGAGAAAAATGTCTTAATAAAATTAAACATAAATTCTTTAAAATTTCTTATTAAAATTATTAAAACATTTCTCATTAAAAACCATGACAAAAAAAATAATATTCGTAAAGAAAGTCAAAAGGTGACTTTCTTCGATACAAGTACAAGTATTTGATAGCAAACACTGATTTTTTTCCGGTTGCTTTTTTATTTTTATTTTTAAATTGATTAGAGAACAATAATAATTAATTGGCATTAGTTGTTTGTTTTTTTTTTTAGTTTTTGTTTTTTAATAATGTAAATTGACAATGGTAAAGTTCGGTTTTTACACATAACTTTTTATGTCACAAGTGACAAATGAAATTTAATAATATCAGCTCAAGTTCCACTGCTTAAAAAAAAAGATCAGAGACAAATGAAAAAATCACCTGAACTGATAAGAAAGATTAAGAAACATTGAACTTAAATGTGTGAACACTCAAGTGAAGTTAAAGTGTATTTTCATTTTCGGTTTAAATTCTGATGACACAAGTTCGACATAATAAGGTAGCAAAAAAAACTTTAGTTTTATTATTTTTTTATATACTGACAAACCAACATGTTTTACATTTTTATTTTTTTTTAATTAAATGACTTTTTATAACAAAAAAAGAACTCTTTATAACTTATTGAATATGAAATTGAAATATAATGACGAGTGTTAAAACTAAAAGTAGTCATTATGATTATTACTACAATGACAATGTGTGTACGTTTACAATTTACATTTTTTCTTCTTTTTTTAAAATTATTATTAGAAAAAATGTCATGACTGTTTTAGTGTTTGTTTATTGTTTACCGTCTGTCTACCTAAAAATGAAAATGAGGGCGCTGGAAATTTTTACATTTTCTTTCCTGAAACCAAAAAGTGAGAAATTTCCATCTGCAGACAGTATAGCATGTTAGTATCGGTCACTTCCACCTCCCGTGTAAAATTCTTTAAAAAAGTGGTGAAGAAGTAGTTTTTTGGTTTTTGTTTTTTAACTCTTTTGTTTCCTCATGTCATGACGTGGCCCAATGGTTAACGAGTTGAATTGTAAGTTCGATCTTTACTGGCTCCTGCCCAAACTAAGCTACGATCTTTGCTTGTGAGATAAAGATCAAATCTTGGCTTTTCTCTTTTTATTTATTTTTTTCTTATTCTGAAATGCAGAGGAAGCATCGGAAGGGCATCCTTTGTTAGCGCCACTTTAGGTAGCTCCAGTTAAAAATTAGGCTTTTTTGAAAGTTTTTTTTTTAGCCTACAAAGTTAATAAAAAAAAGAAAAATATTTTACGTTTTTAAATAATTAGACACTAAAAACGAAAAAGAATCGAATTTGATAAATGGCAACAAAAGAGAATCTTTAAAAAATCTCTTTAAAATACGATATTTGTCCCAGACATTTTGTTTCAAAGAAAAATACCACATTTAAGGATTAATTATATTTTGTAAAAATATTACTGGCCTTTTGCTTAAGTTTTTAAAAAATATAACCCCCGCCACAGAGAAGTACAGGGTGGCCCGAAAGTCTTGTCACCCCTACATAATATAATAAGTAAAAGTTTTTTTCTATCAAGGAGAGAGAGTTATACATGAACGATGCCAGAGTAATATCCATCAGTTGAAGGATGCCGTTCGGAGAGCCTTTGTAACAATCAATAAAGGAAAGCGCAGCTTCATAAAAAAAAAATCACACAGGAGGACATGGCGCACATCATTTTTTATTTTTATGGTACGAAAATGATTGTTTTTATACAAACCTTCTCGATGTGTGACAGTGTCAATGAAAGTGAATAAACTAAATTCACTACATGTGCTTTGTAGTGTTCACATTAATTTTTAGTATGGAGTGACACGACTTTCGGACCACCCTGTATATGAATATTCCAGCTGAAATCTTTTCGGCTGGCAGGTTGAACTCTCCGCCTCTACGCAGAGAGGAACCCAGACGAGGCTATGCCGAAGAGCAGATCCTCGTTTGGAGAGGTTGACCAACCCGACCCTGTTTATGTGGGTTCTATGGGCATTTTTTGGCTAAGCCTACATGCTCGAGGAACCCACGTTAAACCTGGCCTTGTGCCACATGCAACCCTCGTGGGGTGGTGGCTGAATATTCCAACTGAAATCTTATCAGCTGTGATGGTCAAACTATCTGCCTTCGGATAGATTGGAACTCAGATAAGGCTACGCTGAAAGGCAGAGTCTCGTTCAGGGAGGTAGACAGGTTCGAAGGGAATATTTTTGGCCGAGCCTACAGGCTCAGAGAACCCACAATAAACTCAACCTTGTGCTACATACTACCCTCGTGGTGGGGCTGTTAAATATTCCATCTGAAATCTTTTCAGCTCCGATGGTTGAGCTCTCTGCCTCCGGGCAGAAAGAGACCAAGACGAGGCTATGCCAAAGGGCAGAGTCTCGTTCAGGGAGGTAGGCCGACCCTGAACCCGTTTATGAGGGTTCAAATGGAATATTTTGGCTGAGCCTACGGGCTTGGAGAACTCACAATAAACTCGGCCTTGTGCCATATACGACCCTCGTGGGGTGGGGCTGTTAAATATACCAGTTGGAATCTGTTCCAGCTGTGCTGTCAAAATCTGTGCACTCAGGCAGAGAGAAACCTGGACGAAGCTATGCTGAAGGGCAGTCTTGTACAGGGAGGTAGACAGACCCAAACCCATTTATGCGGGTTCTGTGGGGAATTTTTGTCCATGCCTATGGGCTCGGATGTCCCATGTTAAACTCGGCCTTGTGTCACGTCTACCCCCGTGATTGACTAGCTGGGGTCTGTTGAGTACAACTCAGACTTAGATGAGAACTACCGGCCTTCTAATAGTAGCACTCACTACTGGATTGACTTGCAACAACCTTGTGCATTACTGTTACCTTTGTTTTTATTGTGCTGTTTTTTTTTTATTTTGAATATCTGGGAAAATATTTTAACAGAGGGGGGATGGAAAGTGAAATACTGAATTCCAAAGGAGCACTGGGATAGCAAAAGCTAAACAAAGGATTAAAAAAGAGAAAAATTTAATTAGAAACAAAAAGATTACTGAACTGTTATATAATATTAGTCCTCCTATATGGTAGTGAATGCTGGCCAATCACCTCACAGATGAAGAATAGACTTACAGCAACAAAAATATGCTTCTACAAAAGGATACTGAGCAACAACAAAGACTATAGCATTTTAAAACCAACATTGCTGAAGGAGTCAAAAGAAAATATAGTAATAGTGGTGTCAAAAGAAAACTGTCCTTTTGACACACCATTTTTTTGTGGATACAAAGGTTAAACTTTGCTATTTTTTTTCTTCATTGTTCCTTCTTGGATTGCTATTGTTCCGTCATCATCCATATAGCTGTCATTATATATCTTTGATCACAGGACATAATTCAGAATTTTATTTTATATTTTCATTTTTCATCTTCCATAAAATTAAAAATTAGAAAAAAATGTTCCCTAAACTAGCTTTAAACTTTATTTTTTGTTTTTTGAAACACATCTTTATTTTCTGTCTATATTTCTGAGATTAGGTATTGTAATTATTTACACTATTTACATTGTTTGGACAGTTGTCCATCTTTGTTGCCATACTCATGATGTTTCAGCTGTTGTATGCTCCGGTCTTCTTCAGGTGATTGCAATTTCAAACTGAACCCTTTATTTTGTCCACCAGGATAGATTGTTCTAGCTTACAACATTGAGCAAAAGTCATAAGTGGTGACATATGAACAAGAATTGGTCAGTATAAGCAGTACCCTACAATGCAACAAAAACTCTGGGTACATGGCAGCAGCTCTGACAAACTGGGATAGAAGGGTACTAGAGGATAACAACACTCAGAAAACAGCTTTGGTCTGCCTACCTTATATGAAGGGATTATTATAGAAAATGCAAAAGATCTGTAGTCCATATAACATCAGGATGACCTTCAAAAGTTGTTCAACACTTCACAGATGTCTCTTCTGAGTAAGATTCCCCCATAGAGGAGAACATGCCTAAGGACTGTGTGTACAACATCCCGTGCAGCTGTGGTAAGAAATATAAAGGAGAAACAGGCTGCTCCCTCAAGATAAGACTGCAAGAACATTGTAAAGCCATAACACGAGGAAAGATAGAAAAATCAGGCATAGCTGACTACACATGGCTGGAAAAGGGGAGATCACCACCCCCTGTAGGATGAGGTTGAAATAATAGACAAAGAACATCACTAGAAAATATGAAAACTTAAGGAATCAGCACATATGCTAGGTCACAGAAATGCTGGCCAAGCATAGAAATGAATACAATATGGGAATTAGTAATATAGAGTGCTAGAGAAAAGCAATAACAACAAAATTGCAATATAAGCTTTGGTAAAAAAAAAAATTAATGAGACATTATATTGATTTAATTTAATAATTGGTAATTTAATATTTATTTACAGTTTATAAATTCCAAAAATTCATAACTGATGTCCTCAAGGCCCAGTGAATAAAAACATTGGTTGGATCCAGTGAGTTGTGAGTCCAAGTTTTGGCTACTGCAGTGATGAACAAAAACATGGAGAGTTGAGTTAAAGTGATCTGAGACATCTAAAAGAGGCATGGCATGTGGAACTAGAATGATCTCCCTGGTAGACAACATTCCAATCACCTGAAGAAGGTGATACAATGGAGCATACAGTGGCCAAAAACATTGTGAATATGACAAGAAAGATGAGGACAAAAGTGTAAATGCATGACTGAGATCTGAGTTTTAAATCTTACTGGAAAATATGTGTCAATTTTTCACAAATATACATCAGAAATCTTTTTTTTTTTTTTTTTTTTTTGAAAACAAAAATAACACTATATTTGATTAAAATTGGGTATCATCAGCAGCTCTCCACAAAAAATAATAATTTTTGAGTTTAAGTTTTCAGACCATATATTCAATGAGTTCATGGTATACATTAAATATATTTTTAGGATCTTTGGGGTGTAGCTTTACAAAAATCTAAAAATTAAGAACATCCAAAATTCACTATTACAGATTAGCCGCAATTTGACTCGAGTATAATTGACCTGAAAAAAATACTTCCACAAAACTTAAAAATAAAAAAAAAAGTTTCCTCATAAAGCTCATTTTCATGAATAAGTGCTAAAAATTAGTTTGTTTTTTTGTTAGTTTTTAAATCATTTCACCCCAATCAAGGCAATAATGCCACTAAGATGCTAGGGGTTACTGAGAGTAAAAGGAAGTGAGAAGTCACTATTGAGGAGAGGAGATAATAAAAGAACAGAATTTGGGAATATAAAAGATGGCTTGTCTATTGATACAGCATTTAAATTTTTTTAAGATTCTTGGTGACAGGAAAGAAAGAAACCAGAGGAGAGTTCCACAGGCAATAAATGTGGGCAAAGAAACTATCAGAATTTAATTAACAGTTACATTTAGCTATTTCAATAGTAAAACGATGAGACCTAGTTGCCAATCAAGTAATACACTTAAATTCATGTGGTTGAGGCACCAAGAAGGCACCAAGGAGGAGAACTTACTAGAATAACTACCATGAAAATATTTATAGAAAAGACAGAGGGAAGAAATTCTGGGTGTCAGGGAAGAGAATTTCACAGGTGGGAAGTGTGAGAAAAAGAACTATTAGAATATTACTTGCAGCTCCATCTAGCTATTTTAACAGTAAATGGATGAGACCTAATTGTCAATCAAGTAATACACTTAAATTCATGTGGAAGAATTATCATGAAAATATATACAGAACAATTATCATATATATATATATGTCCCTTGTAACTCCAAACAACATTTGACACAAATTTGTTTGGTTGTTTACTCATTGTGTCCCCTCTGCCCTTGCCCACTTCCTTATGTCCTGTAAGTATTAAATTCTCTAAGCCTTTTTTCCTCATTGTATATCCCAGAGACTTAAATTCTCTTCCTAATTTTAATTATCTGATAAGTTTGTCTTGAAAATGACCACCAGTCAGTTGTTAACTGGGACAAGGAATGGCTTGTAAATTTTAATGCATCCAAAACGAAACTGCTATCATTTAATCACCATAGAGAACCATTTCTGCCTTCCATCTGCATGGATGATGCTAACCTCCAGTAGAGCAACACTTTGCTCATGCTCACATTTTTTTCGGCTCATGTTTTCCACTGAGATGAAGCAGAGTGATTATGTGACACAATTGTAACGCTGGTAGTATGAAATTGAGATTAAAAGGTTTCATCTAAAAAACCAGCATAGGATTTAGTGAATTTGAAAGGTTAAAAATGTTAAAGAATATGTGAATTAAAATATGGAGCAAGAAAAAAAAAGAGAAATGTTTTTTTTTTCTTTCTGATAACCAAAAATGCTGAATGGAATGTTGAGTCCAAATATGATTTGAGAAATGAAAATTATAAACTGAAAAACAAATTGAGTTGTTATAAATTGCAAAGCCAGTAATGTAAACAATTTGGAGTGTCATTTTGTAAAATGGGCAGAAAATTATTTGAGTCATATTGGTAAATCAATACCAAAGGAAATTCTTTGACATCAAGAACATCAGAAAATATTATAAACACAAGTTTCTGAAAAATTATTGTCTTGGATAAGTGGGCACCCACAAGCTGATTGTCATCAGAACATAGAAAGGAATGATAAGCAAAGTTTGTTATTGAAGAATGTATTGTTTTGAATAAGTGACTGCTTTGTTTGAAGGTCAGTATCAGTTCTCCAAAACTGGAGAGATAAAATAATTGATATGAATATTGGTAAGTCTTAGGCATGATGGAAGTTTTGTTTTCATACATTTAACGGGTTTATATATGACCTAAAATTTGGAGAAAACACAAGAAGACAAGTGAGAAGACACCAGAGGCCATTTGGCTGGAGGAGACCAAAAAAATGTTACAAGAATCTGCCAAGAGAGAATTCCTTATTGACCTTCTTTTAAAAATTGTTTTTTTTATCTGTTCCAAGTTTTAGAAGAAAAAACAAAGTGTCATGTTATAATTATATTGAATCAATTGCTAGGTCTACTGCTAGAAAAGTTGCTTCACTGTTTCGTGACAGACAATTTTTCTTGTCAGAATACATCTTGCATATTTATAAATCTACCATTCGTCCGTGCATTGAATATTGCAGTCATATCTTGTCTGGTGCTTCAGCTATATACCTCAAGTTTCTTGGCAAAATCCAAAGAAGGGTCTGCAATGTTATCAGTCTTGACCTGGCATCTTAATTTCAGTCACTTTTCCACTGCCATGATGTGACTTCCCTCTAACTTTTCTACAAATATTTTCATGGCAATTGTTCTGATGAAGTTTCCTTCTTGGTACCTGAACTGCAGGAACTTAAGCATACTACTAGATTGGTAACTAGGTAACCTAGATGTAACTGTATGTTCGATCCTAATAGTTTCATTTCCCACGTTTCCTGCCCATGGAACTCCTTTCTGATTTCTTGGTTCCCTACCACCAATAATCTTAAAAGATTTAAATGCAATGCCAGTCACCATCTTCTGTCATTCTGAAACCTGTTCTTTTACTATCCTTTCTCTTCACAAAAGTCTTCCATTTCTAGTAACCCCTTGTATATTAGTGGCATTATCACCTTGCTTGGGGTGAAATGATTCTAAAGATTTTTCTTCTAGTTCCATTTTTTTTAAAACTTCCTGATTGCTCACATGTTCAGTCAATGGTATTTTTAGCATTTATCTGTAGAACTATACTTCCATCGCTTCAGGCCATTTCTTCATCTATCAAAAAAAAAAAGAGGCACATTCACTGCCATATAGAAAGATATATATGACATAGCCATTCAGTATGCTTGTCTTTCTTTCTGGGGGACTTACAGCCACATCACATTGAAATACCAGTTCCTGTACAATCACCAAAGTTAAGTAATGTCGAATATGGTCAGTGCCTAGATAGGTGACTGTTTGGGAATGCCAAATGTTAAAAGTTTGGATTTGCAGATGGTGTAATGGATAATGGCCCGGAATTGTTAATCAGAGAGCTGAGTTCCAATTCCTGTTGGGTTTGTTATATTCTCTTATGCACAAATACCTCAAGGAAAGGTATGAATCCACATCTTCTCCCCTCAGCTATAGGTTATTTAGTAAGACTTTTATCACTAAAAAAAAAAAAAAATTACAATGTAAAAATATTTTCTAGCTTTAAATAACCTGCAAAGGGTTGATAAGCTGTAAAAAACGAATCAATCTTTATTTCTAACAAGTTTCCTTTCTCTTAATACTTTTAGTTTCTGAAAGTCATCTTTCGCCTATCCAATGCAAATTCAGCTTTCTTTGACCATAAAATACTACGCTACCTAGATAGTTAAACTTTTCCTTGATTCTGACATCCACAGTATGTAACTAACACCTTGGGATGTCCCTTTTGCTGATGACCATACATTCTGTCTTCTTACAGTTAATAATCCTTTCTTCACAGTTACATTACTCTTTTTGCCAGCTTCCGAACCCAAGCAATCATAGCTTTCCAATTCCTTTCCCTTGAAGTGCAAAGCAACTCTTGACTATTTAACATTTCTTAATGTTTTCACTTTGCCATCCATTTGCTTAAAGTCATTGTCTTTCCTGCTTTCAGTAAATCCTTTTCGTGTTAAATTTTCCAAACCCCCTTTTCTCATTATGTATCCAATTAATTTTAAGTCTTTCTGATATTAATTATGAGTTGTTCCAACTTTCTGTAGAATTTCTTTATGGCTCAAATCTTTTGTCCATGGTATTCTTAGAATTTGTCTGTAAAACTGTGATACTGTGGACAGCCATATAGAAAGGGAAGAGCTGGTTTTTTTATTAATCTCAAGTCTTTTTGTTTGGTAGGCCTGCCTGATGGTTCCTGTTGAAATTTGGTCTTCTATACTGCATCCACTTTGACAAAAGGCTAACACGGAAGTAAAGGATTAGATGAGACGTTTATGAAGATCAAGTAATAACAAAACCCAAAATAGGGTTTATCCAGTTGCTAGTATATATTCTAACCATGAGACCTGGGTTCAAATCTCACAATGGTCAATTTGTCAGGAAGGAGACTTCTTGAGGTTATCGAGCTGGAGGAGTTGATCCCAGCGTGTGGCACCTTTGGAAAGTACCTGAAAACTATACCACAGGTTGGCCCAAGCCTTATAAGTGAAATTGGGTAAATGGAACCCTTGGATGCTGTCAGTAGCTGTGCTAGCACAAAATCACAAGTTATTGTGGCCGAGGGCTTTGGTGTGCTGGCCTTGTTTAAATTGTTGATCACGCTAGATAACACGCTCTTTCCCAGAAACTGTAACTAAGGTCTGCTCAGCATAGTTGCAGTATAAACAACAGGTGGGCTCTGTGAGTGTTAAGTAAATACAAATGCACCTGAGCAAGTGTCTGCAATAGGGATTGGCTAGCCGCCTTAGTAGATAGGTATCCTCGAATACAAGTGGCCAGCTATAGATATATTAGCAGACATGCTTGGGATAGAGCAGAAATTTCTGGTCCGCTCTTGGCAAGAGACTGATTTTTCTACATGGTTCCTGTGCTATCCATTCATATTGTTAGCCACCACATATGGAGGAGTAGATGGGCAAGGAATTAGTAAGAGCTGAGCTGTTAGATCCATATAGCAGAAGTTATCTCCAGTATTAACTACCGACCCAGATGAGAATAAAACATCTACATATATGGGAAATATGGTTTGTGTTATTATTTCTCAGTGTGGCATTTGTCGTTCATCTTGTTACCTGGTGAGCATGCAGCAGGCCCTTTCCCAGCTTTTGGGTCACATTGACAAGATAGAGAATTGAAATGCAATGTGGGACAATCATTGGTCAGTGGGTGGAAAGCTCAAGTGAGGGTTTTGTTGTATGTTTACTGAATAAAATCTTTATCACTTCAAGTCGCTCATCTAATCCAGCAGCAAGACTTCTGATCAGGAAGTTTTGAGGAACGCAGAACCACCTCTTAATTGCCATTGTTCCCAGGTCCACCCTGACCCAAGGTGGTAGCACCCGTTAAAGTTCCAGCTATGTGTAAATAGTGAACGCCCAAACAGGGATCAAAAAAACTGAGATTTTAAAAAAATAAATTGCCAGCAACAGATTTTTGTAAAAGAAAAAAATTACCCAAGCTCCCAAGAAAATTAAATTTCCATGTTAAATGACCCATAAGGAGTTGATATGCTGTTAAACAAACTTCAAGTCTCTTCTTCATTTGTAAGGAAATTGTCCAACATTCACTACAATATAAGAGGACAGTGTGACATAGCATTTCAGCATTCTTTTGTTTGCTTTTAACAAAAGTTTCCCATCTCTTAATACTTATTTTTGTTTCTGGAAGGCATCTTCTGTTATTCCAATGCCACTTCGGATTTCTGTGCCACATTTTTCATTGGCTGCTACTACACTATCCAGATAGTTAAATTTCCTTACCTGCTTGATTTTGTCATTCCCAATATGCAAGTTATACTTTTGACTGTCTTCTTACAATTGAAATACTGATTTTCATATGATCACCGAAGTTAAGCAATGTCGTGCTTGGTCAGCGCCTAGATGGGTAACCACTTAGGAATACTGGGCGCTGTAATCTTGGATATGTGTAGGTGGTGCAATGCGTAACATCTCAGAATTGGAAATCAGAGAACTGAATTTCAATTCCATGCAAATATCCTTAGAAAAAGATGTGAATCCACTCCTCCTCCCCCCAGCTATGGGTTAATTAATAGGACGTATCAGTAAATCATTATTACTCAAAAAAATTCTTATAATCTAAAAATACTTTATAGCTTTAAATAACCTGCAAAAGGTTGATAATCTATAAAAAATTCAATCTTATAATTGATAGGCTTTTCTTGTTTTCCTTTACTATCATGTCTATGTTTTTTGCAGTTTTCCTTTTGACCCTGCCACATATCTTTTATGTGCTGTGTGCCTTCAAGACATTGGCAATCATGGCTTGCCACAATTTCATGTCTTTGCATCCCTTAATAGATTTTGTCTTTTTGTTATCTCTCCTGCACCCTGTTCTGCAAATCAGTTACTCAAGCTCACTAGATAGGTTATGCATTGTTTTCCTCTATTCCTGTGAGTATCAAATTTTCCAAGCCCTCATTCCTCGTTATGTACCCCAGATATTATGACCATCCTTTTCTGAAGTTAAGTGTAAGTTTCCTTTATGTTTCCATTTTTCTGAAAACTTTGTCAATGGTATTTTCAGCATCCTTCTGTAGAACCATATTTCTGTTGCTTCAAGTTTCCTCTTTATCCATGAAGAGACTAGCCAGAATTCACTGCCACATAGGAGGACCAATATTATATAACAGTTCAGTACTCTTTTTGTTGTTTCTAATTAAATTTTCCTGTTTCTTAATATTTTGCTTAGCTTTTGGAAAACATCTTTCTTAATACTTTGCTTAGCTTTTGGAAAACATCTTTCTTAATACTTTGCTTAGCTTTTGGAAAACATCTTTCTTAATACTTTGCTTAGCTTTTGGAAGATATCTTTGGATTTCAGTATTATACTTTCCATCCTCTACTAAAACATTTCCCAGATATTTAAATTGTTGTACTTATTTAGTTTTGGTATCTCCAATTTGTAATTTGCTGACAACTATATTTTTTTTATCTTCTCAGAATTTATGTTTATTCCTTTCTTCTTGCTTTCCTTTACTACCTTCTGTAGGAATTGTTTCCTTTTTGTGTCTGTTATCAATACTGTATCATTTGCATGTCCTATATTGTAATGATTGTGGATGCCAGTAATGAATCCTGGTAGGACTCTCAGAATTGCCCCACTGTATAGCAGGAGTTCCCAAATTTGTTTTCTATTAATTTTCTGTTTCTGAACTTATGGTCATATGACATTGAAACACTGATTCCCATATGATTTCCAAAGTTAAGGAACCTCAAACCTGGTTGGTACCATTGATGAATGAACACTTGGGAATACCATCTATTGTAAGATTGGATGTGTGGATGGTGTAATGGATATCAGCTTGGAATTGGAAATTGAGGAGTCCAGTTCCAATTCTTGTTGGGTTCATTATATTCACTTACATGTAAAATATCAAACCATTATTATCTTTAAAAAAAATTCTTAGAATCTAAAAATATTTTCTGGTTTTAAATAACCTGCAAGGGGTTGAAAAAGAAAATCAATCAATTATTTCTGTTTCTATGACAACAGTGTTCCAAGCTATATATATTTTAAATCATTTTTAAGCATAAAATCAGCAGAAGAGACAAAGGTTTAAGGCATTTTTAAGCATTGCTATGTTTTGCATATCTCTCTGTGTAGTAGTAATAGTCATAGTACAGTTCTCCGTGTCCTGAATAGCAACCGGGTTTAAATAAACATTTTTTTTCTCTTAATTTTTCACACCTCCACATTCAATCACCACAGTAGAACATGATTGTTCTTTATTGGACACAGCAGGTCTGAACCTTTTTTTTTTTTTTTTTGTGAAATTGAAGCCTTTTTAAAGTACAGTTTATCCTGTGTCGACAGTTAGACCTTTTAACAATTCATGGTTCAGGCTCTGAAATCTTTTCTGTATCTTGTTTCAAATTTTGCCATTTGCCTATAAATACACATGTTCATCATTCAACTTGGTTTTTATAAAAGTTATGTACCTTAAAACATGTACATATGTGGTATTCTTTATTGAGTCTCCCTAAAAGATGGAATATCACATTTATTTCAATGTTAAACTATATGTTTCAAAATTCACAAATAGTTTCAAAGAAAAACAAACTCATGTTTGTTTTTCTTTCTTCTCCAGATTTGTTGCTGCTTTTGAGAACTGCAAGAGTAACAAGATCTTACACTTCATCATTTCATCTACCAAGAGCAAATGGCATCACTGGCAATGAATATACAAGCAACTTAAAACAGTTTCATTTCACTATATGTCTTATTTTTATTTCATTATGCGTTAAAACAGGATCTTGCTCAATAAACTGAGTGACAGCACTTCACCAAACAAATAGCAAAATGTTCTCTGAGGAGAATTTTCAATAAACTTACTGTTAAAACCCAAAATAATTTTACTCATAAATTCATACAGGTGATTTTCAGGATAAAATTTGTTAAAAAAAGTTCTACTTTTAAAATTCACACCCAAAATTTTTTTTTTCGATTATGGCCAGAAGGAAAAGGCTTTCAATTTAGTTTATTTTAGCATTCATCATCTCTTATGATTAGATTTTATTAAATTTTTATAAATAAAAAATAATTTCTGTTTACAAAATAAGTATCACTTTAAAAAAGATTCAATTATTCTGCAAATTATGCTCATATGTAGAAGTCAGAATTGTGATTTTTTCAACATTATGTTTACAAATTACATTGTTTTTTCTTTAACCATCCTCAATTTAATTTTTATTGGATCATTGCAAAACAAGTAATACAGACAAGAATAAAACCATACAGTCAAGATTTTTCATATGTTTGCATTTTTTTCCTTCAAGAATATCCATTTCACTATGTATGTCAATGGTCCTCCATTTTTTTGGAAAAAACTCCAAATTATATAAAATATGGCCTGGATTTTTTTACTAACATGAATGTCAAACTTTAATAATAAATAGTTTTACATTTAATTTTTTAGTAAATTTATGACTCAGAAAAATGTAAAAATTATACCGTCCAGCATTTATGGCCTTATTTTTTTCTGTACAAATCTATTCTGACATTAAATGGGTTAACTTCCAGTACAAACGTTTGTTTTGTACATGTTTTTTCAACATGAAAGAAAAAACTGGAAACGATCTACTCATGTAATTTAGACCCCCCCAAAGCCGTGAAAAAAATGCTTAAATAATGGGTTTTTAGAATAAGAAATTCATACATGGAAAATCCTCTTTTTCCCTAAAGATACCGGAGACAATATTTGTTACTAATGACTTTATTATTAAAAAACAGACCATTAAACTGAGGAACATTGTCTTTAATTATTGTTAGCCATCTTTAGTGATTCAGTCCCTAGGTATTACCAATTTAAAACAAAATAGTTAACAATATGTAATATATTTATGTCTCCCATGTAATTTTTTTCCCTTATGTTATGATATTTCATAAAAAAATGTGTTGTTATGTTCTATTATTACTTTACTATTGCATAAACATAGGTGAGTAAAACAAGTTCTTATTTACAAAAAAAACCAGTAATTTTCAGAAAATAATTCGGCATTAAGACACATTGGTTAAGGAATTGAATTCTTATTGTATGTCGACAATACCCCTAATGGTAATATATATTTTTAATTGTTCAGTATATCCAGGATCCACAAAATTTTATGGCTATATGTTATTGAAACACCCTATGTCCATTCACAGGTTTCCCATTGACAATAAAGTTAAAACAACCCTGAATACATAACCAGGGAGAATGTTTATTGTTCCTCGTTTTAACAAACTCTTTCCAACATATACCATCAGTTTTTGTTTATGTATATACTGAAATATTTTCATTCTTTTTTTAAAAAAATTTTTGTTTCAATCATATTGTTGCATGGCCCCCCTAATATATCAAAAATACTTTTATCATATCTGATTTAACAATTCAATTTTGATAAGATTATGACTTTCTTTGTAACAGTAGTTATTTTCACCAAGATGATTGAAAATATTTCTTTCCCCTTATAAAAGTTTTTGCTGGTTTGCAATTTCAAAAATTAATTGAAATTATGTTTATCATGATGACGTTTTTTAAAATAATTTTTGAATAAATTATTCATGATTTTGAATCTAAATTTTAATTCATGATGGTAAAAAATTGATTTTTAGATAAACGGAGAATTTTAAAATTTTATATTTTACTAAAGTAATTTCCATATATTTGATTCACGTTAAATTATTATCGATTCATATTTTTTCCCAATTTTTTGACCTTTGTTTTAAAAACTCTTATCATTGACGTTTGAGTAAATATCAAATTATGAATGTATGTTTTTTTGCAATTCTGGGTTTCTCAATGTTATCTTTCATCTAAACAGAGGACTCTATTCGTTTTCAATTTCATGTGAGTCCTATTCCAATTAAAATTCTCTCTGGATTGATTTTTTTACCAATTCATTGAATTCAACTAAAATTTTGAACTTTGACAAATTCTGTGGCACCTTGCATTATTAGAAATATTCATAGAAATATGATTTAATTTTTTTTTTACTCAGTTTATTAAACAGGTTGTTGATTTTTTTTTTTAAACGGAAAATAATTGAGTTGAAAATAATTCACTAAGATTGTACTTAGACGATCCTAAGGAAAGAAGAAGGAAAAAAAGAAGGAAAAAGGAAGAGGAAGAAAAAAAATGAAAAATGTCATTAACAAAAAACCCAGAAAGATATCTTAGCTAGCATGTTGAGAATTTTTTAAAGACAATTGGAATAATAGAAATAATAAAAAGAAAGAAAGGGAAAAGACATGATATCAAAAGGGCATTTTTGATGAAAACCAATATCGGTCAAAGCATCTAGCCTACTTTTTGCGTGGAAAGACACCTTATCAATTTGGATAAAGAGAAATTTTTTTAGAACAATGAAACAAAATTTTAATCAGAGAAAAGTGTCTTTTGGGTTGAGGGGAGTGACCGGTGGAACGGTATACAGATTCTGACCTGTTAAAAATTAGAAACCCACGATAATAAAGTGAAACATTTTCAATTCAGATAATTAAGATTTTCTGACTGTCAGGTCTGACAAAAACAAGAAAAAAAAAACAATTGTCTCAGATCACAGATGGCGCCAATATTCTTTCCTGAAGTCACAACTAATTAGCGGCGGGCTGTTTGACAAAACCCAGGTGAGAAAAAAGCCAAGATTGTCATTTTTTTCGTACGTGCAAAAAGGCAAAATTGGATTTTGTTTTTTTTTTTTAACAAGAACGATGTAACCACGCCCGAAAGAGGGGAGGAGAAAGGATGCTCGATCAATAACAATTGGTCGAAAACGGTCAGAGTGATCTGCAGAAAAGAAAAGGAAAAAGAAATGCCCGATCAGGAACCATTGGTCGAAAAACGGTCACCTGACATACGAGAGACTAAGAGAGATGGATGTGCACCTCCCCAAAAGGCACTGTGAGGAAGTAGGGGTGAAAACAATAGCGATAATGGGAAGTCAAAAAAATAATGCGACTTTTGGAATTATCGAGAAAACCCTGACGCCGACAGACCCACCCCAGTTTGTTGCGGCGTCAATAAAAGCAGGACCCCAGTCGACAGAAATCAGTTGGAGTTGGAGTTGCAGCTGGAGCAGCTGGACCGCGGGCAGGGAGAGCCTGAACGCGGGCATCAGGCCCGATTCACTCGCCCTAGAACCCTCAGACAAAAAACAAAATCGACAGAAGAAAGAAGCCCAAGATGAAGAAGAATTGCGAAGACAAATTGAAGCGTCAATAAAAGGACGGCAGCGAGAAGAGATACCTTCCAGACCCAGAGAGTTGCGGCTGAGTCGAAGAAGAAAACTTCCAGCCCAAGTCAAGACAAGAGAACTTCCAGCCTAAGTCGACGAAGAAGAAGAAATACAACTCAAGTCGAAGAGAAGAATCAACTGCGAATGATCGATAGAAATTAGCCCCAGTGTCGAACCAAACCACACCCGACATACACAATTCTTCTAGAGTAGGTAATTCGACATTTTTAGGTTGTGTGATAGAAGCTTGGTGCCATAGTCCACAGAGCGGGTTGGGGAATGAGAACAATTTTGTTTTTTTATGTAACGGACATTAAGATATAAAAGGTTGTTACCCATTTTTTTCATCAGCAATTTTTTTGGTCTCGTGAGTTTATTTTATTTGTTTGTGTTTTGCCACCCCGTCGGACTCAACTTGTATCGGCCCCAATCCCTGCTGGTCCCGTCTGTCTAAGATCTAAACACAGCGTGGGTAGACAGACCGGAGATCGGTATAGTTGCTTTAGTGACCAGGTATTGGAAGCGAGTCGGGAAAGGCGAGGCTGGTGATCATCTGACCAAGGGGTTGGAGCGGCACGCTTGGACCCAGGAGGAGCGACCAGGAGGAGCGACGTCTTGGCGCCGTAAACCAAAGGATCCGACACTGGGCCAGGTGTGATGAAAAGGTTTCAGAATTATTCAAGATACCCCTACTATTAAAATAAATAAACAATGTTTGGTAATCTATTCTTTTTGCTTGAATAAAGTGTTCACACACTTGAAGAAGGCTGAAGAACATGAAAACTTAAATATGACTATGACAAGCAAAATGAAGGTACTGCTATATCTTATTCAGTAAGTCCTCAACTTGAACAGCTTAAGATTGTAGCGATCAAGGAAGCATCCTCTTGGAAGTCAGTTCCACAAAGCAATGGTTTAAGGAAAGGAAGAAGTCAGTTCAAAGAAAGGTTCATGGAAAGGAAGAAATGGAACATGAAAACATATCTCGGCCAATAGAAATTCCTTATTAGTATTCCATTGGTGAAATTGTTGTGATTTATGAAGTTACCATCAAAAGCAGCAGCTAGTCTCACAATTCAATAGCTTTCAAAAGGAAACTTTTACTCCAAACAAATTGAATTCACTGACCACTACAACTTTAACCTGTTTATGCTTTGTTCATGTTTTTAATCATCCCCTCCCAATCAAGTCAATAAAGCTACTCAGATGCAATGGGTTACTGAGAAAACATTAATGAAGAAAGAAGACAATAAGAGAGCGTGATTCAGGAAGACAAAATATGGAGAATAAAGTTGCAGTTAGATTCTTGAAGATCCCCACATATCCTCATAAATGGTGCCTCTTACTCTATAACCCTCTACCTTGAGTGACTCTTGGGCCTTGTCCAGGGAGAATATCATTGTAAAAATTAAACAAAAAAAGAAAAGCTTATGTACTCCTTCACAGCCTGTCTCAAGAATTGATCTGGCTTCAAGGAACCGAGATGAATGCTTTTATCCAGTAAAGCATAAAAAATCATTTCAAACCATATCAGGAGTATGACAAGGGGGAAATGAGAGCTGTAGTCTGTTTAATCTTTTCCTAGATTGTGCTCTGTGCATATACAAGCACAGATGTGAAGAGATGGGCACTGATCATTTAAGCATTCTGTTGTGATGCCTTCTAAGTCTGTGAGGTAGAAGTTCTCCCTTTGTAAAGAGTGACAACTGACTAATTAGTAATTGTTCAACTCTATATAAAATAGGGCAAGTTCATTTTGCCTTTGTCACTATACCTCCTAGAAATGAAGAGGTTTTATGCCGTTTGTTGATCTGTGACTTCTCCAAACCATCGTACAAGATTTTATCTTTCTTTCTTGAGGTGTGTAGCTGGTTCTTTTCATTAGGGATCTAGGTCTAGACTCATCTTCATTCTGATCTTCCAACTCCATGTTAGACTCATGAAAACTATCCTCCATAGTTTCTTTACTGCTATGTTCACTTTCTCCATCATAGACACTCATGCTTTCTCCCTTTCAGGTTCCGCCTGCTCTTCCATCTTGACTTCTTCATCATCAATTCTAGGTCTTATTTGATCAGAATGAGCCAATAAATTCTGTCCTCTTGTTGATATTTCAGCCATATTATGTCTTAGCTTTTTCAGCACTCAATTCTCTGTCTTTTTTGTACCACATTTTTTCATTTCTTGAATAGGTCATTGTTATAGGCAATCTAATTTGTCTTTTCATCACTGCAGAGGGACTTGACATTTTACCGGCATGTGGAATGGTTCTATAACACAGTAACAGTCCCAGTAGGTAGCCATCTGTGGGGTTTCTGGATGTGGAAAATGCCCTCAACCCCGTCTGCACCATTCTTTCTGCAATCCCATTCAGTGGTATGGTGGTGATTTATAAGGGCAGCATCCAATTTGTTTTAATCATGAACACAAAGTTTTATCACAAAATTCTGGTGCATTGTCAGAGACTAATGTTTTTGACACTCCATTTCTGGAAAATATTACTCGTAATATTTGCTTTGCTGTGGCTGCCTTCCTATCCTGAACATTAACCACTTCAGACCATCCAGAGAGTGAATCAACTAAAATTAAAAATAGTCCTATGCCTTTAACATGTGCATAATCCACATGAACATTGGCGCATGGATCTTTTTCTTTAGGCCATGAATGTATCTTAATTTGTCAAAAGTTTTTTATTTCTCTACATTTGGGGCATTTTAGTACATATTTTTCTACATTACACAAATACCCAGGCAACCACTCTTCCAATTTTAATTATCTCTATGTTACTGTTATTCTACAATGGACATTATCATATACACTTTTTATTGTGTCGTTTCTTTAAATTTTCAAATGCTGTATTCTGCCATTGAGTCCATTTAAATTTGTTGTTCGTTTTCTTTTGTAACTCTACAAAGGGTTCTATTAATTCACTATACTATGGTATATATCTGCTATAAAAATTGGCTAACCCTAAAAAAATATTTCAATTTGTAGTTTTTCTTTATTTGTAGGTGTAGATACCTCTGCTATTTTCTTTATCAAATTTGTGTCTGGTGAAATTCCGTCTTTGGAAATCTGGTATCCCAGATATGTTATTGTGTTGAAATTTAACACAAATTTATCCTTGTTTATGATACACCCTACATTTGTTAAATTTGTTTAAAACATAATTCTCTTTTTATTTTAGCTTTTCTCTACTAGTAGCAGTAGTAGATATATCATCTTAATAGATGATCATATTCTTAACATCATCATTTAGTATATTGTCAATGTCTCCTTAAAAAATAGCACTTGCTGTTTTTACACCACAAGGCATATGTTTCCATCTGAGTAAAGTGTTTTGATTTTTTTTCATACTTTTCCTCTGTAAATAAAAAGGCGGTTACTACTTATAAAATCTACAAAAGTTCATATGGCTGAACAAAATATAATAATTTTTTTTCATACTTTTCCTCTGTAAATAAAAAAGGCGGTTACTACTTATAAAATCTACAACAGTTCATATGGCTGAACAAAATATAATAATTTTTTTCATACTTTTCCTCTGTAAATAAAAAAGGCGGTTACTACTTATAAAATCTACAACAGTTCATATGGCTGAACAAAATATAATAATTTTTTTTTCATACTTTTCCTCTGTAAATAAAAAGGCGGTTTTACTACTTATAAAATTTTTTTTCATACTTTTCCTCTGTAAATAAAAAGGGGTTACTACTTATAAAATTACAATTCACATAGTTCATATGGCTGAACAAAATATAATAATTTTTTTCATACCTTTTCGCTAACAAAATCAATGCCTCTCTGTAAATAAAAATTGACTACTACTAGTGTAATCTTAATTTTTTTCATACTGTAATACGTAAAGTTTTTTACCCGACATTTCGATAAAAAACAAAATCTTGTTTAGTTCATTTTCGACGCTTTCCAACAAAATATAATAATTTTTTACACATTCATACTTTTCCATCTGTAAAATAAAAAATCAATGCCTCGGGTGAGGATCGAACTTATAAAATCTACAACAGTTTTGATTATGAGACTGAAATATAATAACTTTTTTTCGAGACTTTCATTGACTAATAAAAGTGTAATTTAATTTTTTTCATAAATCTACGTAAAGTGGTTTTATGACATTTCAAAATATAAAATTGCAAATATCTTGTTTAAAATTGTATATTTTCGACGTATTTCCAAATTGCAAAATGATCACTTTCCTACATGATTAAAAATTATACTAATTCAATTTTTTTTTCCATAGACGTTTCCTTAATGAATCGCTAAAAAATCAATGCCTCGGGTTTTTCCATCGAACTACGACCTTCAGATCACTCACAATAGTTTTTGATTATGAGACAACGCGCGACCTTCAGATCCTACTGCGCTTATAATACTCCCTCATTGACTACTACTAGTGTAATCTTAATTTTTTTCATACTGTAATACGTAAAGTGGTTTTACCCGACATTTCGAAAGAAGAAACAAATATCTTGTTTAAAATTGTATATTTTCGACGTATTTCCAAATTGCAAAATGATCACTTTCCTACATGATGAAAGATTACACTAATTCAAATTGGTTTTCCATAGACGTGTTCCCTTAATGAATCGCTAACAAAATCAATGCCTCGGGTGAGGATCGAACTCACGACCTTCAGATCACTGACTACATTTGTCGCTACCGAGACGCACTCATTGATTACTGTACTCTTAATTTGTTTCATACTGTAAAACGTAAAGTGGTTTTACACGATTTTTCGAAAGAAGTAACAAATATATTGTTTAAAATTGTATATTTTCGACGTATTACTGAATTGCAAAATGATCACATTTCTACATGATTAAAGATTACACTAATTCATTGTTTTTCCATAGACGTGTTCCCTTAATGAATCGCTAACAAAATCAATGCCTTGGGTGAGGATCGAACTCACGACCTTCAGATCACTCACTATAGTTTTTGATTATGAGACTGACGCGCTGCCTACTGCGCTACCGAGACTCCCTCATTGACTACTACTAGTGTAATCTTAATTTTTTTTCATACTGTAATACGTAAAGTGGTTTTACCCGACATTTCGAAAGAAGAAACAAATATCTTGTTTAAAATTGTATATTTTCGACGTATTTCCAAATTGCAAAATGATCACTTTCCTACATGATTAAAGATTACACTAATTCATTTTTTTTCCATAGACGTGTTCCCTTAATGAATCGCTAACAAAATCAATGCCTCGGGTGAGGATCGAACTCACGACCTTCAGATCACTCACTATAGTTTTTTTGATTATGAGACTGACGCTGCCTACTGCGCTACCGAGACTCCCTCATTGACTACTACTAGTGTAATCTTAATTTTTTCATACTGTAATACGTAAAGTGGTTTTACCCGACATTTCGAAAGAAGAAACAAATATCTTGTTTAAAATTGTATATTTTCGACGTATTTCCAAATTGCAAAATGATCACTTTCCTACATGATTAAAGATTACACAAATTCATATTGTTTTTCCATAGACGTGTTCCCTTAATGAATCGCTAACAAAATCAATGCCTCGGGTGAGGATCGAACTCACGACCTTCAGATCACTCACTATAGTTTTTTTTTATGAGACTTTTCGCTCTGCCTAAATAAAAAGGCGCTACTAAGAAACAGATCTCCCTATTGTATATTTTCGACAGTTGACTACTACTAGTGTAATCTTTGAATTTTTTTCATACTGTTTTCCTACGTAAAAAAGGTTTTTACCCGACATTTCGAAAGAAGAAACAAATATCTTGTTTAAAATTGTATATTTTCGACGTATTTTTCCAAATTGCAAAATGATCACTTTCCTACATGATTAAAGATTACAAAAATTATTATTGTTTTTCCATAGACGTGTTCCCTGATAAATGAATCGCTAACAAAATCAATGCCTCGGGTGAGGATCGAACTCACGACCTTCAGATCACTCACTATAGTTTTTGATTATGAGACTGACGCGCTGCCTACTGCGCTACCGAGACTCCCTCATTGACTACTACTAGTGTAATCTTAATTTTTTTCATACTGTAATACGTAAAGTGGTTTTTTACCGACATTTCGAAAAAAAAGAAACAAATATCTTGTTTAAAATTGTATATTTTCGACGTATTTCCAAATTGCAAAATGATCACTTTCCTACATGATTAAAGATTACACTAATTCATATTGTTTTTCCATAGACGTGTTCCCTTAATGAATCGCTAACAAAATCAATGCCTCGGGTGAGGATCGAACTCACGACCTTCAGATCACTCACTATAGTTTTTTTTTATGAGACTGACGCGCTGCCTACTGCGCTACCGAGACTCCCTCATTGACTACTACTAGTGTAATCTTAATTTTTTTTTCATACTGTAATACGTAAAGTGGTTTTACCCGACATTTCGAAAGAAGAAACAAATATCTTGTTTAAAATTGTATATTTTCGACGTATTTCCAAATTGCAAAATGATCACTTTCCTACATGATTAAAGATTACACTAATTCATATTGTTTTTTTCATAGATCGTGTTCCTTCAGATCAATATAGTTTTGATCGACGCGCTAACAAAAAAATCAATGCCTCGGGTTTTACCCGAGGATCTTGTTTAACTCACGACCTTCAGATCACTTTTTCCATAGACGTGTTCCCTTAATGAATTAAAAAATCAATGCCTCACGAACTCATTCAGATATAGTTTTTGATTATGAGACTGACGCGCTGCCTACTGCGCTAAATCCGACACTCCCTCATTGACTACTACTAGTGTAATCTTAATTTTTTTCATACTGTAATACGTAAAGTGGTTTTTTTACCGACATTTCGAAAGAAGAAACAAAAAATATCTTGTTTAAAATTGTATATTTTCGACGTATTTCCAAATTGCAAAAAATGATCACTTTCCTACATGATTAAAGATTACACTAATATATTGTTTTTCCATAGACGTGTTCCCTTAAAATGAATCGCTAACAAAATCAAACAGCCTCGGGTGAGGATCGAACTCACGACCTTCAGATCACTCACTATAGTTTTTGATTATGAGACTGACGCGCTGCCTACTGCGCTACCGAGACTCCCTCATTGACTACTACTAGTGTAATCTTAATTTTTTTCATACTGTAATACGTAAAGTGGTTTTACCCGACATTTCGAAAGAAGAAACAAATATCTTGTTTAAAATTGTATATTTTCGACGTATTTCCAAATTGGTAATGAAATGATTAAAGATTACACTTTTTTTTTCCATACGTGTTCCCTTAATGATTAAAAAATCAATACAACTAATTCACTATTTTTTGATTTTCCATAGACGTGTTCCCTTAATGAATCGCTTTTTTCATACTGTAAATAAATGGTTTTACCTCATTTGAGGATCGAACTCAAATATCTTGTTTAAAATTGATCACTCACTTTCCATATTGTTTTTTCCAAATTATAATTCAGACTTGTTTTTCCATAGACGTGTTCCTAATCGCTAACAAAATCAATGCCTCGGCTCGACTCGACCTTCAGATCCCACTATAGTTTTTGATTATGAGACTACTACTATTGACTAATCTTAATTTTTTTTTTCATACTGTAATACGTAAAGTGGTTTTTTTTTGACGACATTTCGAAAGAAGAAACAAATATCTTGTTTAAAATTGTATATTTTCGACGTATTTCCAAATTGCAAAATGATCACTTTCCTACATGATTAAAGATTACACTAATTCATATTGTTTTTCCATAGACGTGTTCCCTTAATGAATCGCTAACAAAATCAATGCCTCGGGTGAGGATCGAACTCACGACCTTCAGATCACTCACTATAGTTTTTGATTATGAGACTGACGCGCTGCCTACTGCGCTACCGAGACTCCCTCATTGACTACTACTAGTGTAATCTTAATTTTTTTCATACTGTAATACGTAAAGTGGTTTTTAGTGGTTTTGTTTACCCGACATTTCGAAAGAAGAAACAAATATCTTGTTTAAAATTGTATATTTTCGACGTATTTCCAAATTGCAAAATGATCACTTTCCTAAATGATTAAAGATTTCATAATTTCCTACATTATTCCATAGACGTGTTCCTTAATGAATCGCTAACAAAATCAATGCCTCGGTGAGGATCGAACTCACGACCTTCAGATCACTCACTATAGTTTTTGATTATGAGACTGACGCGCTGCCTACTGCGCTACCGAGACTCCCTCATTGACTACTACTAGTGTAATCTTAATTTTTTTATACTGTAATACGTAAAGTGGTTTTACCCGACATTTCGAAAGAAGAAACAAATATCTTGTTTAAAATTGTATATTTTCGACGTATTTCCAAATTGCAAAATGATCACTTTCCTACATGATTAAAGATTACACTAATTCATATTGTTTTTCCATAGACGTGTTCCCTTAATGAATCGCTAACAAAATCAATGCCTCGGGTGAGGATCGAACTCACGACCTTCAGATCACTCACTATAGTTTTTTTTTTCATACTGATTATGAGACTGACGCGCTTTCGAAAAACTGCTTGCTACCGAGACTCCCTCATTGACTACTACTAGTGTAATCTTAATTTTTTTCATACTGTAATACGTAAAGTGGTTTTTTACCCGACATTTCGAAAGAAGAAACAAATATCTTGTTTAAAATTGTATATTTTCGACGTATTTCCAAATTGCAAAATGATCACTTTCCTACATGATTAAAGATTACACTAATTCATATTGTTTTTCCATAGACGTGTTCCCTTAATGAATCGCTAACAAAATCAATGCCTCGGGTGAGGATCGAACTCACGACCTTCAGATCACTCACTATAGTTTTTGATTATGAGACTGACGCGCTGCCTACTGCGCTACCGAGACTCCCTCATTGACTACTACTAGTGTAATCTTAATTTTTTTCATACTGTAATACGTAAAGTGGTTTTTTATACATTTCGAAAAGAAACAAATATCAAATATCTTGTTTAAAATTGTATATTTTCGACGTATTTTTTTTTCCAAATTGCAAAAATCGATCACTTTCCTACATGATTAAAGATTACACTAATTCATATTGTTTTTCCATAGACGTGTTCCCTTAATGAATCGCTAACAAAATCAATATCCTCGGGTGAGGATCGAAAATGATCTCACGACCTTCAGATCAAAATCGCTATAATTTTTGATTATGAGACTGACGCGCTGCCTACTGCGCTACCGAGACTCCCTCATTGACTACTACTAGTGTAATCTTAATTTTTTTCATACTGTAATACGTAAAGTGGTTTTACCCGACATTTCGAAAGAAGAAACAAATATCTTGTTTAAAATTGTATATTTTCGACGTATTTCCAAATTGCAAAATGATCACTTTCCTACATGATTAAAGATTACACTAATTCATATTGTTTTTTTTGATAGACGTGTTCCCTTAATGAATCGCTAACAAAATCAATGCCTCGGGTGAGGATCGAACTCACGACCTTCAGATCACTTTTCGACTATAGTTTTTGATTATGAGACTGACGCGCTGCCTACTGCGCTACCGAGACTCCCTCATTGACTACTACTAGTGTAATCTTAATTTTTTTCATACTGTAATACGTAAAGTGGTTTTGGTTTTACCCGACATTTCGAAAGAAGAAACAAATATCTTGTTTAAAATTGTATATTTTCGACGTATTTCCAAATTGCAAAATGATCACTTTCCTACATGATTAAAGATTACACTAATTCATATTGTTTTTCCATAGACGTGTTCCCTTAATGAATCGCTAACAAAATCAATGCCTCGGGTGAGGATCGAACTCACGACCTTCAGATCACTCACTATAGTTTTTGATTATGAGACTGACGCGCTGCCTACTGCGCTACCGAGACTCCCTCATTGACTTCTACTAGTGTAATCTTAATTTTTTTCATACTGTAATACGTAAAGTGGTTTTACCCGACATTTCGAAAGAAGAAACAAATATCTTGTTTAAAATTGTATATTTTCGACGTATTTCCAAATTGCAAAATGATCCTACATGATTAAAGATTACACATAGTATTTTTCCATAGACGTGTTCCCTAAATGAATCGCTAACAAGATCAATGCCTCGGGTGAGGATCGAACTCACGACCTTCAGATCACTCACTATAGTTTTGATTATGAGACTGACGCGCTGCCTACTGCGCTACCGAGACTCCCTCATTGACTACCATTAGTGTAATCTTAATTTTTTTCATACTGTAATACGTAAAGTGGTTTTACCCGACATTTCGAAAGAAGAAACAAATATCTTGTTTAAAATTGTATATTTTCGACGTATTTCCAAATTGCAAAATGATCACTTTCCTACATGATTAAAGATTACACATATTGTTTTTCCATAGACGTGTTCCCTTAATGAATCGCTAACAAAATCAATGCCTCGGGTGAGGATCGAACTCACGACCTTCAGATCACTCACTATAGTTTTTTTTTCCATACTTTATGATTAAATGACTGACCTGCTGCCTACTGCGCTACCGAGACTCCCCTCATTGACTACTACTAGTGTAATCTTAATTTTTTTCATACTGTAATACGTAAAGTGGTTTTACCCGACATTTCGAAAGAAGAAACAAATATCTTGTTTAAAATTGTATATTTTCGACGTATTTCCAAATTGCAAAATGATCACTTTCCTACATGATTAAAAATTACACTAATTCATATTTTTTTTTTCCATAGACGTGTTCCTTAATGAATCGCTAACAAAATCAATGCCTCGGGTGAGGATCGAACTCACGACCTTCAGATCACTCACTATAGTTTTTGATTATGAGACTGACGCGCTGCCTACTGCGCTACCGAGACTCCCTCATTGACTACTACTAGTGTAATCTTAATTTTTTTTTATACTGTAATACGTAAAGTGGTTTTACCCGACATTTCGAAAGAAGAAACAAATATCTTGTTTAAAATTGTATATTTTCGACGTATTTCCAAATTGCAAAATGATCACTTTCCTACATGATTAAAAGATTACACTAATTCATATTGTTTTTCCATAGACGTGTTCCCTTAATGAATCGCTAACAAAATCAATGCCTCGGTGAGGATCGAACTCACGACCTTCAGATCACTCACTATAGTTTTTGATTATGAGACTGACGCGCTGCCTACTGCGCTACCGAGACTCCCATTGATTGACTACTACTAGTGTAATCTTAATTTTTTCATACTGTAATACGTAAAGTGGTTTTACCCGACATTTCGAAAGAAGAAACAAATATCTTGTTTAAAATTGTATATTTTCGACGTATTTCCAAATTGCAAAATGATCACTTTCCTACATGATTAAAGATTACACTAATTCATATTGTTTTTCCATAGACGTGTTCCCTTAATGAATCGCTAAAAAAATCAATGCCTCGGGTGAGGATCGAACTCACGACCTTCAGATCACTCACTATAGTTTTTGATTATGAGACTGACGCGCTGCCTACTGCGCTACCGAGACTCCCTCATTGACTACTACTAGTGTAATCTTAATTTTTTTCATACTGTAATACGTAAAGTGGTTTTACCCGACATTTCGAAAGAAGAAACAAATATCTTGTTTAAAATTGTATATTTTCGACGTATTTCCAAATTGCAAAATGATCACTTTCCTACATGATTAAAGATTACACTAATTCATATTGTTTTTCCATAGACGTGTTTTTTCCATAGATCGTCACGACCTTCCACTCACTATATTTTTGATTATCGCTAACTCCCTCAAAACTAGTGTAATCTTATGCCTGTAATACGTAAAGGGTTTTACCCGAGGAAGAAACAAATCTTGTTTAAAATTGTATATTTTCACGTACCTTCAAAATGATCACTTTCCTACTGATTAAAGTTTTTCATATTGATTTTCCAGACTGACGAATCGCTAACAAAATCAATGCCTACTGAGGATCGAACTCACGACCTTCAGATCAACTATAGTTTTTGATTATGAGACTGACGCTGCCTACTGCGCTCATTGATTGACTACTAGTGTAATCTTAATTTTTTTCATACTGTAATACGTAAAGTGGTTTTACCCGACATTTCGAAAGAAGAAACAAATATCTTGTTTAAAATTGTATATTTTCGACGTATTTCCAAATTGCAAAATGATCACTTTCCTACATGATTAAAGATTACACTAATTCATATTGTTTTTCCATAGACGTGTTCCCTTAATGAATCGCTAACAAAATCAATGCCTCGGGTGAGGATCGAACTCACGACCTTCAGATCACTCACTATAGTTTTTGATTATGAGACTGACGCGCTGCCTACTGCGCTACCGAGACTCCCTCATTGACTACTACTAGTGTAATCTTAATTTTTTCATACTGTAATACGTAAAGTGGTTTTACCCGACATTTCGAAAGAAGAAACAAATATCTTGTTTAAAATTGTATATTTTCGACGTATTTCCAAATTGCAAAATGATCACTTTCCTACATGATTAAAGATTACACTAATTCATATTGTTTTTCCATAGACGTGTTCCCTTAATGAATCGCTAACAAAATCAATGCCTCGGGTGAGGATCGAACTCACGACCTTCAGATCACTCACTATAGTTTTTGATTATGAGACTGACGCGCTGCCTACTGCGCTACCGAGACTCCCTCATTGACTACTACTAGTGTAATCTTAATTTTTTTCATACTGTAATACGTAAAGTGGTTTTTACCCGACATTTCGAAAAAGAAAAACAAATATCTTGAAAATTGAATTTTTCGACGTAAAATTGCAAATATCTTGTTTAAAATTGTATATTTTCGACGTATTTCCAAATTGCAAAATGATCACTTTCCTAGATGATTAAAGATTACATGATTAAAGATTACACAAATTCATATGTTTTTTTTTTTTTCCATAGACGTGTTCCCTTAATGAATCGCTAACAAAATCAATGCCTCGGGTGAGGATCGAACTACCTTCAGATCACTCACTATAATTATGAGACTGACGCGCTCCTACTGGCTACCGAGACTGAGGTGTAATCTTAATTTTTTTTTTACTGTAATACGTAAAGTGGTTTTACCTTTCGAAAGAAGAAACAAATATCTTGTTTAAAATTGTGTATTTTTCGACGTATTTCCAAATTGCAAAATGATCACTTTCCTACATGATTAAAGATTACACTAATTCATATTGTTTTTCCATAGACGTGTTCCTTAATGAATCGCTAACAAAATCAATGCCTCGGTGAGGATCGAACTCACGACCTTCAGATCACTCACTATAGTTTTTGATTATGAGACTGACGCGCTGCCTACTGCGCTACCGAGACTCCCTCATTGACTACTACTAGTGTAATCTTAATTTTTTCATACTGTAATACGTAAAGTGGTTTTACCCGACATTTCGAAAGAAGAAACAAATATCTTGTTTAAAATTGTATATTTTCGACGTATTTCCAAATTGCAAAATGATCACTTTCCTACATGATTAAAGATTACACTAATTCATATTGTTTTTCCATAGACGTGTTCCCTTAATGAATCGCTAACAAAATCAATGCCTCGGGTGAGGATCGAACTCACGACCTTCAGATCACTCACTATAGTTTTTGATTATGAGACTGACGCGCTGCCTACTGTGCTACCGAGCTACCGAGACTCCCTCATTGACTACTACTAGTGTAATCTTAATTTTTTTTTGCATACTGTAATACGTAAAGTGGTTTTTTCCCGACATTTCGAAAGAAGAAACAAATATCTTGTTTAAAATTGTATATTTTCGACGTATTTCCAAATTGCAAAATGATCACTTTCCTACATGATTAAAGATTACACCTAATTCATATTGTTTTTTTATTTAGACGTGTTCCCTTAATGAATCGCTAACAAAAATCAATGCCTCGGTGAGGATCGAACTCACGACCTTCAGATCACTCACTATAGTTTTTTGATTATGAGACTGACGCGCTGCCTACTGCGCTACCGAGACTCCCTCATTGACTACTACTAGTGTAATCTTAATTTTTTTCATACTGTAATACGTAAAGTGGTTTTACCCGACATTTCGAAAGAAGAAACAAATATCTTGTTTAAAATTGTATATTTTCGACGTATTTCCAAATTGCAAAATGATCACTTTCCTACATGATTAAAGATTACAGTTGTTTAATTCATATTGTTTTTCCACTAATTCATATTGTTTTTCCATAGACGTGTTCCCTTAATGAATCGCTAACAAAATCAATGCCTCGGGTGAGGATCGAACTCACGACCTTCAGATCACTCACTATAGTTTTTTCATGATTATGAGAACTGACGCGCTGCCTACTGCGCTACCGAGACTCCCTCATTGACTACTACTAGTGTAATCTTAATTTTTTTCATACTGTAATACGTAAAGTGGTTTTTACCCGACATTTCGAAAGAAGAAACAAATATCTTGTTTAAAATTGTATATTTTCGACGTATTTCCAAATTGCAAAATGATCACTTTCCTACATGATTAAAGATTACACTATTCATTGTTTTTCCATAGACGTGTTCCCTTAATGAATCGCTAACAAAATCAATGCCTCGGGTGAGGATCGAACTCACGACCTTCAGATCACTCACTATAGTTTTTGATTATGAGACTGACGCGCTGCCTACTGCGCTACCGAGACTCCCTCATTGACTACTACTAGTGTAATCTTTTAATAATTTTTTTCATACTGTAATACGTAAAGTGGTTTTACCCGACATTTCGAAAGAAGAAACAAATATCTTGTTTAAAATTGTATATTTTCGACGTATTTCCAAATTGCAAAATGATCACTTTCCTACATGATTAAAGATTACACTAATTCATATTGTTTTTCCATAGACGTGTTCCCTTAATGAATCGCTAACAAAATCAATGCCTCGGGTGAGGATCGAACTCACGACCTTCAGATCACTCACTATAGTTTTTGATTATGAGACTGACGCGCTGCCTACTGCGCTACCGAGACTCCCTCATTGACTACTACTAGTGTAATCTTAATTTTTTTCATACTGTAATACGTAAAGTGGTTTTTACCCGACATTTCGAAAGAAGAAACAAATATCTTGTTTAAAATTGTATATTTTCGACGTATTTCCAAATTGCAAAATGATCACTTTCCTATTTCCAAATTGCAAAATTGATTAAAGATTACACTAATTCATATTGTTTTTCCATAGACGTGTTCCCCTAATGAATCGCTAACAAAATCAATGCCTCGGGTGAGGATCGAACTCACGGATCACTCACTATAGTTTTTGAGAGATCGAACTCCTCACGACCTTCATTGATACTACTAGTGTAATCTTAATTTTTTTCATACTGTAATACGTAAACTGGTTTTACCGACATTTCGAAAGAAGAAACAAATATCTTGTTTAAAATTGTATATTTTCGACGTATTTCCAAATTGCAAAATGATCACTTTCCTACATGATTAAAGATTACACATATTGTTTTTCCATAGACGTGTTCCCTTAATGAATCGCTAACAAAATCAATGCCTCGGGTGAGGATCGAACTCACGACCTTCAGATCACTTTTTTTTTGATTATGAGACTGACGCGCTGCCTACTGTAAGACTCCCTCATTGACTAAAGTGTAATCTTAATTTTTTCATTTTAAAAGTGGTTTTACCCGACATTTCGAAAGAAGAAACAAATATCTTGTTTAAAATTGTATATTTTCGACGTATTTCCAAATTGCAAAATGATCACTTTCCTACATGATTAAAGATTACACTAATTCATATTGTTTTTCCATAGACGTGTTCCCTTAATGAATCGCTAACAAAATCAATGCCTCGGGTGAGGATCGAACTCACGACCTTCAGATCACTCACTATAGTTTTTGATTATGAGACTGACGCGCTGCCTACTGCGCTACCGAGACTCCTACTCATTGACTACTACTAGTGTAATCTTAATTTTTTTCATACTGAGTAATACGTAAAGTGGTTTTACCCGACATTTCGAAAGAAAAACAAATATCTTGTTTAAAATTGTATATTTTCGACGTATTTCCAAATTGCAAAATGATCACTTTCCTACATGATTAAAGATTACACTAATTCATTTGTTTTTCCATAGACGTGTTCCTTTAATGAATCGCTAACAAAATCAATGCCTCGGGTGAGGATCGAACTCACGACCTTCAGATCACTCACTATAGTTTTTGATTATGAGACTGACGCGCTGCCTACTGCGCTACCGAGACTCCCTCATTGACTACTACTAGTGTAATCTTAATTTTTTTTCATACTGTAATACGTAAAGTGGTTTTACCCGACATTTCGAAAGAAGAAACAAATATCTTGTTTAAAATTGTATATTTTCGACGTATTTCCAAATTGCAAAATGATCACTTTCCTACATGATTAAAGATTACACTAATTCATATTGTTTTTCCATAGACGTGTTCCCTTAATGAATCGCTAACAAAATCAATGCCTCGGGTGAGGATCGAACTCACGACCTTCAGATCACTCACTATAGTTTTTGATTATGAGACTGACGCGCTGCCTACTGCGCTACCGAGACTCCCTCATTGACTACTACTAGTGTAATCTTAATTTTTTTTCATACTGTAATACGTAAAGTGGTTTTACCCGACATTTCGAAAGAAGAAAAAAATATCTTGTTTAAAATTGTATATTTTCGACGTATTTCCAAATTGCAAAATGATCACTTTCCTACATGATTAAAGATTACACTAATTCATATTGTTTTTCCATAGACGTGTTCCCTTAATGAATCGCTAACAAAATCAATGCCTCGGGTGAGGATCGAACTCACGACCTTCAGATCACTCACTATAGTTTTTGATTATGAGACTGACGCGCTGCCTACTGCGCTACCGAGACTCCCTCATTGACTACTACTAGTGTAATCTTAATTTTTTTCATACTGTAATACGTAAAGTGGTTTTACCCGACATTTCGAAAGAAGAAACAAATATCTTGTTTAAAATTGTATATTTTCGACGTATTTCCAAATTGCAAAATGATCACTTTCCTACATGATTAAAGATTACACTAATTCATATTGTTTTTCCATAGACGTGTTCCCTTAATGAATCGCTAACAAAATCAATGCCTCGGGTGAGGATCGAACTCACGACCTTCAGATCACTCACTATAGTTTTTGATTATGAGACTGACGCGCTGCCTACTGCGCTACCGAGACTCCCTCATTGACTACTACTAGTGTAATCTTAATTTTTTTCATACTGTAATACGTAAAGTGGTTTTACCCGACATTTCGAAAGAAGAAACAAATATCTTGTTTAAAATTGTATATTTTCGACGTATTTCCAAATTGCAAAATGATCACTTTCCTACATGATTAAAGATTACACTAATTCATATTGTTTTTCCATAGACGTGTTCCCTTAATGAATCGCTAACAAAATCAATGCCTCGGGTGAGGATCGAACTCACGACCTTCAGATCACTCACTATAGTTTTTGATTATGAGACTGACGCGCGAACTGCCTACTGCGCTACCGAGACTCCCTCATTGACTACTACTAGTGTAATCTTAATTTTTTTCATACTGTAATACGTAAAGTGGTTTTACCCGACATTTCGAAAGAAGAAACAAATATCTTGTTTAAAATTGTATATTTTCGACGTATTTCCAAATTGCAAAATGATCACTTTCCTACATGATTAAAGATTACACTAATTCATATTGTTTTTCCATAGACGTGTTCCCTTAATGAATCGCTAACAAAATCAATGCCTCGGGTGAGGATCGAACTCACGACCTTCAGATCACTCACTATAGTTTTTGATTATGAGACTGACGCGCTGCCTACTGCGCTACCGAGACTCCCTCATTGACTACTACTAGTGTAATCTTAATTTTTTTACATACTGTAATACGTAAAGTGGTTTTACCCGACATTTCGAAAGAAGAAACAAATATCTTGTTTAAAATTGTATATTTTTTCGACGTATTTCCAAATTGCAAAATGATCACTTTCCTACATGATTAAAGATTACACTAATTCATATTGTTTTTCCATAGACGTGTTCCTCATTAATGAATCGCTAATTTTTTTCAAAATCAATGCCTCGGGTGAGGATCGAACTCACGACCTTCAGATCACTCATATTATAGTTTTTGATTAAAATGAGACTTATGAGACTGACGCGCTGCCTACTGCGCTACCGAGACTCCCTCATTGACTACTACTAGTGTAATCTTAATTTTTTTCATACTGTAATACGTAAAGTGGTTTTACCCGACATTTCGAAAGAAGAAACAAATATCTTGTTTAAAATTGTATATTTTCGACGTATTTCCAAATTGCAAAATGATCACTTTCCTACATGATTAAAGATTACACTAATTCATATTTTTTAGTGTAATCCATAGACGTGTTCCCGTTAAATGAATCGCTAACAAAATCAATGCCTCGGGTGAGGATCGAACTCACGACCTTCAGATCACTCACTATAGTTTTTTTGATTATGAGACTGACGCGCTGCCTACTGCGCTACCGAGACTCCCTCCATTGACTACTACTAGTGTACTACTTTTTTTCATACTGTAATCTTAATTTTTTCATACTGTAATACGTTTAAAATTGGTTTTTCCGACATTTCGAAAATGAAGAAACAAATATCTTGTTTAAAATTGTATATTTTCGACGTATTTCCAAATTGCAAAATGATCACTTTCCTACATGATTAAAGATTAAAAATGAAATTCATATTGTTTTTTTTTAGACGTGTTCCCTTAATGAATCGCTAACAAAATCAATGCCTCGGGTGAGGATCGAACTCACGACCTTCAGATCACTCACTATAGTTTTGATTATAAAGATCTACAAGTTCTTGTTTTTTTTTTTGTTAATTTCCATTTTACTGTTGGTGTTTTATTGGTTTATTTTAAATGCCAGAAATATTTAGATAAGAATGTCTGGTTGCAGTACTTAGTACTATTGAAGGAACTTTGGTATTGGTTCCACCTTAAATTAAATTCATTCTTTGTACATCCTATATAGACTCTAACATCATTAGGATTCTCAATAGATGAGATATTGCATTGATAAATTACGGATTTTATACAACATTTATTATTCAGAGGACAATTTTCAGGATTTCTAAAATTACATAATTTTTCTTTATTTTTGTTTATTCTTATTTCAGGATCTCTATTTCTTTGATTTTGGTATAAGTATTTATTCAGGATTTTGGCATTATGTTTTTTAAAATAAAAATAAATGATAAGAACTTTCTTTCCTATTATATTAATATAAAAAAAAAAATTATGAATTGTATGTGCGTTTAAAACTCAGTAAATTTAAAATAAGTTATTCCAAAATTCACTTGAAGATGAAACAGAACTAATCCTTTTAAATTTAATTATATAATTAAATTTGAAGTTTTTAACTTCAGTTTTTGAAACATGGTAATTCCTGTGTAGCGATAAAACCATATTTTAAATCAGTTAATTTATAAAATTTATGCTCTGTAAACTTACATTGAGCACTGTTTTGTAAAAATAAAAATATCAATAAGAACACTGGATTATATATCTTACTGTTCTTTTTACTATATATATATATATATATATATATATTTTCTTTTTTTTCTCTTTTCAGATTTTCTTTCAGTATTTACTATGGATGCAGAAGATGTTCTAAAAGAAAATAGTGGAAAACTTCGCAAAGAATTAGAAGCAAAAGTTCTTTTACGTGAAATAGACATCATCTTTTCTCCCTCGACAGCTGTAAGAATTCTGTGGTCATTTAAATAATTTGCCTTACAAAAAAATAGAAATGAAACACCAAATTGCTGTTTGTGTTTGCAATAAATATTACTTCTTTTACAACTTCTTTTTGAATTTTTTACAAAGATAAAGAAAATAAAATGAGAGAAACATTTGGAGATACCAATGATCTAATTAGTATTATTACTATACCTTTTCAACTTCAAAATGGACTTATTTTAGGTAAAAAAAATTAATCAACTTCAAAATGAATTAATCCATTTCAAGTTGGAAAACAACTTCAAAATGAGAAATAATCAACTTCAAATTGAGAATTAATATAATACTAATAAATTTAATATCTATTCTTTTATTTTTACTTAATAGGGATACAAACAAAAATATAAACATTCCTAAGAAATTTATTTAAAAGATTACATCATCTAAGTTAATTACAGAGGGAAGTAATCTTTGTATTCCAGATACGAAGTTAGTGCAAGTCTCAGGGGAAATATTATTAATTGCCTTGGAGATCATTGCTTCTAACTTGCTGAGGTGGAATTCTTTAGTAGTTAAAGATCCCTGGCCATCACCTCTTAAAATCCCAACAATTGAGTCTGCCATACTTCTTTTTATGTCAACTTTAATGACTGACCAAACCGTTTCATTGGGATTTAACATCAGACTATAGGGAACAAGTCTGAAAATTTGATGTTGCCTAAATTCATCCTCCTCCACAACTTCTTCAATTGAAGTATGGCAAGGAGTGTTATCAATAACTAAGACAACTCCCCTTTCATAAATTTCATTTGCCTTTCTAAGGCACTCCCTGCTCCATTCTTTCGCATCCTCTTTTTTGAAAGAACCTCTTTTAATTTTATGATGAATTAATCCATTATTACTAATACATCTAATAACATGGATGTTATTTCCCCTGGATCTGGCCACGACTGTAGTGCTCCTCGTGCCTTTTTTAGAGCGACCTTCTCTTCTTGAAATATGGAGATTAAAATTGGTTTCATCCATATAAAGAATTGGCACACTTTGGGACTGAAATTCTAATAAAGCTACTGCGTAATCCTTACGTTTCGCCTTATTGACATTATTATTGGCAGCTTCTGGTTCATAATGAACTGCTTTTAAAGTAAAGGCCATGGAGTCCAAGTGCTATCTTATGCATTCTTTCATCACGCGAACCTCATACTTTTCGACCAACTTATTTACAATGTCTTGAAGAGTGACCGTAGGAGAGTTTTCAATTAATTCGGCCATAAAATTCTTATGCCCTTGGATAATTTTATATTTTCTTGCTCCTCCCTAGAGTCACTCTTATCAGCACCTGGTTCTAACCAACGACACGCTGTTGGCAGAGGCACACCAATTGTTCTTGCCAGGTCTTTCAATTTCCTGCTGCGGCATGTGCAGCTAAAATCTGAGCCTTTTTTTGCCAGCCACAGTTTTCTTGAGGTAAGTCCTCTTTGAAGCTGTTGCTAATTCTTCTTCAGCTTCTTTTCTAGAGGTTTCTCCAGCATCATCATCAATCATCATTTTTGCCCATACGGGACTTTCTCCTCCTACTTTTACTGTAGGCTCACCCATAGCTTTCTTGGCCTCTAAGTTTGTATTTTGTTTTTTTCTTCATCTATATAATAAAAACAAACATTCAATTTCCTTACTCATGGGGTAAATTAATTGAAAAAATAATTTTCAATTTACCAAAAAAATATCTCAATTTGAAGTTGTTTATCCTTATTTTGAAGTTGATTGATTTTAGGTTTTTGACATTTTCTCAATTTGAAGTTGATTAATCCATTTTGAAGTTGATTGTTCCATTTTGAAGTTGATTAATCCATTTTTTTTTTGATTAATCCATTTTGAAGTTGAATTTTTTGATTAATCCATTTTGGAGTTAATTTTTTTACTTGAAAATAAGTCCATTTTGAAATTGATTATTATCATTTTGAAGTTGAAAAGGTATAGTTTTACTCCATTTTATTATAATCATTGTTTGAAACAGTTCCTCTATTATTATTTTATTAGTAGAATCTTATAATTGTGACTTTTCATGTAAAACATTTTAATTATTATTATTTTTTCTTAATTATTAAGTAATTACTAGTTATGCTCCAATTTGTTTTTTTAGATTGAGAAATTTAATTACAATTTTTTATTTTTTATTACAATTTTTCCTCCATCATATTGTGGCTTTTAGACAATGTATTTTAAAGGTTATTAGTCTTACTCCTTCTTAATATTTTTGCTTTTTTAAATCTAGTATTTACATTATTAATATTTTATACCTAGATTTACACCATACTATTGTTCTTTCTTTTTAGATGAAGCATTTTTATTATTCCATCTTGTTATTGTTGCTTTTTAGATGAAGCATTTTCACTATTCCATCTTGTTATTGTTGCTTTTTAGAGGAAGCATTTTCACTATTATTATTTCTTAGGTGATTCATTTACATATGTATTCACAAAGACTATAAATAAGAACCGAATCAAAAATTAACGCTGGATAATTATGATTATGCATAAGTGTGGATACCAGGATACTAGTAGCTAAAGCTAGAACAAAAAAGCTGAAGCATTTAAAATCAGTTGGAGGAGAAAACCAAATAACTGATCTCTTCTTCGCAACTGCTGGTTGTGAAGCCATTATAAAATTATCAGAAATTGCACACCCAAGACAGTTGGAGGAAATGATGTTTGACAATATAAGTCAACTAATAGTGAAAAAACAACATCCAAGAAAAAAATTATGCATGCAGAAAAAGCTAAGTTTATGAATATTTCTCAAAAAGTGAATGAAATAGATAAATAGCCTTGAAAATGAAGAATGTTGGCAAATGGCTCTAATGCATTTACAACTGGGAAAGTTATCACTAGAACAGTGTCGAATTTGTGCAGCAACAAGAATTGATTCAAAAATTTAATAGTACAAAAGTTATGAATCTGGGCACATACACGATAAAGAAAAAAGATAAAATAAGGTGTACTTCTTGTGGATATCAATATCAAACAGAAAAACAAAAATGTCCGGAATATAAAAGAAAATGTGAAAAGTGTTTCAAAATGAATCTTTTTAAACATATGTATAAATCCAAAAAGAAAAATGTAGAGACGGTCCAACAAAATTAAGAGGAAATAAATACGAATAGCTTTTCATTGAAAAAAAAAAGAAATGAAAAAGGGTTATTAAAAATTTGAATCAATGTTTTATTGAACATGCAACTAGATATGGGAAGTGATGTGATGTTGATACCCAGAAATTTTGGGAATAAAGAAAACCAAGATTAAAGAAAAGTCTTATCCAATTGAATCAGTTCAATGGATCCATCATAAAAACATTAGGCTATTTTGAAGCCTACATGGAACTAAAAAATAAGTTTGATGGATTACCAATTATCCTGGCAAACTGTGAAAAGAATCATGGTCTAATAGGAAAATGATGTATTGAACATAAATTCAACAGAATTAGTAAACAAAGTCAAGACAGAAGAAACTGGAATGTTAAAAAACTATGAAGCAGAGTTAAGACTAAAGGAAAATTTCCCCCCTCCCAATATTTTCAAGCATGAAAAGTGCCAGTCCATCTGCTACCAATAGTTGTAGAGAAACTAAAAAAAATACTGGAACAAAATCTACTTGAACAAGTCCTGCCATTTAGTAATTTTGATAAAGAAGGATGGGGATCTGTTCAGACTCATATGCTACCCCTAATGTAGAATGAACTTTGAACTCCCTTGTGGGTATGAAAATATTCTCTACAATTAATCTAAAGTCAGTATATCATCAAATATCTATTGACAAAGATTTTAAAGAAGTTAAACGATAAACATGCCAATAGGCTTGTTAAAATGGAAAAGAATACCGTATGGAACTAAAACTGCAGATGTGATTTTTCAAAGGGTTATAGAGCAAATTATTGGTAGTGATATAAAAAATACAATATGCTTCCAGGATGACACTTGTGTTGGTGCTATTGATGACAAAGCACTAAAATGGAAAACGAGTATAGTTTTGTGATATGTCCTGGAAAGGGATATATTTGTTCAAAGTAGCTAAGTGGTTATGGCTACTGTAACCAGGTACGACAATCTAGTAGGTAGCCGTAATGGACTGGTACTCATCGTAGTGGTAGGCAATGGGCATAGGCAATAGGCATAGATGATGTACCTCCACATCACTCTGTATTTATGGTGGACACCAGCCAATCATATTACTGTGAGGGGGAACCCAGGTGTATGTATATTCATTACATCATTTTGAATAAGTGAAAATATACTGGATTAACAATTAAAGAAAAAAGATGTGTGCACAACACTAAAAAAATATAATTTTGGGGATATTCTATATCTAAGGAAGGCATATCAATCGTTAATGAACAAAATTTTAAAAGTTGAAGTACCTAAGAACAAAAAAGAATTAGAATCTTTCCTAGGACTTGTAAATTTCTAAAGATGATATGTAGAGTGATACTCTAAATTGACAGAACTTTCTGCTGCTTTAAGAAAAAAGAATAAGAATTTATTTGGACAAATAAACAAGTAGCATTTGAAAATTTAAAAGCTATTCCGGCAAAGAAGACAGTAGTTAAAAATATTTGACCCTAGAAAAGAAATAGTAGTAACAACTAAAACAAGTGAACACTCAATTTCAGGAATATTAGCTCAGGATGGTCATCCTATTTTGTATCTTTCAAGAAAATTGTTAAAAGCCGAATTGAACTACTCAAATATTGAGAAAGAAGCATTGGCCATAATATGAATGACAAATAGAGCTTGACAATTTTGGATTGAAAAGAAATTCCTACTAAGGTCCAACTATAGACCTTTAGAATTCATATTTAATCCTAGGAAGGAACTCCCTAAGGTGATGTCTTCTAGAATTCTATGATGGGCCTTAATGTTAATGGCGTTCAACTTCAATATTGAGTATGTGAAAGGCAATATCATTCCACATGTAGACGCCTTGTCGAGATTGAGGTTCACTACTTTTGAAAGTGAGAAAGAGAAGGAAAAATTCAAAGATACCTTCTTACACTGGGTCAAAAATGACATTTTGTTAATAGATAAATTAACTGAAGATATGAAGCAAGATCCCATATTGAACAGTAAAATGTCCAGGATAAAAAATAATAATTTCTCACAGGCAGAAAGGGGCTTTGAAGAGGTTAAACACAAGTTAACCATAGAAGTGGGTGTAATTTGTAATGGAGACATAGTGGTTCCACCAACAATGCAAAGGGGCAAAATTATAAAAAGCATCCATGATAATGTTCATTGTGTAAACTGTTTCTACACAAAAGATATTAAGGCTAGAGGCATGGTGGCCAGGCTATTCTACAGATGTAGAAAAATACATAAAAAGGGGTAAAATGTGCAAGGAAAGAAGAAAATTCAGACAGACAAAAACACATACATGGCCTAAAGAGTTTCAATCTTGGGACAGAGTACACATAGATCATGACCATGTTAATAGAGTGGGATTATTACTAATAGTGGTAGATTTGTATTCAGGCTGGCCAGAACCGGACTCCAACAAAAGAAGTTCAACCATGAAACAAGTGTTAAGGATCATATTTTCAAGAAACAGAATCCTGAAAGTGCTGGTATCTGACAAAGCCCCAGAGTTCTGTGACGAGGAACTATGTCAATGGGTAAACAAAATTGGATGTAAACAATACTGTACCATCTGCAATCAAATGGATTATCAGAAAGGATTTTGTAAACTATAAATAATATGTGTACAATGAAAAGAAATATGAACAGATAGAAACATTTCTTCCTAGATTGTTGCTAAGCTATAGGACAGTACCTCTTGCTGGAAGATCAAAAAGCCCATCTGTTCTGGGTAGACAAATTAGAGCCCCATTTACCATGTTTTATGCCACCAATAAAAAACCGTGGTATAAAAAGAATAAGAGGCAAGATTCATAATTGCTGTAGCATACCTACGGAGGATAATAGGTATGTCCCCATTCACATAAATACAGTAATAAATACTGTATCTTGATCTGCAGTTGGAGATTCATTGTGGAATTGACTTAACTCACTTCTAGAAGTTGACTACTTCTTCTATGCGCTGCTGGCGAATCTTATATGTGTTGTTCATGTCCTAAATATTTGATATAATGGAATATGCATACACCTGTGTTCCCCATAACTGGAATATGATTAGCTGGTGTCCGTCATAAATATAGATGGATGTGTAGGAGAGTCAAGAGCCTTAGTTTGAAAGCTAAGTCTATAACGACGCCCATTGGACTACGCCATTGATCTACACTTCTTACCTGCGACTATGACGCGTACCAGTCGATTACTGCTACAATATTCTACTTGGTTATAGTAGCCAAAACCACTGAGCTACTTCATTCAAATATATCCCTTTCGGGGACATATCAGTATTATCGTTTATTACCAACCTTTGTGTGATTATTCAATCCAGTAACCTTCCCTAGGTTACAACAATAATGTGAAGTGTAAAAAACCCTATGATAATAGAAAAAAATGGAACTGGGATATTAGAACATGCAGATGAAGGTAGATTGCAACATGATAGTGATGAAGAAATGCATAGTTAGCCTGAAAGTAATGAAGGCAAAAGTGTCATGTTAAATTGACACAAACATGACAGTGTAATTGAGAGCAATATAGACTCTGAAGATGAACAAACACTGGAGGAACATTTCTATGAAAAAAGAAAAAAGATCACAATCTCCCATATCTAGACAATATCTTAGGGAGAGGGAGGAAGATTGTGAGGAGACAAAATCTCCCAGAAGTAACAGGGAAAATAGGGGGATAAAACCTCTTTAGTACAAGGAGGTATGGTGACTCATTTACATATGAGGTCACAAAAACTATAAATAGCTACAGCTATTACCCATGAGGCAATTGAGTGCCTACTACTTCTTGTGAGTCAGTAACACTACACGACAATGTTATTACTAGTTTTACTCCATCCTGTTTCTTTTTAGATGAAGCATTTTCATTATTCCATCTTATTATTATTGCTTTTTAGATGATGCATTTTCACTATTATAATTTTATTACTATGTTGACTCTATCTTGTTGCTTTTTCGATGAAGTATTTTCAATATTATTTCATTACTCATTATACTCCAACTTATGATTGTGTCTTGTTATATGAAGCATTTTATCTTTTATTATTTAATTATTAGTTTTACACTATGTTAATATTGCAGCTTTTTTCAATTAAACATTTTAAATATTAATGTTATCTTTTTCCTATCTTCACTCCATCTCTATATTATGGCCTTTTAAACAAAGTATTTTAACTAATATTGTGCTTGTATTTATATTTTTAGCTCATTCTTATGATTGCAGAGTTTCAGATAAAGCATTTTATCTAATAGTTAGGGGGCAAACATTGCTTCACTTAAAGCTACAAAAGATAGGAAGTTGTAGAGAGTCATGACCACATATGTCCTGAATGTCCTTCTCCAGGCATAACTAAATTTTCATAATAATAGGTAAATTCATAATTCACACTCCTCCCCAGCCTTTTGAACAAGAGTAGAGGTTTATCCCTTGTTTCCAGTTCCTTCTAAAGTCTTTTTATTCTCTTTCACTTCCAGTAACCTCTTGCATCTTAGTGGCATTATTCTCTTGCTTGAGGTGAATTGATTAAAAAAAAAAAAAAAAGTCATCCAGGTTCAGTTATTATTTCTGACAAATGATAAGATTTTTTGATTAGTCATTGAAAGATAATTAAACAATGGAGGAAAAGTATTTGTTAAGTACAATAACAAAAAAAAAAAAGAAACACATTTTAGTAATGTTATTAACCTGTAGCATTCTACATTACTAATATTACTCTCCTTTCCATTGCATTCTTTTCCAAGGCCTCTCAATTGCAATATCAGTCAGTCAGTTATGAGCCATGCATGATCTTTTGATACATGACTGGAGAGGCAGATTTTTTTCCCGCAGAAGGTTGTCATTTCTGGTAGACCAGTTGCCTTCCAAGGTTATAGAACCCAATCTGTCCTGCTATTTACCCATAGCTGGGGGAAGCAGAAGAGAATTCATACCTTTCCCAAGGATATTAGCACATAAGTGAAAGTAATGGATTCAACTGGAATTCAAATTCGGCTCTCCGATTCCTTAATCCGAGCCACTATCCATTACTCCACTGTGCTTCCTCTTTGTTAATTTCACTCATAGCAGGGTTTGACAGCACAACTATGAAATTCAAACACTATTGTTCAGGGATCAGAGTCACCATCAGTGGCAGGATAAACTTTTTGTAGAACGAAAAGGAGACACATACAGAGCGATGAAGGTTAAAACTAGCCAAATACCTGTCCTATAAACAGAGAAAAGTCAATATAGAAGTTCTCTTACCATTCGGCAATTAGTTGGAGATTTATCTCCAGTTAAGCTGGTTGAACTCTCTGCCTTCGGGTGAAGAGGAACCCAGACGAGGCTATGTCAAAGGGCAGTGTCTCGTCTGGGGTGGTAGACACCTACCCAACCACTGTTTTTTACGGTGTCTATGGGGAATTTTTGCCCAAGCCTACGGACTTGGATACCCTACATTAAATTCAGCCTTGTGCCACATCTGACCACGTGGGATGGTTGGCAAATATCCTTACCATTCTAAAATGGCTGTATAAACAACATACTCGGTAAGACATCTATTTCTATTATGTTAAGTCCACTTGAATTTCCTCTGCTGGACATAGTTACATAGACCTGAGTGTGAAAGAAATATTTGAATAATTTTTCATTTTTTTTAATCAATTTCATCCCAAACATGGCAGTAAAATCACTAAGACACAAGGGGTTACTGGGAATGGAAGAATTAGAAATGAGAAACTTTATTAAAAAGAAAAGAAGCATAATCAGGAGAATAGAAAGTGATTGAGTTTGCATTTGAATTTTTGAAGATTAATGTTGACTGAAAAGCATGGAGCGGGAAGGGAGTTCCACAAGTGAGAAGTGCAAGAAAAGAAACTGTTAGCATACAACTTATGGTTACATCTAGCCAACTCAACTGTAAACTGGTGAGACCTCATTGCCAATCTATTACTGCACTTAAATTCAAAAATTCTAGGTACTATAGTGAAGGGCTCATTTGAACAATTACTATGAAAGTATTTATAGAAAAGGCAGAGGGAAGCAACTTTATGGCTGGTGGGAAAGTGACTAGAGCTAAGATGCTAGGTCAGGACCAATAATATTGCTGATTCTTCTTTAGATTTTATCAAAGAACTCTAGATATATAGTGGGAGCTCCAGACCATATGTGGCAGTAATATTCTAAGCATGGATGAATGGTAGACTTGTAAATGTGCAAGATAGATTCAGGAAAGAAAAAAAATGTCTAGCACGACACAGAGAACCAATTTTCTTATGAGTTGACCTAGCAATGGATTCAATATAGTCTTCCCACTTTATGTCAGCCCAAGAAAGTATGACAAGTCACTCTCCTTCAGGTTAGCATCAGCCACGGTAATGGAAGGCAGAAAGGGGTGTCTTAAGTGATTAACAGAGAGCAGTTTAATTTTGAACACATTAAAATTAACAAGCCATCCTTTGCCTTAGTTAACAATAAACTGAAGGTAGTTTTTAACATCACCCACCAATTTGACTTTGCAATGTGTTATAGTGGAACACGCCTATCCTATAGTTAATAGACTCTCCCACCTATAATAAGTAGGAGTAGTAAGAGTAACGAGGGGTCGCTCAGTGGGTCAGGCAGTCAGTCAATGCCGGACAACTGTTAGTTGGATACTAAAGTACCAGTGACCACAACTAGATTTACTCTGCATGATACCTATTATATCAAGTTCCTAACGTTTTGTACGTCGAACCTCTTTTAGGACCAACTTAGTACAAATACAAGCCTCCACTGTGAAACCACTCCATAACACAATGTTAAAAACTGAAAAGCTTCAATGTTTCTGGCCAAATTTTTAATTTGATTGGAAACACTAACTTTTCAATTTGTGAAGAAGACATGCATGCCAAACCCTATCAAAGCAGCAGCCTGAATTTCACTATTCTTATCTAAAGCTTGATAGACTCTCTGCAATTATTGTCAATACATTAACAGTTGACTTAGAGAAACAAAAGCCATATTGCTTATCTGAATGTGAAATGAGGAACCACTTCAGCATTGATTAGAAATGTGGTTCTACAGGAAGATGCTGAGGATACCATGAACTGAACACGTGTGCAATGACAAGAAAAATGGAAACAAAGGAAACATACTTAACAGCAGGAAGAGACAGTTGAAATTTTGGGACATGTAATGAAAAAAGAGGGCTTGGAAAATCTGATACTCACAGGGTAGATTGAAGGAAAGAGTGACAGAAGAAAGTAGCATGTAACATACTTGATAAGCTTGAGCAAATGGATTGTAGAACAGTGTTTTGGAGAAATAACAAAAAGACAAAACTTATTAAGATCTACAAGGGACAGGAAGATAATTTTTTTTTTCTCCCTTATTTAAAGGAAGATTCTGTTCCACTGGGCTTAGGGTAGAAAGATTAATGATATGAGCATGGTTGCTGTAAAGCTGAAGCAACATGAAGATGACACAAGACTTTCTAAACTCAATAATTGCTTTATTCAAACTAACACTCACTCAGTTTGCTCCCAGAATTCCCTAGTGGGTCCGGAAGTACTTGCAAATCATTGTCATCATCATTATTGAAGTTATAGAATAGATCCTTTTATCAATTTGTAGAGATAGTCAGCCTTGGCAAGAGAATTTTTCTGAATCTTTTAGCAATGATACTAGTTTATTTGTTTCTTCCTTTACATGAGGCATGGCAGAGTAATGGATAGTGGCTCAGATTGAAGAATCAGAGAGCTGAGTTCGAATACCAGTTGAATCCATTACATTCACTTACGTGCTAATACCCTTGGGAAAGGTATGAATCCTCTTCTTCTCCCCTCAGCTATGGGTAAATAGCAGGACAGACCAGTTTTATAGCCTTGTATAGCAACTGGTCTACCATGAAAGAAATGGCAACCTACTGCAGGAAAAAACTGCCTTGTCAATCATGTATCAAAAGATACATGATTGCCTAAGCGTGTATCATGCATGGCACATAACTGATCTTTACATGAAAAATGTCATGTGCAATTCTGACAATGTTTGTCAATACTATATAGTCATACTAGTCATAGCATTGACTTGCTTTTGGAACTAGAGGATCTTGGAAATTTTGATGTTTCCAGCATTGTGTGTAATTCACCATAAATTGCCAGTGCAAGGGTCTTGTAACCCCCCCTCTAATCTATGATATGGAGCCTCCATTTTACTGCTACATTAAAGTGTTCTGCATAGTTTTAATTATTCTACAACAGCGTTGGTGCAACGGTCTTGTGTCACACTCACACATTCTATGATGTGCTCCTCCTACCAACTCTACTACAACTCCATTTCATTAGTTAGTATTCATATAAAATGCAAATTTTATTTTAATCTAATTATGCACATATAATGGATCATATGCAATATAGGTGAACAACATTATGTATATTTGATATAGTGCTTTTTCAAAATTTAGCACAAGGAAAATAAATTCACAGATTCAAACAAAAAAAGATCCCAGAATGACATCAAAATCTGCAAAAAATTTTTATCCTTTAATAGTCAGTTGTGCTTAGTTTAATTTGTAATGTATACATATATGTAGATACAATAGCACTTATATTTTTTAAAATCCTTTATAATTATATTTGATCTATTTTTTTTTTTAATTATTTCACCCCATGCAAGACAAAGCCACTAAGATGCAAGAGGTTACTGAATGTGAAGGAATATGAGGAAAAAAATAAATAAAAAACATTATTAAAGAGAGAGGACAATAAAAGAACAGATATTCAGAAGACAGAAGATAATGATTGCATTTAAATTTTTGAAGATCAAAGTTGACTGATAAGCCAGAAGAGAGTTTTACAAGTGCGATAGAAGAAACTGTTAGCATAAAACTTATGGTTTACATCTAGCAATTTCAACTGAAAAATGATGAGACCTTGCTACCAATCTAGTACTGTACTTAAATTCATAAAGTTTATTTAACAAAGAGGAAAGTTCATCAGAACGATTACGATGAAAATATTTATAGAAAAGTGTAGTGAAAGAGATAATCAGGTACCTCGGAAAAAAGTTTGTGTTTTGTGTGTGATCTGCCGAAGTAGGATTACCAAAAAGTAGTCAGCAAAAATCTTACAGTGAAGAAAACGGCGACTTACCTCGTCAACCCAAGCGACAGCGTGTCGCATATATTCTGTGACGGAAAAAGAAACAAGTCCGTCACAGGAGTCGCTATAAGAGGATATTGATATGCAAATTACGGAGCATCCTATCCCGGCTGTCGACGAATGAAAAAATAGGTTCTGCCAATAAAAGCAGTTGGTGTTCTCGATTTGGTGGAAGGAAAATTCGGGCATTTTTGGCTACGGCGTTTGTTGGGAGAGTAATCTGCGACAAATTTGCTTTGAGAACGCTTACACTTACAAAAAGGCAAAGGGAAGCTACATTATGGTGGTAGGAAAATGACTCAAGCTGAGAGCCAGGTCAGGACCAATAACATTGTAGATTCTTTGGATTTTAGCAAGAACCTCTAAATACATAGCAGAAGCACCTGACCAGATGTGACAGCAATATTCAATGCATGATGAATGGCAGAATTATAAATGTGTAAGATAGATTCTGGTGAGAAAAATTCTATAGCATGACCCAGCAACCATGTAAACCTACAAACAGGGTCCACCCTCAGTTTTTGACTGAGGGTGAGCAAATCACCATAAAGATGCAAATCCTGTTTACCATATATTTGGTTATCTATATACAGATTTACCTGGCACAGTCTGGTGTGGGGGGGTAGTAGGTAAGTGACTGTTGGAATACCTTCACTGCTATTTCTGTCAGGGCAAACTAACAGATCAAATTTTTCCTTCAGTCAAATCTGACTCTCACAACTGACCATTGTGACTGTGACTCTGCCTATAAAGGCTTATAACCAGAAATTCCTACCTTACAGCTAAGTGGCACATGGTCCAAAAAGTTTTCATGTATTTATTTACTCTATTTCCTTTTTACTACTTCTCTTTTGGGTTTTGCTGTTGGTCATAAAACCGGAGATGCTTCAGAGTTGGATAAACTCATATAGAGTTCACTTTACTATGTGGGTATCCTGATAACATCCAGGGGCCCATTGTGTCAAACTCATACTGGGAGTTATTTATTTTTTTAATCATTTCACCTCTAGTCAGGCAATAAAACCGCTAAGATGCAAGAGTATATTAAGCATGAAAGACACTGAGAGGAGTGAGGACAATAAAAGAACAGGTTTCAAGTAGACAGATGGTGATGATTAATTAAATTTTTGAAGATTGTAGTTTCGCAAGCAAGCAGTGTGGGAGAAGAATCTATTAGCATAGAACTTACAGTTACATCTATCAATTTCCATAGTAAGTAGTATAGTAAAAGAATGAGACCTAGGTGCCAATCTAGTACATGAATTCATGAAGTCAAACTACAAAAGAGAAAAGCTTCTTGGAAATATTATCATGAAAATATTTATAGGTATAAGGTGGTAGGAAAGTGACTGAAGTTAAGATGTCATGTCAGGACTGAAAGGCGGCTTTTGTGAAAATGCAACCATAATTTTTTTTCTCTCTCTTTTTCTAGCAGGATGTTGTCACAAATTTGAAATATATTTAGGGTTGAGCAAAAGTGAAGAACAAAGCGTTAAATTTAAATAGAATAGATTAGAGTTTTAGACAATTTATTTCAATGTTTCTTGTTGTATCTTTATTTTTTTATCAAGTGTTATTTGTTGTTTTTAACAACAAATTTGACACTTACAATTAAAAGAAAATATGGCATTTTTAACTCAATTGGTGTTGGCTAATTTATCTCATTCTCTATTTGTTTTACTAGGGTTTGGTTGATTACAGTGACTGTCATTTTCCCAAAAACTGGCTTCACCCATACCATTAAATTGAATATTCACTTTATTGAATGGTTCACTTCACAGGCTAATCCAAATGGAGAAAATTAAAGGGAGATAACTGTTGGATATGAACATGGTCAGTGCAAGTAAGGATCTCTTGTCCCACCCCAGCCAATGATACATGGACCCCCACTCTACTACATCTCCATTTTCATAAGGTAGAATTCATATAAAATGCAAATTTTATTCTAACCTAATTATGTACAAATTATGCAATATAAGTGAACAATTCAATTAGAAAAATTAAAAATGAATACCATGTATCTAAATACAAATGAGAGACCTGTCATAATAGATCAGCCATCTTAAATAAATGTCATAATAGATCATTCCGTCCTAAATAAATGTCATAATAGATTATTCTATTTTAAATGTCATAATAGATCATTCCATCTTAAATAAATGTCATAATAGATCATTCCATCTTAAATACTAGTTTTATATAGTGTTTTTTGAGACTTAGCATGAGCAAAAAAATTTCACAGATTTAGACAAAAAAAAGACATCAGAATGACGCCAAAATCTGCATAAAAATGTTCATCCTCTAATAATTGTACTTAGTTCACTTTGTAACATATATTAATATAGGTAAAAAAAAACAAATCTTGACAAGATAGTGAGGGTCACAAAGCATTGCTCAGAGGCCCCAATCAGGTTTCAACTCCACAGGTCTTGTTGTCCATGGGTAGATTTTATGAATTTAAGTGCAGTACTAAATTAGCAACAAGATCTCATCGATTTACACTTGACTTGGCTAGAGGTAACCATAAGTTCTTTGTTAAGATTTTCTTTTCTCTCACTTCTCACATGTAGAACTCTCTTTCAGCATTTTGCTTTCCAGTCAAGTCTGATCTTTAAAAATTTAAATTCAATGTCAATTGTTATCTTCTGTCTTCTTAATTCCTGTTCTTTTATCATTCTCAATATTGTTTCTCATATTCTTTCACACTCAGTAACTCCCTGCATCTTAGTGGCTTTGTTTCCTCGCTTGGGGAGAAATGATTTTTAAAGAAAAGAAAAATGAACTATTTGATGAAGTGAAAATTTGGTTTTTGCTTTCAGTTTCTGGGCAAACGATATTTGCTGTTTGGATTGCATCCCATTCTACTGTTGTCTCTTGTGTTTATTGTTTACAGCAAGAAATAGCGTGCACCATAGATCGCGATGGAAGTATAGCTGCTGTTGACATGATTTTAAAAAAAATGCCACTGAGAGACAACTGGGTGGAGGTTTTCTATAGTGCATTAAATGGAAAAGTTATCAACAAGCCAAAACTTGCTCAACTATTTGAGCCATTCATATATAAAGGTAGGTGTTCAGTTTAATATTCACACGTATTCTGATATTTTATGTTTTTTAAAGGCTTGCGGCCATATTATGTTGAAACACCAGTTCTTGGTACTAAGATGTAGTGGGTTACTGAGTGTGAAAGGATCTAAGAAAAAGAAAAACATTTAAGAGAGAAAAAAAAAAAGAACAAGAATCAAGAAGTCTACAATTGACAATGCATTTAAATTTTTCAAGATCAAATTTGACTGGAAAGCAGGAAAACGGTTCATCAAAAAAATCAACCTCATAACCTCTTGTTGGTATTATTATTATTATTCTTATTATTATTATTCTTATTATTATTCTTATTATTATTATGATTTTTATTATTGTTCTTATTATTATGATTTTTATTATTGTTCTTATTATTGTTATATCCTTTATGAGAGTTTGGATATTAATTTTTTTTTTTTCAGACAGAAACTTTGAAGAACGTCTGCGTTTCTCTTTGGAAACTTGTTTAAAGGACATCCCATATTTCCAGACACTGAAAGATTTGCATCCAGATGAGCCACAAAACTGGGAATATTACATACAAAAAAATGGTAAGTTTAAAAAAAAATGTACATCTGTAGAAATCTGCCATCTGTATAATTCGTTGTGTAGTTAGTTTATCTGATGACTATTACCAGTGCTGACATATTTACAACTGTTACCACTGCTGATGTCATTCTCCTACCACCTTATTAGCCTACAACTGCTACCACTGCTGATGTCATTCCCCTACCACCTAACTAGACTACAACTGCTACCACTGCTGATGCCATTCTCCTACCACCTTATTAGCCTAAAACTGCTAGCACTGCTGATGCCATTCTCCTACCACCTTACTAGCCTACAACTACTACCACTGCTGATGTCATTCCCCTACCACCTTATTAGCCTACAACTGCTACCACTGCTGATGTCATTCTCCTACCACCTTACTAGCCTACAACTGCTACCACTGCTGATGTCATTCTCTTACCACCTTACCAGCCTACAACTGCTACCACTTCTGACATAATATTACTGCTTTACTATCATGCAACTGTTACCACCACTGTTGAAGGACAACAATTCTCCTACTAACTTACTATGCTGCAACTGCTACTAATACTGGTCATTCTACTACATTGGTAACCTACAACTGCTTGGTTTTAGTTGTTGACTTGGGACTCTTCATAATGTTATAAATTTCCCATATCTCACTTCCATCAGTTATCACCAGCAGAATGTATTCATTAAACAACTTTCAATTCATTTCGGTTATTGACTTGGGGCTCCTCATGATGTTATAAATTTTTTCAAAAATCCACCCAGCCAAGCACAATCTCCTCTTTTGACCTCTTCTTTCCGAGGTATGCATTTATTCATGATTCAAGTCTAAATGACTTGAAACAAGGTTACTGTTTAGTCAGATTCATTCATTTTGTGTAGTATTTGCCTCCAAATAAAGAACAAGCCAAAGTCAGTGCTATGTCTACATGCAGACTTCTCAAAGAAAAAAAATAATTATAACTTTTTGTAAAGAATGTGTATCTCCATTGTGCATGGAATGCTTCCAACAAGCATCATACTCTTAAAAATATTAAATTTATGTTTATTTAATTGACTTTGATTGTGGCAAGTCCTTTTGTAAATTGGATTGGTGAAAGTACATCCATTTCTAGTTTACGAGTCAGATTTTGGTAGTAGTTGAGAGTGTGGTTACTTTGGACACATGTGCAGCATAAATCTACTGTGTTTTCTTGGCCCTCAAAAAGGGTGGAAAAATGTCTTAAGCAGATGACTGCTTGGCTTCTTCACATGACACACTATGGTCAGTCTGGCTGTCTCCTCCTCTGCTGTCTGTCAGCTGTCTCCTTATATACAATTTTGAAAGGCTCCAGGCTACTTGGTTTCAGATGACATCAAAAGTCTCTTTATTCTTTTGATTAGCCAAAGTTCTTTTATTTATTTTCCAGTGTTACTTTCTTTTTCTTATTTTTTTATAGTGGAAGTTATGTGTGGAGCCTCTCTTATTTTGTAGATTTCTAGTCACAATAACTAGACCCTGGACTACCAAACTTCTGTTTCGCAGCAGTTGTTCAGTCTTTTATTGTTCGCCCATTTTTGATATCAGGGTTGCTTTCTCATTAGTTAAGAGAAAAGTAGAGAGAGAAAAAAAAATGGGTTTTTAAGAAAAGCAAATGCTTTCTTTTAATTTGAATTTTTTTTAATATTTTATTTTTATACATTTGGGCACACTACAAAGACTTTATTTAATATATGGCAGTAGACTGTTCTCATTCCACTGCTCATGTCTTAGAATATCATCTAGTTCTTATTTTTATCTAGTGCTGTTCAGGTATTGTCCACCGGTTTCCATTGAGTGTAAGTACACACTGCTTAATCCAGGGATTGAAATTACAACCGGCAGTTGGAACTCTAATCAGCAGGCAGGTTAGGTTTAAAGCTCCAAGTTCACTACAGCAAATTTTCCTACAAGACAATGGCCTAGTGGATAAAAGCATTGGTTTGTGAATCTGTTGATGTAGTGATAGTGTAAATAATGATAACTCCTCATTCCATAAAGTCAGACAGAAATTATAAAAAACTCCCTTTTTAAAAAAATGAATTTTCTCATTTTTTTTTTACCAGTTTAAGAATTGAATGACAATATGGCACACATTTTTTTGATATTTTTCTTAATATCATATGTTCTTGATACTTGCAGATCTTCCTTCCAAGGCAACACTCAATGATTTCATGGATAATATATATATAAGAAACAAAGACACTTATGAACAAATAAAAAAAGAGATCAAAATAAAACACTCTTTTATCCGACAGGCCACAAGAGAGGGTGACGTCACTGACCAAAAGTCCCTTCCAGTGTCTGAAGTGTCACTTGATACTGATTCTGTCCCTACCCCATCCACTGCTGCTAAAGTTACACCCTCCAAACCCATCGACAAATGTCCACCTGTAGAGTCCAACAGAAAAAATTCAACCCTTACCCCCGCCAGCTCCAATTTCCAGCAGTCCTATCTTCCACCTATGCGTGAGGTGATTTATCAACAGGAGAAAGCCTTCAACAATGTCGTTCTCAGTGAAGCGCAAGACATCAGTACAAAATCTGTTCCGACTACTTTTGCTCCTTCCCATTCTGTTACGGTGGACAAGGGCTCAACCATATCGCTTCCTGTCATACCAGCATCTGGAAGTAGAAAATTTGATGAAAGCAAGAATGTTGTTTCCGAGGTTGAAGACAGAGGACCCAATAACAGCAGCAGGAGCAGTGAAACTAGCTCCCTAACAGAGAATAATGAGGAGAATGCTTTCACATTTCGAAACTTAAGTATTCTTGTCTTAGCAATAGCACTCGGTTTTTGCTTAGGCACCTATTACAGTAGGAAATAATGATACCAGCTTTGCTCAAAATTGTTTTTAGATTTTTTAAAAATTTATAATTGGCATTTTAAAGAAGAAAAAAAATAAGCTCATTCTACTGATAATAATAATAATAATAGTGTTTTCATACCTGTCATTTATGCCACAATGTTTCAGCTATAATGTTCTTCAGTTATATTTATATCCCGGTGTACTTGAGTGTTAACCATTAATTGGACTTATCACGCCAATAGGAACAGTGACCATTTTTGTCTCAATTTTCTTTAGGTCAGGAGTGATTATCAACCAACATAGTTAGAATATTATCCCTATTTTCATTGTATTCAATGCTTTGGACATTTTTTCTCATATTCTTTAACAGTAAGTAACCCCTTGCATCTTAGTGATATGATTGAAAAAAAATCAAATTTAATAGAATTTCTGCTAATAAAGTGATTAATATAAGACTAAAGCGATAATTATTAAAATAGAAGGAAACAACTCACTATAAGACTAGAATGATAATTATTATTAAAATACAAATAAACTGCTCAATATAAGACTAGAGTGATAATTATTATTATGAGCAAACCACTCAAGATAAGACTAGAGCGATAATTATTATTAAAATAGAAGTAAACTGCTCAATATTAGACTTGAGTGATAATAATTATTAAAATAGAAATAAACTGCTCAATAAGACTAGAGCGATAATTAATATTAAAATATAATTAAACTGCTCAATATAAGACTAGTGTAATAATTATTATTATAAGTAAACTGCTCAATATAAGACTAGAGTAATAATTATTATTATAAGTAAACTGCTCAATATAAGACTAGAGTGATAATTATAAGTAAACTGCTCAATATAAGACTAGAGTAATTATTATTATAAGTAAACTGCTCAATATAAGACTAGATTAATAATTATTATTATAAGTAAACTGCTCAATATAAGACTAGAGTGATAATTATAAGTAAACTGCTCAATATAAGACTATAGTAATAATTATTATTCAAATAGAAGCAAAAGTGTTAAATACTTATCAAATGTCAACTTAGGGTTTTGTAAATTTTTAATCCCTCATCAGGATTCTTGAAAAGAATGATTGTATTGACCACAGAAGATCTATTTTATAAACTAGTATTTTTTTAGGCAATAAAGCCACTAAGATGCAAAGGGCTACTGGAAGTGAAAGGTAAGTGCTTTTGTATCTATTTTTCATGCAACAGTGTTTCAACTGATGTTCTTCACCCTTCCTCAGTTATGAGTTTACATCTCTGTGTATATCATCTACTAATTGGGCTCATCCCATCAGTAGGTACTGTTTATAGCTTCCAATTAGTAACATCTCATTTTTGTCTGAATTTCTGAGATTAAATTTTTGATGTGTTAACAGTTATTCTTGAAAGTGTCTATCAAACTTTAGATAAGAATGGTGAAGCTGCAGGCTGTTGCTTTGGATATCTCAAAGGTGTTTGACAGGGTTTGGCATGCTGATCTTCTCCACAAGTTGAAAGGTCATGGTATTTCTGGATGAATTTTTGATCTGATTCAATCTTTATCTAATCGCATAATGAAAATTGTCTTGAACAGCCACTCTTCAAGATCTTTTGCCCAGGGCAGGGCTTTATCCTGGGACCTAAATTATTCCTAATTTTTTTCAATGACCTTCCTGATGTTATCAGTTCTCAATTCTGTATCTATGTTGATGATACAACTGTATACTCCTGGCAGCTGCTCTCAAAAATGAGATAACTAGGGCAAGAAATGGCTTGTTAATTTCAACATCTCCAAAAACAAAACTGTTCTCTTTTAATCATCTTTACCTTCCTTTATCCTGGCTGATTCTAATCTACAGAGAGTGGTTAGTGCACCTTCTCTGCCTGTATCATGTTATTCGTTCATGCATTGAATATTGCTGCAACATCTGGTCTGGTGCTTCTGCTATGTATTTAGAGATCCTTGATAAAAATCCAAAGAAGAATTTGCAATGTTATTGGTCCTGACTTGGAATCTCAGCTTCAGTTACTTTCCTACTGCCATGATGTAGCTTTCCTCTGCCTTTTCTATAAATATCTTCATGGTAATTGTTCTGATGAGCTTTCCTCTTTGGCACCTAAACTTTATGAATTTAGACACAGTTCTAGATTGGCAACAAGGTCTCATCATTTTACAGTTGAAATGGCTATATGTAACCGTAAGTTCTATGCTAACAGTTTCTTCTCTCACATTTTTCCCTTGTGGAATTCTTTCCTGGCTTCTTGCTTTCCAGTCAACTTTGATCTTTAAAAATTAAATGCATTGTTTAATCATTGTTTTTTTCTTCTTAATTACTGTTCTTTTAATGTTCTCTCCCCTTAATAAGGATTTCTTTTTCTCATATTCTTTCACACTCTGTAACTCTTTTTATCTTAGTGGCTTTGTTGCCTTGATGGTCCCGAAATGATATTTAAAACAAATTTTTATACTGAAACTAATGTAGTCTGACTTCCAGTCATAGCAATTTGGCTGTTGTACCCATCATCTTTTTTTTTATTAACTGATATGAGAGATCCCTTTAATATAGACAATGGGATATGAATGGATCTAGATAAATTGCTCGAAATCAATTGCTCGACAGTAAATTGCTCAAAATCAATTGCTTGAAAAGGTAATTTTCTCAAACTATCAATTGCTCGAAGTAATTTCAAAGCTTGAAGCACCACATAAAATGTGTCGTCTCACGACACATCAACGGAGCTGGATATAAAAGGAACCACAACACTCAATTTATTGATGGACTAAAGAGAGAACAAAGTTTACAAGAATTGCAAATAGAGCAATATGTGGGAGGAACGAGTGCAGCTGAGGGCAGAAAAATGTACCATGACTGTGCAATGTGATTAAAGAACATTGTATCAAACTATGACACAACAATGTTGAAGAATATTTAAGAAGTATTTAGAATATTTACTCTATTAGTATTTCATACTAATAGAGTAAATATTAGCAACAATAGTTATATTTTTTTATTTTTTAAATCACGAAGAATAACAGTAATAATAAAAATGTACCCTTTATTTTAAACTATGACAAAAAAGCAATGTAGAAAAAAAAATAAGACCTGCTATATAAATGTACTCATTTTTCAATTTTAACTGTTCAGTTAACAACAATAAAGTTGTATTATTTTATCTTATAGTAAATATTGGAAACAATGTAGTCTTATTTTTTTTTAACCACAGGTTTCGAGCAATCTGCCTTTTGAGAAATTGATAGTTTTAGAAATTATTTTTTGAACAATTGATTTCAAGCAATTTACCAGATACCGATATGAACAATCTACCACATTAGATTTTATAAAGAGTTTGTCTTGACATTTCCAGAAAGTTATCAACTACAAAAGATACCTGAAAAAAAAAGCAGAAAATGCAATGGCTTAAACCTAGAAAATGACCAAGATGAGGATATTCTGTCTCAGATAACACCTTATATTCATGAAAACGTTTTGAATGAGGAAATACACACATTACACAATATTAACAACCCTGTTAATTTCTCCTGTCCAGAAAGCCTTTTGGCCAGTGGTTCCCATGCTAGGCTACCAGAGATATTTTCGAAAACATGATGAAATTATGAACCTTTTACAAGTCATAATCAGAAGAGCCAGTTCACGGGAAACAACTCTTCCACTTCTAGTGACACGTTTATAAAACCATTACCCTATTTTATAATAGGAAAAGTAAGTTCAATTCTTACACACAGATACATTTTTTTTATTTTCAACTTTTTGGAAGTTACTTTTAAAATAAGGTGGGCTAACATGTGCTCTTAAAGAGAAGAAATTTAATTCAAAATTTTGAAGCCTCAGGCTTTCAGGTGTAACTCTATTTGGCAACTCTGACATAATCCATTTGACTAATTAGACAAGTTCAAATCTTGCTAGAGAGCACACATTTCTCAAATATACTTGCCAGTTGACAAAATAAATATACTATTTAATAAATAAACAGAGCATCTACTCAAATATGGATATCCACTAAAAATACTGTTTACTGTTTAACCAGGAAAAAGCAGGTGACCCTGTTGAATATGGGTGAAAAAAAGATGATTGAAAGAATTAGCACACATGCTACATTCTTGTAACCTACTCAGCAGTCCAAGCATGGAAATGAACACGAATTGGTAACATTTGATTAAGAATTTTAAACCAGGTAAAAGAATAGTTATCAGCCCCTGTAAATTGTTGAGAAAGAAGATGATTAAAAGAAATAGGGCACATACAGGACCAACATTATTCATATCTATTATTCAAATGTCCTATAAGGAACTATATTCCTGATGAAAACAAATGCATGAATAATTATGTTGGACATATTATCACTGAATTATCAAAACAGCTGACTCTACATCTGGTCCATAAAGACATTTACGCTTCATTAACCAATTCTCTTTACTTTACACCTTGTCTGTTTGTTTCTAAAAGTTAAAAATAAAGTATGATTCTTTTTTTATCACATTTTCTTTTTGTTATTTGATGGAATTGGAAATGTAATGATTTATTTACTTATAAAAATTACAGAAAAATCATGACATTAATAAATAATATTAAAGTTAATAATGTCTATTTTATTTTAACATCTTTTCAAATATGGTTTTCTACACTTGTTTTTAAATTTTATACTTCGAAATTTATTAAAGATAAATTACCATTATTTTTTCAAAAAAACACTTTTATATTTTTTTCTCTAATATTGTTATTAAATGTTATTCATAAAGAACGAAATGCATTGATAGAATTTTATTTTTATTAATTGTGTTTTTAAAGTAAAATAAACAACAAATAATGTTTTTAGTTTAATTTTTTAAATTTTTTTTTACATTAAACCCTAAAACAAAACCAAATGTCATATTCGTATTACAAAATATTATTAACGATGATGCTCAGTCATTTTTTTTTTATTTACTCAAGTTGAGCACAAAACTAATTTTTGACACAAGAAGGCTGAGATTAAAGTGCATTGTGGATTGCCACTGCAAAAGCATTGTCTCAAAAATAGCCAAAGCCCTCACCACTCAGGCAATGGGCAAAACCCCATCCCCTTAAACCGAATAGGGGTTTTGTTGCCTGAAGGAGCCACACTCTGGGAGAGAGCCAGGTAATTGCTGATCTTATGTTAACAAGTGCCAGGAAATTTAGATACTTAATTAACTCAATAATTAATTAAAAGATTATGTAATATTTTCCAAACCTTTGTTAATGATATACTCCAAAACTAATATACCAAAAAAAAAAAAAAAAAAAATTAAAAAAAGTGGAGTGTCATGTTTAAGGCAACCCTGTAAAATTTCTGTTTTTAACTAATTGGTATGAGGGGGAGGTCAAAGTTGGGATTAAGTGTATAGTTTGTCTTGAAAAGTTATCCCTAAATTGAAGCAGTAAAAGAAATAATTGTGCTTTCAGATATTATCTAGTTTCCAGCAATACCTCAAAGTGTTGTGTCATTGCATGCAAGACCCATTACACAAGCCAGCAAGGCAAAACTGTGTGTGAAATGAATAAAATATCAGTTTATTTGTTTTTCCAAAAGACAAAGATGAGAGAAAGAATGAAGAAAATCAATTTCCAAATGTAAATCTGGATGTTACAAACAATACAGTTATTTGTCAACTATATTGGCCTTCAAATTTTGATACCATAGAAGTTCATCGAAAAATATACCTCCAAAATCCCCCATCTGTATGGCCAGGTGTGTCAAAGAGTCAAATACCAACACCCTCTGCTGTTCAGATATTAAAAAAAAACTCCAGTACTGCTCAAAATCAAATTGATGATGAAATAAATGCTTTTTTAGAATTAGATAAGATTAATTATACAAATTTGAAAGAAAGTCTAATCAACAACAAAAAGAAACTTTGTGTTTTCATTTGTAGCATTTTGAGCTGAAAATATTTTAACTGTTCAGTCATCGAAAGTTATCCCACTGCTTATGTTGAAAATTCTATAAAACTTTGTGATTTGAAACTTTTTATTATGGAGTTAAGTGTTATATTAGCAGCCTATTCAAAAACTGTATAAATAGTTGATACTTGGTCAACATTGGAAGAAGTTATCTGATATTTAAATTCTATGGCTTTTGATAACAAGAAGGATATCTTGAGTCAGCACTTTTCAGCAATGGCCCCCAAAATGGTTGGAATGAAATACAGCTCAGATATAGTAATACATGCTTTTGAGTACTATACAACATCACAGTCATTGTATAATAGATTAAGACAGGATTTACAAGTACCATCATTAGCAACATAAAGAAGGATGACATCAAAATTTTTAAAACATAATGAAAAATCTTTTTTGCTATCTTTATTTAATACTCTTAATGCCAGTCAAAAAGGGTACATAATTCTCCATGATGAAGTATATATCAAGAAATGTTACTATATCCTGGTAAACAACTATTTGGTAAGTCGGTTGAAAATCCATCTCTACTTGCTTGATATGTCTTATTGGGGGACCCAAAATGTTTTACAAGATTGATTCCAATTTCAAAATTAACATCAGCATTTTTATTTGAACAAACTGAGTTAACAGTTCAAGCCATCACCTCTGTAGCAGCTGATGACAACCAAGTAAATCAAGCACTTTTAAATTATATCCCACAGTACCTGAAAAAAACCTTAGTTAACTGAAGATAATGAACATTTGCTTCTTGATTATGTTCATCTGTTGAAAAATATGTGCAATTTATGACCCAAGAAAAGACAGAACTAATCTTTGATGATAATGGAGTAAAACAAGTTGCAAAATTGGCACATCTTAAACAGTTATATCATTTTGAATCTGAAAGAATAGTTAAACTTTCAGATTTAAATGAAATTTCCATTGCTCCAAAGAACATAGAAAGACAATGGGTTTCTACTTGTCTCAGAGTGTTTTCAGAAAAAAAAGCATAAGGCAGTCTGAAATATGCATGGATAAGAATGATACTGTCATCTTCATAAACAAGATTTTGACATGGTGGAAAATTTTAAATGTTTAAGACCCTTCAAACTGATAAACTATGCAATGACCCTCTACAAATCTACAAATGACAACTGACTTGATTTTATCCTTGAGTTTGGTCAAATGGCTCTTAATATGGCTGGCAGTCAAGGTAATCATATAAAACAATTATCCAAACACACTGCTACTACCATACACCATACTTGCAATGGAATTGTTAGTCTATGTCAATACCTTTTAGCTACAAGCCATATATGTGCTACTTGGGCAATTTACAACTGATCCATTAGAAAAAGAATTTAGTAAACTTCATCAAGGATCAGGTGGCAACTATTTTATAAATGTCCAACAGTGTATTGAAAAGCTGCATATTAAGCAGACATATTTACTTTTAAATCAGAATGTAAATATTGATGCTTTTGGTGTTAAGCCAGGTCACCAATGTACACTTTGTGATTATAAACTTTGTGAAGAAAATTTAGAACCATCTCTTTCTGATGAAATAAAAATGGCTCTCATATACATAGCTGGATATATTACAAGAAATGATAATCAACCCAGTGAATATGAAACCCATTTTTATTATGAAAAGTATGGAAAATATACCAATTCAATTGACCATGGAAAACTAAAGGTTCCTTCTGACCACACTTGCTAATGGTTATTTTTTTGTTTCATCCTTTTTCCATACAATAAAGGAAAAGGTGTGTTATAAATCATTAAGTAACATTTTTATGCTTATTTCTGAGTTTCATTTTTTTTAACATGGAGAGAAAGCATGCTTATTTTTTTGCAAATATAGTTTTGAAAAATTTTTGCAAACATTACACCTAGATCAAACAAAGAACCAGCTTTAAAGGTTTTGAAACTTTCCTACAATGATTTTGTTTTATCTGTTTATATTTCTGAGATGATTCATTGTCTTATACACATTTCGGCTGATGCCCTCCAATCTTCTTCAGGTACTGCTTGTTGAACTCGGTAACTTTAATGGAAATTTGAACTGGACTCTTGATTCAATCCCTGGGGGCAGATTAAATGAAGGGTTCAGTGAGACCTGTAAAGAATGATGTTTCTGTTTCAACATTATGTGGATCATATCTTTTACCAGAAATCTTTACCACTTTATTTTGTTTAATAATTATCAGTGTCCACAATAAAAATACATATTTTCATTTATTTAACTTTCAGAACATCCTATTATCCTCAGGTATGGGTCAAAATGTTATTCTAATTACTTTCAAAAATAGTTAACCTAATTTTTCTCCCAAATTTCTGAAAAATCAAACACACACACACACACAAACACACATATTTACATTATTACAGGTAAAAAATTTGGGGACACCCTGCATTTCTTTAAAAAATACAGTAAAATGAGATATTCTTGTATTTTAAAGTAAATAACATTTCAGTAACTAATGTGTATTTGATTTTATTATGAGAAAATATAAGCAGTTAAGTATAAAAAATTATCATACAACAGCATTATATTTTTTTTTTATCAACAAAACCACCACCTGCCTTAATTACTGCTTTACAAATTCTTTGCTTTCTTTATTTGATTTATTTGTTTAAAATTGTTTATTGGATTAAGAAACCAAAACAAAACAACTTTGCAAAATATTTCAAAGAAGTGAAATAGAAACATAACACACACACATACTACAGCAGATTGATTTTATACTTTTTTTTAGAAAATCTTCATTACACTGAAATTTGCAGTTCAATGTGATAAGTACTGGCATTGAAACTTAGATTCATAGCTTTTATCAATTCTTGGGCATTTAGTTTTTAAAAATCATCTGAAAAAATGTACAGGAATACCTAATTTCTGCAGGTTTTTGCTTACAAACTGACTTCAAAATTTTACTATTTCAAGAATAAATCAAAATAAACTGGACATTTTTTGTATTAGATACATTGAATGGAAAATATATTCAAACCAGAATTCTAATTATGAATCAACACAAGTAAAATATGTAACTTTTTTACCATATACGACAAGTAAAAAGCAAAAAATATTGTAAAAGATTACAAAAATGGCTATTCAATGAATATGATTTGATAGATCATAATAAATAAAAATAAAAGAAATATAAAAAACCCTGCTGGGCACAAATTATAAAACAAAATGTTTTAAATTTGCATTGTTTATTGAAAATCACACTTAAACTACTGTCTTGTATAATATATTACATCCTAATATAGCTAAGTTGTTCAATATAATTTCCTTTTGAAGTAAATGAAGGGCTTATTTGATGGCACAATGATTTAGTAATAATGTGATTGTGTCATCCATCTTGTCCATATACAATTTGTGAAGCTTCAATAAATTATAAATTTTATAAGGCTGTGCTGTAAGGCTTTCACTGATTACAGGAATGAAATTCCAATGCTACAATTTTGAACCTAAACCTAATCTTTAAACTTGTTTCCTCAAAAAAGGGTAATGATTTGGAAAAAAATATTTTGTGTCTTTATCATGTCAAACCCCAACTTTTAAATTGAGTGCAATACCACAGTTCTAAAATCAATCTGCCCTAACGCACACACACATGTTTAATAATAATAGGATTTTGAATGTTGGTTCTAATCCTGGGTTCAATGACTACAAAAACATCTCCCTACCTAAATTTATAGACAAACTGTACAAATGCATGCTGGGATTTCTTTCTAGCCAATAAGATAGCCCACTTATAGGTTTCATCCACCATATTTCTCTTCTTTCTTGTCTTGAAATGCTGCATTCACTTGTCTGTATCCCTTTTTGTGTGTTAATCCCATTCTTAGTTTGTGAACGTTTTTACCTGCTTTTGTCTTGCATTGTTTTCTTTGGATTATTTTTGCCTTATTCTTTTCTTTTGTTATTGTTTATTGGAAACTTTGTCAGTTCAGTTTGTTGAGCATTTCTGTTAACTATATTTTTAACCATCGACAATTTACTCCTACATTGAAAATATAAAGAAATTAATCAATTCAAAGGTCTCCAATGTCTGAGTCATCAAATCATGAGAAGAAAGAAAAGTACAAATTAAAAACAAAATATATAATTTTGTTTATCAACAAAACACTTCGTTTTTATAGCTTTTGATTGGAATATGTAAACTATTTTTGTTTGTGGGAAAAGAGAGTTACGTCCCCTGTTTCACTAAATAGAAATTTTGACAATGTTTATGATATGTCCTGAAAAGGGATATATTTGTTCGAAATAACAAAGTGGTTGTTGACTAATGTAACCGGGTAGGACAATCTAGTAGGTAACCGTAATGAACTGGTCCTCATCGTAGGGGTAGGCAATAGGCGTAGCCATAGGCATCATTCATGTACCTCCACATCAGTCTGTATTTATGGCTGACACCAGCCAATCATATTACTGTGAAGGGGAACCCAGGTGTATGCATATTCATTACATCAGTTTACGTGCCTGCAAAAAAAAATTTCCCTTGACCTGCTATTATTTTAACTACTGTCACTCCTCTGCAATGTTTATTGTTTTAAAAAGCAATGACTAGAATTGTAATAAAACCTAAACACATGAAAGTTAATTTATACATTTTCTTTGCTATTGAGAACTGACATCAAAAATGATAAACACTATTTATTTTATTGTTTATTGGAATGGTTGGCAAAAGGTGATTTTGTAGTTGATGTAATGAATATGCATACACCTGGGTTCCCTCTCACAGTAATATGATTGACTGGTGTCAGCCATAAATACAGACTGATGTGGAGGTACATGGAAGACGCCTATTGACGACGACACCTATTGGCTATGCCTATAGTCTTCGCCTATTGCCTACACCTATTGCCTACCACTACGACGAGGACCAGTCCATTACAGTTATCTGCTAGATTGTCCTACTCAGTTACAGTAGTCCAAAACCACTTTGCTACTTTGAACAAATATATCCCTTCCCAGGACATATCAGTAGTGAACAAAACAAGATCTAGATTTAAAATTCAAATGCTAAGCACTGACTCATTGATTTTGTTAGAAATTAAAAAGACTCAAATTTACAAACTTTGCTTAACACACACGCAAAAACAATTCCAAAACAAAACTTGTGAAATTTCATACCTTGATGCGAAATGTTTTTTTGGCCAATAAGAAACATTTAAAAACAAAATTCAAATAAAATTCAATTCTCAGAAACAAATTCTTTTATGGACCTTTTCGCAAGCCGATGCAAAATTTGTTGTCATCCAATGGAAAGGCCTGAATCATATCCAGGAGTGAATTCCCAAATGACCTTTTCAAGCCCCAAAAACAAAATAAAAGACAGGCAAGTTCACCTGTAACAAGAAAGAAGGAGATGAATGTATTAACATGTCCCTTGACGAACGTCAAGCGATCGTTATTATTATCTCTAACTTTCTCCCTCACCTCTTTTATATTTGATAAGCGAATGGAACATTTAAGACTGAGCGATTATTTTGAAGACATTCCTACCCTACAATAACGTTTCTACATACATCCACACATATGTTCCTGTCTACGTACACATAAACTCATTCTTGCAAGGACTACTACAAACATTTTGATGACCTTGTACCAACCAAAATACATTAATTTTATTTGTAGAGACCTTATATGTATATAAATTTGTTGTTTCACTTTAACAATTTGATTTTCTTGTTTTATACCCCTCTTATGGTGCGCTATCTAACTAACAAGACCAAATCAAACTAATCTGTTTCAACACTCATACACTTCACTATAACTTAATCTGGAAAAAGCTGCACCATATGTTCAGCAAATTCGAATTTAAGCCAGACATAGAAACTAACCTAAAAGTAACAAACTATTTAGATATTACCTTAGATTTACAAAATGGTACCTTTTCTCCTTTCAGGAAAAATAATCAGCACCCTATTTACATCAACATAGGTTCTAACACCCCAAAGCACATTTTAGAATAAATCCCCAATGGTATTAGTTTTAAACTATCTACCAATTCTTCAAGTATTAGTATTTCTAATCAGTATAAAAAAGAGTATGAAAAAGCCTTGGAAACTAGTGGGCAGAAAACTCAATTGACATATTTTCCTCCTAGTAAGCAAAATAAAAGGAAGAATAGGGCTAGAAATATCTTATGATTTAACCCTCCATGTAATCTAGCCGTTAAAACCAAAACAGGCAAAATATTTTTTAAATTATTAGAAAAGCGTTTCCCTCCATCCAATATAGTGAACAAAATTTTCAATAGGAATTATGTTAAACTAAGCTACAGCTGTATGCCAAACATGGCTAGTTTAATTAATAAATTTAATAGGAAAAAAATCATAACTAAATCAGACATTAACCCTGCTAAATGTAACTGTAGGAATAAAGACACCTGCCCACTCAAGAGCAAGTGTCAACAAGAATGGGTCGTCTATGAAGTTGAAATTAGTAGAAATAATTCAATCAACAATAACAAGAATAATAAAGTGTACGTAGACAAATTTAAAAAGCACTACTATAATCATATAAGTAACTTCAAGAATGAAAAGTATAGGTATAACAATAATTTATCTAAATACATTTGGTGTATTAAACAGGAAGATAGAACAGATCCCATTCTAAAATGGGAAATCCTAAAATAAATGTTGAAAGTATAAAGCCAGCAACAATTACTGTTATATTATGTATGGGGGAGAAGTTAACAATAGCTACCTTCAACAAACCCAACATTTTATTAAATCAGAGGTGAGAAAATCTTAATAGATGCAGGCATAGGAAAACCTGGTTATTAGAATAAAGATTTGTTTTTTGGGGTTTTTTTTAGTCACGTGTTTTATGTCTTTTTAGGCTTATGCTAATTTTAGGTTTTAGCTGTGATTTTATCAATAAATTTGTTCCTTGTCAATTCCTCCTTAGCCAGCTCACCCTGATGATCCCATGGGGTGAGACCTAGTTAGGTAGTACCTGACTCATTAGGATTTAGGATAGATGATGAAACATGACAGCTTAGAATAGTTTTTCTTCTTGTCTTTTTATTCATATATATATATATATATATATATATATATATATATATATAAAAAAAGTTATTGGTCAGAGTTGAATTAGACCAGGAAACAGTAGTATTAAAAAGTGCTCAATGCACATACAAAGAAAATGAAATAAAATAAAAATTTAACATGCAGAGCTTTTAAATTTAAAAAAGATTAGGAGATCAGCCAATCATGCTACTTTGGTTACAAACTTTTGGTATCTTCAGGTGATCTGGGCTAAATAATTCCCTAACACTTTATTTAAAAATAAATAAAAAAATGCACAACATGAAGTGTAATAGAAGGGGAAGAGAAAAACAAAGGTACTGAAATTGTATTGTAGTGGGGTTTTATAAAATGTACATGTTTTCATCCTGGTTCAAACGAACTCAGAAAAATAAACTTCACACAATACATGGCTTGAGAGCTACTCAAGACAGAGATAGAGTTAAGATTGTTAATGTTGAATGGTGTATGATACAAATGAAAGTAAAGATTAGAAGAAAAGATGATTGACTTGAAGAGATCAAAATTTAAGTATTCATGATCAAGATTTAAGTGTTCAAAATTAAGATTTAAGTGTTCAAGATTGCACCCATGCAGGAGTCAGCTCAAAAAATGAGAAGTTTAAGAGAATTTGGATCACTCTTTTCTGTTATAATATATGCATTTTGGATGGATAGTATTAATGTAAACAAACCCCAAATTTAATTTCTCAGAACCAAAAAATTTGAAGAACACTTATGTGTATTGGTAGGAAGTGGATAGGTTGGGGAAGCTTTGGTTTTGCTCAATTTTGCTTAACCTTAACTCTGGGTTTGTTTCTCTTTGGAACTGTTCTTAAATCCATTTTATTGTTTAAAACATAATTATTATCTTGTTTCCTTTTTCCATTTTTCTTTCAAGCATTCAATGTACTTTTCTGAGAATGCTAATAATTATTATCCAATTAGTTGTCCCTTCAGATCACTCTCCAGTGATGTTATGCAATTAAACATTTGGACAAGGTCAGTGCCCTGTTACAACCCCCTCTAAAAAAGTTAACTTGAAAAATACCCTCACTATCTCAGAAAACTGTTGCCATAAACTTTCTTTGCTTTTGCATTTGACACTTTCTAACTTTGGGTAATGATTGCTATGACTAAACTTTTTCTTCAAGATCGTACTGGTAAACATTTCATCTCTGGTTAAAATTTTCTTCAGAAAACTTTCATGATTTTGATTCCAAATTAAATTTTCCAGCAAAAGCTCTGCTCATATCTGTGGCAGATCTAGATATGATCAGATCAGGCCAAAAATGGAGTACTGTTTTCACTTTCCAGTCTCGATAGAGTCCAAAGGCATCCCCACATCCTTGTAGGTGACAAATTATTTTCCACCCTAAAACCCCTTTCTCACATACCAAATAATGCTCTAACACTATTTATATGGAAAGTGTTCAGACAATCTTTCCTTAGTTTCACCAGTCCTAACCATTACAGCTAAAACTAGCCATGCTACGTACATCATAGCAAACCACACTCATTCATTTCATATTCCACTGGTGTAATAGCACCTGGTCTAAAGATTGCACTGAAGCATAAAACTGAGTCACCACACAGCCTGTCACCACATTAATATATTTACAAGATCTGATTGAAATCATGACTGCTATGCTAATGGAGCTAAAGTATGCAGAATGAAGCCACTTGGTAAGGATTGAACTCTATGCACATACACACTAAGTTATAATGTTCTAGTTCACTTCCATTGTTTATAGTAGTACTTGGAAGGAAAGTGTGTAGAGTGTGGTTATCTCACCACATCACAGTGGTTCCATCAATGACCATGGCTTGTGCAGCACTTTTTTTGGCCAAGCAGTCCCATGGGTGTCAGAGTACTCTGATTCTACTCATTTGATAGAATGAAGAAGGTGCTGCCACAGAATTGGAATCCTCAGGACCAGGCCTCTCTCATTGCTTGGCTGTGAACTGCCTGAAAACAAAAACATAATGAAAGGAACAGATACTACATTTTAATCTTAGACAGAAAGAGTAATACTTTCATCCTAAACAATGCACGTAGACACTCCAATCAGTAGCAGAAGTACTAATCTGTATGTAAACAATCCCATCATTTTTGATGGGTAGTATACTAGTATAACACCACACCCTAGTTGATCCTAGGTCAGCCTGGTCAGCAGTGACCAGATGATATGACCCTTGCCATAAACTGCCTATATCAGATGTCTTAATCCTCAGAGTCCTAGGATGACAAGTTGATTACAGGGTCAATCCCACGCTTAGTCGATACTGTCACTGGTTAATGGGCCATTGATTGCTGGCCACTCTAGTCCACACCTTGCGCCACCCACATTGTGTTTCTTGATCACATAGTTGGTGGGGATGAAGTATCATCAGTAATCATAGTGTTCGGTCGAACCACAGTGAAGCTGTGTTATGAAGTAAAAAAATAGAAATGTCTTTGCAGACAAAATAAAAATGAAAGATTCTTCAGGTTAATTTTTGATTTGATTTATGTAGTTCTTTATATAACAAAGATTAACCCTTCCTAATAAAATCTCTACAGTAACACTTTGCCTATCGGTGCTAATTCTTGAAACAGTGCTCAAAGTCAGGGATTCTCTTGGCAACAAGTCATGTGGATCTCAGCAGCACCTTTCTCAGCTCTTCACCGCTGTCTCATCCATCTCTGTATTTTGGGTCACCTAAGCACTCTGCTTATATTGTCTTCAACTCTAGACTGGACTGGGGGCTAATAGTGTTTGTGAATTTGGAGGTTCCCCAAGTTTCTGTATTGATTTGAACATGAGTTCTTTGTTGTCTGGTTTGCAACATTAATTATCTCTCCAAATTTGGGATATCCCTTCTTTCTACTTGTAGTGGTTGCAGGTATTGTCCTGCCTGTATAACTCATTCCTTCTCTTATTTATGCCTTACACCATTACTTCCAAATGGATGGAGATAATTTCTCCTTCTCTCTTAGTATCTCATCTAAGCCTGCTGCTTTGGCTGTCTCTTTGATAAATCTGATTTCTAAACTGAATGGGTGAAAGGGTAGTCTTAATTTTTAGTCATTAATTGTAATTATCTTAATTTTCAATAACGAATTTTCTCAGCCCCTGGTCTTGTTTATGCAATCAGAGATTTACCAGCTGTTTCCTTCCATGAACTATTAGCAAATATTTATCTTCATATATTTTTTGCTTAATCATACTTATGAACCTTACAAGTTCATTTCTTATCTCAATTTCTTTGAGCAAAAGATAAAAATCCTATTTCCCGATTTGTTTATATTTTCAAAGTCGGCGAAACCATTTCTGTTCTCTGACAGGAAGGCATAAATCAGTTTCTCAATTCTGCCTTTATATTCAAAATTACCAAATATTATAGCACAACTGACCCCTTCTTCTGCCTGGTAATCATGAGACATGTTTTTATAACATCCACTTGAAGTAAGTGGACTTAAATCTATTTCTCCATTTCTGATTTCATTTCCAAAATTCTCAACTGACCTTAAATGTAGTTTCACTATACCTTTTTGGCCCTCATGGGCTTAAATCTGATATCTTTTCCCAAAACCAATAAAGTCATTCTTTTCAGCTCTGTCTTTTGTTCTGTCTTTCAGTTTATATATTATTTTGTATTTTAATCCTTTCTGTTTGTCCCAGTTCATGTTCCAAATTAATCCTTTTCCTTTACCAGTGTCACATAGTGTCACAGTTCAACATTTATATATACATGTGGGTCAACAACATAAATTGCTCTGTTCCTACAACTAGTCACATTGGTGACAGAGTACTTTGATCCTACTCTTTTGGTGCAATGGGGGAGGTATTGCCACAGAATTGGGATCCCCAGGACCAGGCCTCTCCCATTGCATGGTTGTGAAGTGCCTGAAGACAAGAGCACAATGTGAGGAAATGGAGCAGATACTACATTCTAAACTCAGGCAGAGGGCTGGAGAGTAACAGATACTTTGACCTACAGCCAAAGTACTGATCCATATGCAACTAATCCTATCATTTTTGAGAAGTAGTGTGCTATTTTTTTGATAAAATATTTTTTTCAATTTAGGCTTACTTCTGACATTTTATAATTAAGGATTTTTTTTTATAAATTGCTCTATTACTAAAAAGTTTATTTTTAGTGGGTACATGTGTTTGAGCTGACATCCTCCATTTTATTTTCTTAAACATTGAAATATCAACCAGCTTAGATCAATAAGTCCTACTAAACTAAAATGTGTCTTCTGACAGACATTGAAACTGTATTAACTTTTTCCATCAAGGAAACCACTCCTATTGCCAAAGCACACCCTTACCAATTAGGCTACAGGAGACTGTCATGATAAGACAAGTATCAATTACCTATGTAAGGAATACATGCATCTTATAGGGAGTTTTCAATTATATACTTGCTACCCTAATTTTTGTACCTTAAACATAAACACAATAATTTTAAATGGATCTTTTTTAATGTAACATTATTTTTATTACTATAAATGTTATTTTTAGTGAGCATACATGTTTGAGTTTATATCTCTGTTTTTATTACTTTCTTAATGAAATTAATATCAGCTGAACTAGATCAAGAACTCCTACAGTTGATGTTAATTTCAATGTTTAAGGAAATAAAAATCATGGATGCCAACTTGATATGTGTACATACTAAAAATTTATATTAATAAGAAATAATTTTGGATTTACAAAAATCCTTTTAAAAATAAGTGGTTTTGCAAAAGGAATGAATATTGAAGGTTAACTCAGATTAAGAGAAAGTATTCAGTAATTTAAATTTCAAAATCTGCTAAGTTTTTATTTTTTATTTCATACAATTCCTTCTTTTAGCAAACTACTATAATGGGAAAAAGCTATGGAAGAAAGATTTATCCTCCCATTTGAATTTTCCCCATTATGGGCATTATTATATCTGTGATATAATAACACCACAATTTACAGACAGAACAGAAGAGCTGAATGGAAAAAAATACACAAAATTATACATATACACGTGTTCCACACAGAGAAATTATATATGCAACAGCAGCCAGTGTGTAAAAAATGGGTAGCTTACTTGTAATAATTCCTGAAGGGAAAACTTGAGTCATAGTGGTTTCTCTAAGTATCTGGTGAGACCATGTGGTTTTTCCTGTACGACTTACTGCTGTGTGCTAGGGATGTCCTTCTTTTACAGGCTCTACATCACAACTTCTCTTTGTCACTCTATTCCCTGACATCATTCACTGGCTGTCACGTGACCCTCATGCCTGTCACAATGAAAGGGAGGCATTTGCCGTTTGTATCTCTACCCCATCATGTTTTTATCTTCTTTAGGTCAGCATCTCAACAATTTGTTGCTGAACTTAAACTTGAGAAGATACCAATTTCAACCTGATAGAGTGAAAATGTTGCAGTAAAAAAAGCAGAATTTAAAATAATGGGACATTAAACTGAAAAAAATAATTAAAAAAAGTAAACATAATAAAACTAATTATTTTTCTCATTAAGTACATTTAACAATGGAAAAGATAGCAAAAAGTCAATGCACCAGATATTTTGTGAGTGAATTTAAAATTTAATTGTGTTTTTCTACTTTTATAATTATTTCACTCCAAGCAAGGCATTAAAGCCACCAAGACACAAGAGGTTACTGAGAGTTAGAGAATATGAGAAAATGAAAACATTATTAAGGAGAGAGAATAATAAAGAACAGGAATTAAGAAGACAGAAGTTAACGATTGACACTGCATTTAAATTTTTGAAGATCACTGGGAAACAAGAAATTGGAAGAGAATTCCACAAGTGATATGTACAAGGAAACTGTTAACATAGAAATTATGGTTACATGTAGCCATTTCAGCTGTAAAATGATGATACTTAGCTGCCAATCTAGTACTGTGCTTAAATTCATAAAGTCTAGGTACCAAAGAAGAAAACTCATCAGAATAATTGCCATGAAAATATTTATAGAAAAGGCATGGGGAAGCTACATTATGATAGTGGGAAAGTGGCTAAAGCTGAGATATCAAGTCAGGACCAATAACATTGCAGATTCTTCTTTATATTTTATCAAGAATCTCTAATTACATAGCAGAAGCACCTGACCAGATGTGGCAGCAATATTCAATGCATGGATGAATGGTAGAATTATAAATATGTAAGATAAGAAATGGTGAGAAAAATTATTTAGCACAACAGTGCTAACTTCCCTAGCAGTTGATGTAGCAATTTATTCAATATAATCTTTCCACTTCAAATCTTAGCCTGATAATTCATAAGTAGTCACTCTGCTGGAGGTTAGCATCAGCCATGAAAGCAAACAATGTTCTCTAGGAAGATTAAAAGAGAGTAATTTTGTTTTGAAGGTATTAACATTTAAGAAGCCTTTTCTTGCCCCAGTTAACAATAGATTGTAGGTTATTATCGATATCAGCTGCCAATTTGATGATATCAAACTGATCAGACTTACCATTAAGACAGTAGTAAATAGTTGTGTCAACAGCATAGATATGGAGTTGAGAACTGATGGTATCAAGAAGGTCATTGATGAAAATTAGGAACAATATAGGTTTAAAGATAGAGCCATGGGGGGAGGCACACCTGCATTTTATTTTTTTTATATATTTTTCATTTTCATTTTTTCATTTTTCATTTATTTAATCTTTTTCATTTTTTTATTTTTTTTATTCTTGCTTTTTCTTTTTAATTCTTTTTCATTTTATTTGTTTTACTTTTTCATATTTTCTTTCATTTTTTTAATTTTTTTCTTTTTCTTTCAATTTTACTTTTCCTTTGTCCACTTTTATCTTTTCTTTCTTCATCTTAATTTTTCACTTTTTCTTCTTTGTTCATTTATTTTTCATTTTTCTGTCTTCAGTTTCTTTTTTACTTTTTTCTTCATTTTTCTTTACCTTTATTTTCTTTCTTTCTGCATGTCTCTATACTTTTTTTGTTTCTTTCTTTCTTTCATGTTTTATTTTTCTTCCTCCTTTTTTTTTTCATTAAAAAAAAAGGAATACAACACTTTCAGCATTCTTTAAAAATTTCTGTTTGAATTTTCCTGAAAGAATAAATGTCTTAACTGGAAATATAGATTTACAACCAGAAAAAAAAATCAGAAAATGTACAAAATAAATAAATAATACCAAGAGAAACTGCAACAATAAAAGAAAAACAAATCTTTTACCTTTTTTAAATTTATTTTTTTTATTTTATTCTTTCATAGAAGGGGACAATGTTCAACTGATGTCATACTGCAAAAAAGGCTTCAAAAAACTTTAAATCATTTTTAACTCATTGAAAGCAAAAAAGAAGAGGTATTAAGCAAGGCTTGGTGTGGCACAAGTTTACAATTGTGGAGCATCCAGGAAGAGCTGCAATGACTTACTTGCCTGATTATGCCCAACATATCAGAAAAAGTATATACACACACGCAAGATCAAAATTAGGAAAATAATGGCCAAATATTTCATGGTTCATGACTGCCATTAAAGCAAAAATAAACAAATACGTAAATCAGTAACAAAATTTTACAAAAAATATTTTCAAAAAAAAAAAAAAATAATTACAAGAGAACTCTTGTGTATCACATACAAGTTCCAGCACAATTAAATTATTCTTTTTCAATCACCCCCCCCCACCATCACCAACATGGAGCTTATTTGGGACAGCATTTTGAATTAATGTTTTTTTCTGCATCCTCATGTTTATTTTGTTTCAGGAATCAAAAATTCCCATTGAAACGTTAATTTAAACCATCATACTTATTTTAGAAGTTGTAAAATTCCCATCAGCATCACTCTTTCAGATGCCACTTCTATTTCGTACAAAAGAGTATTAAAAAAATCAACAGCAGGTGGCTGGAAATTCCATGTTAGACTGCAAATGATAGATATTTCTGCCATAGTTAAAGAATTGATATTTTTCAAACATTTAGAAAATAAATATGTAAAAATTGCAAAAATGTTTTTGTTTACCTGTTGAATAGATTTTTTAATATTCCCTTCAGAAAAAAAAGGTGATTTCTAATTGAATATTTTTAGATAGAATTGTAACCATTTTATCTTGTTGTATTCAATAATATTTGATGACATATAAGCACCTTATTTACATTTAATATTACAGTATTATTGAGTTAGGTTAGGTACAAATGCTAGTACAAAGTCTATGGCATCTGGGTCAACATTATATACAAGATTCAACTTCATATATAAGACTCAGGAGATATTTTTAGATCATTTTGAATAACAAGGGTGGAAACTTAATGTCTTCAACTATAGTAATTTCCTTTTTTTTATCATTTTTTAAAGATTCAACAATTCAAAATACAATAGACAGCTGAGAGTGGTGGACCTTTATACTTATAGCTTGAACAGATATGGGGGCCCCCTTTGAAACCTGCAACAATAGTTTTGAAAATCCACTGCCAAAATGTAGGCCATGAATAGATTCTAGTGAGCTCAACAGCTGGGGTTTCAAGCTCTGCAAGGCCCCAAGAAAATTCTGAAATTTGTCAGGAGAATTTTAAAGTCATATAAAATGGGTATGAGAGCATATTCTAAACCAGCATTAGCTACTTCAACCCGTTGGCTTATGGTTCTACCACTAAAATGGCTCTATTTTTATAAGAAACACTTAAAAAAAAAACACTGATTTTGTTGAAAAATTCACTCATTAAAAGTAGGGCCCCTAATCCTTGGGGATTAGGGGTCCTAAAGCTTAAGCTTTATTAGTTCCATATTATTATTATTGTTGTTGTTGTTGTTGTTTGTTAGTAGTTGTAGTTGTAGTAGTAGTAGTAGAAGTAGAAGAAAAAAAAAAAACAGAAGATCCGCCACTGTGGCTGGAAAGTAGAATGAACATCATCATCATCATCATGATTTTTTTTTACTGGCCTTTCACGGCTATCTGCTGTTTTAAAGTCCTGAACTTTAATCAATATATAAGATATAAAAGAATCAATATATAAGAAAAATGCTAATACATTGAAAACAAAACACAAAAAAACACCTTGATTCATTGTGTTACATCTGAATTCATGTAAAATTCTAATTTTACTGACTATTATAAAGAAAATGGTTTTAAATACAAGAATATTAAACCATCAACAGCGTGAGGCTGGAAATTCCAAGTTAGTTAGAAAGTTTATAATTTTTGAACATTCAGAAAATTAATATGTAAAAATTAATTGCAAAAAGGTTTTTGTTTCCTCATTGAATAGATATTTTTTATATTGCCTTCAGTTAAAAAAAAAAAAAATTCTTTCTGCTTAAATTTTTTTATATGGACAGTTGTAACAATTGTATTTTGTTTCATTTAAATTTTTCATTTCAATTTTTTTTTTTTATCAATAATACAAAACAACAAAAGCCTGAGGAAGATCAATATATTAGAGCAGTCAAAATGCTGTAATAAAAAGACAATATAGATATTTTCTATGTTACTTTTTAATGTGTAGTATTAGTAGAAGTAATATTACCTTGAATTTTTATTAGATGAAGCATTGTTAGACATTAATTTTTGAATTGTACTTTTTCCATCTTTTTTTCAATTGCTTTATTTACAATAGTAATATTAGCCGTAGTAATATTATCTTGAATTTTTAGTAGATGAATCATTGTCAATGATTTTTGACTGGTATTTCTTTCAGTTTAATTTTAGTTGCCTTTCATATTGTATTACTAGTAATAATAATATCTTAAATTTTCATTAAATAAAGCATTGTCTGCTATTATTAAGTTTGACTTACATTTTATCTTAATTTTAGTTGTTTTTTTTTATCACAACTCAGACCATTATGAGTAAGCAGTGAATATCAGAAATAAAGACTAATCCTACAGTAAGACACAAAATTGTATCCACTATGCTTGGGAGTTTATCTTAATGTAACAGCTGCCTTACCAATTTAGCTACAAAGACTACAAGTTGCAGCCACAGAAATATAACTATCCTTTATTTTCCTACCTTCTTCATTTATAGGTTAGTAGTAGCAACAGTATTTTCAATTAAATGAAGAATTGTTAATTCTTAATACTCATGGAATTGTTATCTGAGATTTATGATAAAAACCAGCTAAAGATGAAAAAAACTATTTTATGTGCCTTGTCACTTCTGGACATGGACGATAATAGCTCTCCACAACTTCCTATTCTTTATAGTTCCTAGCAATGTTTGTCTTTTTACTATCCTGTTCTGCCATCCATTTCAACAAGATCATTAGGTAAGTTACTAGCTGTTTCCTTCTTGCCTTCAATATGTCCTTTGAGTGATAAATTCTCCAAGCCCTCTTTCCTCACTGTGTTTCAGAAATTTCGACTCTTTCTGATTCTAAGTAGAAGTGTTCTTTTTTGTTGCCATTTTCCTATAAAACTTCCTCATTGCTCACATTCTCCATCCATGGTATTCTCAGCATCCTTGTGTAGAATCACAACTGTTACCCCAAGTCTCTTCTTCATCTGTGAGAAAATTGTTCAGCATTCACTGACATAGTGGAGGGTTGATATTAAATAGCAGTTCAGCACTCTGTTCCTAATGAAATTTTTCTGTTTCTTAGAACTTTGTTTAGCTTTTGAAAGGCATCTTTCACTATTCAAATGCACCTTTAGACATCAGTGTCCCATTTTCTGTCACCTGCCATAACACTTCTCACATATTTACATATCTGTACTTGCTTGATTTTGACATCCCAAATTTGTAGCTTGCATCTTGGGCTGTTTGTTTTGCTGACAACAAAATATTCTGTTTTTTTGTTTTTTTATAATTGATGTTTAGTCCTTCCTTCTTGCTTTTCTTTATTTTTCTGCCTAGGAATTCCTGCAATTTCCATTCTATATTTACCATCAACACAGTTCATTTGTGGATCTTTTGCTGCTAAGATTGTGCTCACCAATGATAAATCCTGGTAGGAACTCTAGTTCTTTTTGGACCATCACACTGTAAAAGTTGAATATATCTGATGAGAAGTTGCATCTTTGTCTTACACTCCTTTCTATATTTGTGCACTGACTGGATTCATTTTCTATCTGTATGCTGACATTTGACTCCCAGTAGATATTCTGGATTATTCTAATATCTTTCCCAAATAAATAAAGTTTCCCAGACAGTTCAAATAGATCTTTCTGTCAGATCATATCAAATGATTTTGTGTTATCTGCAAAACATAGATATACATACTTCTCTACTTGTATTGCTCAATCTGATATACTTCTGAACATAAATATTGCATTTCTTGTTCCAGTGTCTTTAATGAAACCACCCTGTTTTGTCCTATTTCTGTTCTAATTCTGCTGTGTGTTCTATTCATCAGAATCCAGATGATAATCTTAGTTATGTGGCTGATTATTTGATGGAACTTGCATTCATTTATACCTGGCTTCTTAGGCAGTGCTATGAAGATGGATCTGCTAAGGTTTTCCAGTATTTTGCCATTGACATATATTTCATTTATTATTTCTGGAATCTTGTTGATCATTACAATCCCATCCGATCTTGCTGCTTTGTTTCTGTTCATCATGGCCAGTGATGATCTTACTTCAAATTTTAATATTTCATTTCTCCCTGTGCTTTTTGTGTATTGTAGGTTTCTCTCCTTTGTTGCAAAAGAGTTCCATATTTGGCTTATTTTTTCTTTCTCCATTAGGAGCAATCACTCTTTTGATTCTATGCATCTAAATGACTGACAATGCTCCACCTAATGACAAATTTCAAGATTATACTAATAATACAAGACGAAAAGCAAGTAAAATTAAGATGAAAGAAATCCAATTAAAAACTTAATAATGAATGATAATGCTTCATCTTATAAAAAATCCATATTGCTATGAATAATACAAGATGAAAAGCAAATAAAATTAAAATGAAAGAAATTATATTAAAAAATTTGATTCATAATACTTCATCTTAAAAAAATTCCATATTATTAAGAATAAAATTTAAGATGAAAGAAATCCTAGTCAAAACTTAATAATTATTGATAATGCTTCATCTTATAAAAATTCCATATTAAAAATACAAGATAAAAAAGCAAGTAAAATTAAGATGAAAGAAATACTCATAAAAATACCTCATAAAAAATATCAAACATGTTATTTTTTTAACTCCTTGTGTTTGAGGTCAGTTAAAAATACCAAATTTCAAAGAATTCTGTCCTGATTGGGAAAATGACATTTTTTGGTGGATTATTTCCAAAGAAAATACCAATAATTCTTGTACTATTAGGTACTACCCAAAAACCTTATGGATCTTAAGGTGCAAAATGGCTTTCTCAAATATATATTTTCCATGTCACAATGGGCATTTTCTAGATCTCTCAAAATCATTACACCAGAAAATTTGGGGTCAGGACAAAAGTTCATGGCATTTTTTAAGTGAATTTCAAAGACAATATTTAGATATGTGCACACAGAATTATTCAACCACGTATCTACCATTCTGTTCCACTATGTTTCACCATCTTTGAGACAGCTTCATCATTCCATTCCACCAGAACATGGCAACTTTCTTGGGAATGAACTGGTCTAAGTGGTTTTTACACACTTCCAGAGAATTGAAGTTTTTCCCATTAAGAGGTGGGTATGGCACAGGTATAGTTGGACTTGCCAGCCAAGCTGCAAAATTTTTGCCGAACATACAGAAAGACATGGGGACTGGCAATGTCCTGATTGATTAATTCTGAATGCTTTTTATCAATTGTTGTCCTTAATTGATCCAATTACTTGTACTTATCTGAGTTCAATGTCTGATTTTGCGGAAAGAATTTGTAATACACAAAACCCTTCCAATTGCATCAGATACACAGTAAAACCTTCCTTGGATGCAGACCAGCTTTTAGAGTGATTAACAGTGGCTCATTTAATTTTCTCCAGGACATATTTGCTCAACATTGTTGTAAACAATCTGTTTTTCATTGTTTGTGATTTTTCTTTTCAAAAAAGGAATCACAGATGGAAATTAATTTTTTTTTCCATTAAATCATAAGGCACCCAAACATTGTAATGATTCCTATATCCAAGTATTTCCAAGTGCCTTTAATGCTCATATAAGATATGTGGATTATCTCTGCGATGTCCCGTATAATGTGACCTGAATTATTTTTAATCAGCATGTTGATTTGGTCGTCATCATCAATGGCTGAAGTCCTGCAAAAATATTCTTAGTTTTCTAGATCAAAATTTCCACTTTTGACCTTAAGGAACCACTTCTGAACAGTACTTGCAGTTATGGCACCATCTTCATAAATGGCACACATCTTTTTTTGCTGTTTCTACATCATTTTTTCCCTTTCCAGGAATAAAAGATGATCAAATTATTAAAATGTATCTCATTTTCCTGTTTTCACTTTTAATGTAAAAACATTTAAAATTCAAAGTCTGCACGCAAATTGCATCAAAAGACATCACCTTTGAAAATATTTTCTAAACATAGCTTAGATGTGGCACAAGGCCAAAAGTATGGAGCACCCAGTGAGGATCAAAGTCACTATTCAGTTGTAATTAGATCTAATGAAATAAGTTTTCTAACCATTACACCATGTCAAAGTGCCCTAGTGATTTTATAAGCATAGCTTAGATGAAGTACAAGAACGAAAGTATGAGGCACCTAGTGAGGATTAAACTCACTTCAGTTGTAATTTGATCTCATGAAACAAACTTACTAACCATTACACAATGTCAGAGTGCCCAAATCACCTTTCAGAATACATATGTCATAAATCTCAGTTGTGTGTTAAATTGTGTTCAAATGCTCTTTTTAAAAGTTTAAAATCTTTAAAAATCTTTTTCAATAAAAAAAAATCATTTTTATCAATTTTTTTTTCTTTCTCTTGAAAAAGTCATTTCACACATTAACTTCTGCAAACTTTGTTTAACATCTTATTTGCCATTAGCACACAGCATAAAGATTAATTTCAATTTGGAATTATTTCAATAATGATCAAAGAAACTGGATTGTCCATGTTTTGGCTAGAGTATAGAATATCAACATATATATATGTATATGAAGAAATATAGTCTTAAGGTGTGCTATATTTATGGGATAAAATGCTCAATATCAGAGATAGAGCATGTGTAAATATAAAAGTGAACAAAGATGTCAACACTTAGAGGCAACAGTCTGTTTCATGCTAGACGCAATCATGGCCTGACGATTGTGTCTAGCATGAAACAGACTGTTGCCTCTAAGTATTGACTTCTATGTTCACTTTTATATATATATATATAAAAATTTAAAAGATATTTTGCGCACCGGATTGGTTGTTACAAACATCCAATCGGGTGTGCGGAATAAGTGGTCTTTCTTCCTTTTATTCTTTAAAAAGGCCAGAGTGGCTGTTAGCGTTTAATTAAAAGGGGGAATCAGGGGTTGATCTCCCCTGATTGGGTTGATTTGGTGATGGGGAGTATGATGTTGAAAGACCGAAACTCCCCCATGAACCAAGTCAAAAACATCTTCACTGACCCCCCCCTGGGTGCCTACTTAAAAGCGTATTTGTGAATTATATATATATATATATATATATATATATACACAGGTTATTCATGAAGTCTCTTTACAATTTGAAAAATATATTAACAAGGCACCACAACTAGATGACCTTCAACCAACCATCATTTTCCAACAAGATGGCGCACCACTAAATTGGGGACTGCATGTTCGTGCGTTCCTAAATGAAACATTTCCAGGGCGGTGGCTTGGAAGAGATGGCCCAATTCCCTGGCCACCTCATTCACTAGATATCACTCCCCTGAACTTCTTTCTATGGGGTTACATTAAAGATATCATGTATTGATCAAAGATATGGGATATCACTGATTTAAAGCAAAAGGTCACTGATGTAATTGCCACCACTGATGAAGTGAACATAGCAAAAATCGAGTACCATCTTGATGTGCTTTGTGCAACTAATGGTGCCCATATAGAGTTGTAATAAATTAGTTAAAAAAAACTTCAATATCTATTCTTCATTTTATAAAAATTTTGACATATTTGTCTGTTCATTTGCTTTTGTAATAATGTTTTGAAATTGTAAAGAAACTTTATGAAAACCCTGTAATGTCTCCCATTTTATTTGGGAAAATTCCATGTTTAATTTCTTACAGATATTTAATAAATTTAGCAAGATTGTGCAGCACCAATCTTTCAAGTAATGAGAACCTGATTGCTTTGAAAATCAGCATTCGAAATACCATATTTTACATGGGTTCAAACACTGACCTGTGTCATCAGAAATATTCTATTTTAGCCATGTTACTTTTCTTATACAGAAGCCATATGCAAGTTAAGAAATTTGAATGAAAGGATCATTTCCCTTTCATACAATACAAAAAAACAAAAAAATATTAGTGGTCAAGTATGTGCATCTTCAGGTATTATCAAGTACAATGAATTGAAAAAAAGAAAAAAACTTAGGAGGACTTGAAACCAAAAGGAAGACTGTGCAGCTTCAATAAATCCAACTCAGATGATTTTTTTTTTAATTATTTGATTGTTTCAATTTGTATTGCCCCCCCCCCCAAAGATTTAGTTATCGCTTGAAGAATCAAACATATTAAAATTAACTGTCCAAAAGAAAAATAGGTGTTATAATTCCTCTTAAGTGACCAGCTTTTTGATCAACCTTTATTAAAGAAGATGGTTGATAAGTTTAAAATCTTCAAATATAAAACAGAACTGCCAATAAAAACAAAACAAAATGGTTTAAAAGTAGACTTTAGCTGTCATTTCACAAGACAAAAAGGTCAAATCGTGGCTCTCCACAACTTTCTATCCCTTGTGGCCCTTGGCAGTTTTTCTCCCTTTGCTAAGGCTCCTTCCCCTTTGTTCTGCCATCCATTTACTCAAGCTTGTCAGGTAAGTGGCTCACTGTCTTCCTCTATTTCTCTTGCCCTCAATATACCCCATAAGGGTTAAGTTTTCCAAGCCCTCCTTCCTCATTATGTGTCCAACAAATTTCAGCTGTCTTTTTCTGATTTTGAGTAGTGTTCTTTCTGTTGCCAATTTTTTAAGATTTCCTTGTTGATTACTTGCTCTGTCCATGGAATTTTCAGTATTGCTTTGTAGGACCAGTTTTCTCCTTATCCATGGGGAGATTGTCCAGCATTTACTGCCATATAAGAGGATGGATATCATAGCAAATGAGCACTCTTTTCTTTGTTTTTAACAAAGTTTTTCCATTTCTCAGCACCTTGCTTAGCTTTTGGAATGCTTCTTTTGCTATGTGTATTTGGATCTCAGTGTTACTTTTTCCATCCTCTGTTACAACGCTTCCCAGATATTTGAACTTCTGCACCTTCTTGAGGTTTATATCTTCAATTTGTAATTAACATCTTGGATATTTCCACTTCTTAATGACTATACTTTCTGTCCACTTTGATTTTTTAGTCTCGTTCAGGTTATATTCATTTATAACTGTTTTTGTATATCTACTTGCAACTTGAGTCCTTCAGGAGTTTGTCATATTGCAATTTAAGTGTTGCTTAGAACTTTTTTTTTGTTTTTTTAATCATTTCAACACAAGCAAGGCAATAAAGTCACTAAGATGTAAGGGGCTACTGAGTGTGAGAGAATACAAGAAAAAAGCATTAAGGGGAAAAAACAATACAAGAGCAGGAAATAAGACAAAAAAATAATGTTTGACATTGCATTTAAATTTTTGAAGATCAAATTTGACTGGAAAGCAAGAAGAGAGTTCCACAAGTAAGAAATGCGAGAAAAGAAACTTATGGTTACATCTAGCCATTTCATCTGTAAAATGATGAGACCTTGTCACCAATCTAGAAGTACACTTAAATTCATAAAGTCTAGATATCAAATAGGAAAGCTCATTAGAACAATTACAATGAAAATATTTATAGAAAAGGCACAGAGAAGTCTTCTTTAGTTTCCATAGTTTTACTCTGTAGACACTTCTTCTATGTGCTGTGTCCTTTCAGGCTGTGGGCAATCATGGCTCTCCACAATTTCCTATCCTTTGTAGTTCTTAGTAAATTGTCTTTTCACTCTCTTAATCCCTGTTGTGTCAAACATTTGCACAAACTCTTTAAGTAGATTATGCACTGCTTTCCTCTGTCTCTCTTGCTGTTAATATATCCCATCAGTGTAAAATTTTCTAAGCTCTCTTTCCTCGTTATATTCCCTAAAAATTTCAACTATCACTTTCTGATGTTAAGTATAAGTATCCTTTTTGTTTCCATTTTCTTTAAAACATCGTCATTGCTCACATGCTCAGTCTATGGTATTCTCAGCATCCTTCTGTAGAACCACATTTCTGTTGCCTCAGGTCATTTGTGATGAGACTCTCTGACATTCACTGACATAGAGTAAGACTGATATTACATAGCATGTTACCTGCATGAAATAAAGACGATGTAGTTTGCAATGAGAACTATTCTGTGGAGTTATAACTCATTATTTATGAGGAATTGAAATGGCTTTCATGGACTCAGCTGTCATCTCATTGAACCAGCAAAGAGAATTTAAACCAGCAAAATTATAATTACTCTGATACAAGGTAAACTAAAGTTTCCAGTAAGTGATTAAGTACCAAGCTAACTAAATAGATGATAGTTGAACTCTTACTTAGAGCTGAAGTAAATTAAAAAAGGCAAGAAGGAATTAAAGAAAGAAAAATTAAAGAAAAAAAAAAGACAGAATTAAAGGAGGAAAAAATTAAATTAAGAATTAAAGAAAAGAGAATTGAAGAAGGAAGGAAGAATTCAAAAAGTATTAAAAAGAAAAAGAATTAAAGGAGGAAAAAAATTAAAGAAAGAAAGACTTAGAGAAAGAAAGAATTAAAGAGAGAAAAAAAACAAAGAATTAAAGGAGGAAAAAATTAAAGAATAGAATTAATTAAACAAAGAAAGAAAGAAAGACTTAGAGAAAGAAAGAATTAAAGAGAGAAAAAAACAAAAATTAAAAGAGGAAAAAATTAAAGAATAGAATTAATTAAACAAAGAAAGAAAGACTTAGAGAAAGAAAGAATTAAAGAGAGAAAAAAAACAAAGTATTAAAGGAGGAAAAAATTAAAGAATAGAATTAATTAAAGAAGGAATTAAAGAAAATAAATGATCAAGGGTGGAAGTGAACAGAGCTATATGAGGAGGTCCAAAAAGTTTTTGGTCACTCCCCCAAAAACAACATCTAATGCTTGGTCATTTGGTCAGATATTGTAAAGTGAGGCTAAGAACTTTTCACTATCTACTTAGGTTGCCTTTAAAGGAGATATTAAAGAAAGAAAGAATTAAAGAAATAATTAATTAAAGAAAGAAAAAATTAAAGAATGACGTAAAGAAAGAATTAAAGAAACGAAGAGTTAAAAGATGGATTAAAGCAAGAAAGAAATAATTAAAGTAAAAATTAATGAATTAATTACAAGAATAAAGAAGGAATTAAAGGAAAAAGTATTAAAGGAGGAAAAAAAATTAAAGGAAGAATTAATTATGGAATGAAAGAATTACAGAAAGAAAGAATCAAAGAGAAAAAAAATTTAAGAAAGAATGAAAAGGTATTAAAGGAGGAAAAATTAAATTAATTAAAGAAAGAGTTAAAGAATGAAAGATATTAAAAGAAAGAAATCTTAAAGAGAAATTAAAGATTAAAGATTGAAAAAGAATTAAAAAGAAAATCAATTAAACAGAATTTAAAAAATCTTAAAGAAAGAAAAATTAAATGGAGAATAAAAAAAAGAAAGAAAAGAAAAAAAGAAAAAATAGAAAAAGAAAAGAAGAAAAAGAGGAAAAAAACTAAAGTAAAAATTAAAGAAAGATTTAAAAAGGAAAAAAAACAGAAAGAATTAAAGAAAAATTAAAAAAAAGGAAAAATTAAATCAGAAGAAGAAAAAAGAAAAGAAAAAAAAATTAAAAGAAATTAGAGAAAGAATTAAGAGGAGGAAAAACTAAAGTAAATTAATTAAAGAAAGATTTAAAGAAGGAAAAAAGTACAGAAAGAATTAAAGAAGTATTAAAGAAAGGAAAAATTAAAGGAAGAAGAAAAAGAATTAGAGAAAGAAAGAATTAATTAAAGAAAGAAGGAATTAAAGCAGAATTAAAGGAAGAAAGAATTACAGAGAGAAAGAAAAAATTAAAGGAAGAATTGAAGAATTAAAGAAAAAGAATTAAAGGAGGAAGAAATAAAGAATGAATTAATTAAGGAAAGAAAGAGCTAGACAAAAGAAAGTGTTGTAGAAAGATTTAAAAGAGGAAGAAATTAAAGAAAAAATTGGAGAAAAGAAAGAATTACTTAAAGAATCGGCGAAAAAAGAATTAAAGTATTAAAAAAAGAAAAAGTAGGACAAATTAAAGTTAATTAATGAAAGAAAGAAAAAAAAGTATTAAAAAAGAAAGAATTAAAGACAAAGAATTAAAGTAAAAAATTAAAGAAAGTATTAAAGAAAAAGAATTAAAAGAGGAAAAATTAAAGAGTTAAATAAAGAAAGATTTAAAGAATTAAAGGAAGAAGAAATTAAAAGAAATATTAAAGATAAATAATTAAAGGAGGAAAAATTAAAGAGTTAATGAAAGAAAGAAAGAATTAAAGGAGGAATAAATCAAAGAAAGTTAAAAAAAAGGAAGAATTTAGGAAAAAGAATTAAAGAAAGAATTAAAGACAGAATTAATGTGTTAAAGAAAAAATTATTTAAAGAAAGAATACAGAAAGTAAAAGATTAAGGGTTGAAGTGAATAGAGCTATATGAAGAGGTGTAAAAAGTTTTTGATTACTCCTCCAAAAATAACATTTAATACTTGATCATTTGGTTAGATATTGTAAAGTGAGGCTAAGAACTTTTCACTATCTTCTTAGGTTACCTATCTTTAAAAAAGACACTACTATTTAATATAATAAATCATACAATAAATCAAATGTTCAATGAACCTATAAATCCATTGAACACTTATTGAATATTGTTGCTCTATTTGTTTTGTACCTTTTTGGTAAAATTCTGCTGGCCTTAAAAATACGTTAAATTCTGATCATTTTTACATATTTTGAAGGATGTATTTCTGTTAAATTATTACTATAATTCTGCTTTCCCTGATCTTAGTTAGGACAACCATTAGACCCTGCCAATACCTCATAAATAATGGACTATTCTGTTTTGATCATGTGGAAAGACTGAAAAGACATATCAGAGATGCTACTTGGTTTCAGTGAGAAAATGAAAGAAAGAAGGGAAGGTAGAAGTGTTTAATGTCTCCTGCCAATAACACATAAATAATGAACTATTCCAAATTGATGTGTGGAAAGACAGAAAAGACATATCAGAGATGCTACTTGGTTTCAGTGAGAAAATGAAAGAAAGAAGGGAAGGTAGAAGTGTTTAATGTCTCCTGCCAATAACACATAAATAATGAACTATTCCAAATTGATGTGTGGAAAGACAGAAAAGACATATCAGAGATGCTACTTGGTTTCAGTGAGAAAATGAAAGAAAGAAAGGAAGAAGGGAAGATAAAAGTATTTAATGGCTGTTTCAGTGAAATAGAAAAAATTGTCAATTTCAAATTTTTTCATTTGTATCCACTTCTTAAAATAATAACCAACATTCAAACTTATGATTGTTATTGAAATATTTTGTTAAATTTGCTAAGCCCAAATATTTAACAATGTGATAGGATATTGCCATAGAACTCACCATGAGCTTATTCAACGATTAACTTAAGAATTAAGATTCATCAGAAAATTCAAATAGTAAAACCGTGACATTTTCACAGGTTAAAACCAGTTATTACTAATATATTATACATATAACCTTTTAACATCTTCATCTATCCAATTTCACTCACAAGGCCTGGGTGTTATTTTCAGGAACTTCTTAATGCTGCCACATGCTGACATTACCATTTTTGGTAATATTACAGAGGTATAGTGGAGTAATGGATAACGGCTTGGATCAAGGAATCAGAGAGCCGAATTTGAATTCCATTCAGATCCATTACATTCACTTACATGTTAATACCCTTGGGAAAGGTATGAATCTTCTTCTTCTCTTCCCAGCTATGGGTAAATAGCAGGACAGACTGGGTTCTATAGCCTTGGGTTGTAACTGTTCTACAAGGAAAAAATCTGAATAGACTTCTTTTGTTCCATTGTTCATGTCTGGGAATATCTCATCTAGTTCTTGTTCTTAGTACTGCTTGGTTATCACTCACCCTGTTTCTACCAAATCCAAGTACACACTGTTCAGTCCAGGCATTGTCACCAAATTCATGAACTAACACTAGGCTATTGAGACAGAAAAAAAATAAAATTTACTTTTTTACCTTGTTTTTATTGGCAATTTCATTTTATTAAATGATCTTTTAAATTTATCAATAATCCCCATTCCTAAGAACAGACCACTTAAAAGTCAACCATATTTACAAGTCAGATCAGAATAAAAATGGAATTTGCTGTCATATCTGGGCTGGTGCTGCTCGGTCCTCACTGTCCAGCCTCAAAAGAGTTCAAAAACTCTTATGCAGCCTTGTGGGTGATGAATTATTCTCCACCCTGCGACCCTTATCCCACAGATAAAACATTGCCAGTCTTTCGCTATATCGCTATTACTATGGCAGATGTTTAGACAAGTTATGTATTCCTTAGTTCCATCAGCTCAGGCTTTCACAGCTAGGACCTGCCATGCCATGCTCATGGTGGCAGACCATTCCCATTCCGTTTGTGTTCCTTTGATATAAAGCATGTTCCACTCAGACAGCTTCCTTCTCAGAATTGTTACTTTGTGGAACAGACTCCTAAGAGCAGGCTTTCTTGACAACTACAATCTTAGTCTCTTCTATCCTACTGCTCCCTCACTTCCTTACAATCGCACTCAGTAACCCTCTACCTTGAGTGGCCCTTGGGCCTTGTATTGGATGCACTAAAATTAAAAAAAATATATATATATACCCAAGTATAGGATTGGTGTACATGGAATAAATTCCAATAATGAACAAATACTATTCTTAAAAGAATTATTCAATACAGAGTAAAAGCAAATATAATTATTCATTTTTAAAATTATAACATTTTAATATGTTATAAAATCACTACAAAAATAGCCATTTTGTTTCAACACTTCTGATGGTGTTGAATGTATAATAAAGGATTAGAACCTTTTAAAACCCTTTATTCTACATTCAACACTATCACTTGATAAAACACCAGAAGTGTTGAAACAAAATGGCTATTTTTGTAGTGATTTTATAACATATTTATGTTATAATTTTCAAATAAATAATTATATATATATATATATATATATACCACCTTTTTCTTTTTGACAGTTAATTTCAACATGTCTGTGTTTCTTTGAGTTGTATTTAAGTTTTATACTGCAGATTTAATTCACAATTGTCGAGGTCAACAGTTGAATTTTTATAACTTTCATTGGAACTGAAACTGCAAATATTAATTCATTGAAACCATGTAATTGTTGCAAAATAATTTGTATATTTTGCTTTTGACATGCCACCTCATAAAAATAACAAATAAAAAGAAATTTAATCATTATTAGTTTTTTTTCTCTTAAATAATTAGAGTCAATTTCTCAATGTGACACTGGTTGAACATTGACTTCTGTTATATTTTGTTACTGTTTCCGGGTCAGCTTGTGTGGCTTTGTCACCTTTGTCTCTTTCCTGTAGAAATCATCATCTGCCGGCCATGCAAGTGGCTGGCTAGGATGTTGTGCGGCAAAAATATTTGTTAAATCCTGAGAAATTCTTTTATTCTTTGTCTGAAGCTATGACAATATTTTTTTTGTTTTTTTTAAGCTCCATTCAAACCCAACAGTTCAAACTGATCATAATTTAAAAATAAATTGTTCAATACACAAAAAGAAATATTTAAAAAAATGTTATAATAAAACAGGTGCAAAAAAATTTGTACTCAAAAAATAAAAAAACAAAAAACAAGAAGAAACATTCAATTTGGATAGAGATCAAATGTTAAAAATATTTTTTTCTCAGCATTTTTATCTTAATAGACAAAAAAATGAAAACAATGAAATTATATTTTTTTTTTTTTTTTTTTTTTTTTTTACAAATTACTGCTGTATAAAAAATTATAAAGTTCTATTTTTTTCTTTCAAAGGTCAGTGATCAGTTTAGGATGACTGATACACAGTCCAATTCTTGATTATACACTGTTTTTTTGTTTTATCTATACACATTTAAAACCAATTTCTGGGATGAAGAGTTAATGCTATTAACACTCAAACTATTGTCATCTTTGCTGTTATCACGTTTCAGCCAGTGCCCTCTGGCCTTCTTCAGGTGCTTACCAGGGAAGGTACAATGGCCGAAATATTGTGATAATAACAACAAAGATCAGGACAATAACCGGAGTGTAAACAATGTAAATACATTTAAACCAAACTTTTTTTTTTATTTTTATTAACAATCAACAGACAATAAAATGCAGGGCCAGTGAAACTGTGTCACCTAAAATATTTCTTTGCTCTTATACAACAAAAATGCTAATAGAAAAAATAAAAGCTAATAGCTGTATTATTCAAGTAACTTCTCAGTGTCGAGATCAGTTATTTTCAACTGGTGTACTTTGAGAAGATTGTAGGTGTGCTGTGAAAATTTTTAAATTATTTTCGAAAGAAGTCCAAAGTATACATAACAAAATTAAAACCCTGTTAAATTGATTGTATGAGTATATCAGTTATAATAAATAAATGTATACATAATATATAAAATAATATAAAATGAAAGCTTTTCTAAATATTAAAACTAAAAATCAATAAAAAAGTGGAATACTTGGAAGAAAATTTTAGAGTATGCCTATTGACTAGGGAAGAAGATATTTAAAAAACCTTCAAGCTCAGATATCTCAGTAAATGTTGAATTATAATAAACAGAAAAATATGTATAAGTTTTTTAAGAATTTTAATTATTATCTTTTTATTACAAATTATAATAAATTGTTTTGTTTGTGTTAACCTTTATCACTCTGTATGTGATTTCATTTGCTGTACAAAAAGTTTATCCTGCCACTCAAGGTGACTATGATCCCTGAATTTGAATTTGTTTGAATTTCATAGCTGTATTGTCATATCCTGCTGTAGCAACAGAAAACAGCTTTGAGTGAAATTAACAAAGTTACTGCAATTGAGAGGCTCTGAAAAAGAATGCAGTGGAAAGGGAAGTAATATTAATAATGAAGAGTGCTAAAGGTTAATAAATAAATAATAAAATGCTAATAAATAATAATAAATAAATTAATCATAAATAAATCTTTTTTTTTATCATTGTAATTTAAATGTGTTGTGGAAGTTTAACTATAGATTCAAGTGTGTTGTGAGATAAAAAGGTTGAAAAACATTGGTCCAGGTTCTTACTTAGATTTGCTGACTAGGAAGGTTTTAATTAATTTTATACACAAAATTACAATTGTTTAACAGCCTTCTAAGTTCTTTCATCTAAATTCTTTACACTGGTTCTAGTGTTTAACATTTTCCCATGATGCTCTTTTAATTTAAATATTTGCAAACACTTTGAAAGTAATTTCTATCTAACATGATTAAGGGGAGGTTGGAAAAAAAGTGGAAAATAAATGGGGGATCAGGAATAACAGTAGGTAGGGCTGGAAAAAAATTAAATTGGTGGTCAGGTCCATCTATTCCAGGCACAAGAGTAGCTATCTAGATAGGAGCAGACTGAAATAGATATACAGATAGATAAATAAGATAAGATAGATAGATAGATAGATAGATATTTAGATATGTAGATATAAATATGATAGATAGATAGATAGATAGATAGATAGATAGATAGATAGATAGATAGATAGATATGAGAAGACTGAGATAGATAGATAGATAGATAGATAGATAGGAGAAGACTGAGATAGATATATATGACTGAGATAGATATGAGGAAACTGAAATAGATAAAAGCAGACCAAAATAGAGAGATAAGAACAGACTGAGGTAGATATATAGAGAGATAGGAGCAGACTGATATAGATAGATAGGAGCAGCATGAAATTGAAGGGTAAGTTGGAAAATTCATTCAAAATTAGTCTTCAGGAAGGAGAAGAGGTTAGAATAAGGTGAAAAATAAAATGAATGTGGTGCATAGAATTAATAATGGATTTGAAAATAATCAAAATTTAAGGCTCAACTATTTAGAATAGTCAAGCTTTTCCTGGGATTAATTGTGTTTCACTTTCCTTAAAATATGAAGTAACATCAGGAAGTATGCAGACAGTATGAACAAGTCAATGAAAATGTGCAAGCAAATAATACTCACTCGCCCCAGCCTTCTCAGTCAGTCTGCTAATCTATTTGTGTTCAACTATTACACAAGTTTTTGTAATGTTCTGTTGGAATAGTTCTGCAATGGCTGACTAATTCAAACAATGTACCAGCATCAAATTTTGCCTCAAGTTTTGCAAATCTGATACTAAGATCCTCAAAATGCTTTTGGTGAACAGTGTTTCAGTTGAACACAGTTTTCTGGGTGTCATGCGAGTTTCAAGGCTGGTTCAAGTTTATGATCATCCAGAGTGAGCAGTCACTCACGAAACACCAGAAAATGAGGAAAATTTGTGAACTCATCCACAGGAATCATTATCAAACACAAGAATTGGAACTTTCAGGAAGCCACGACATAAAGCTAGAAAGTTTGAGGCCCAATATGTAGACTCATAGATGTGTGGATGGTATAAAGATAATGACACAGAATGAGACATCAGCAAGCTGAGTTTGAATTCCAGTCAAGTTCATTACATTCACTTTCACACAAAGACCCTTCAGAAAAGTATGAACCCATCTCTTCTTCCCCTCCCAACTATGGGTTTGTAGAGATTGGGTTCTTCAGCCTTGGTTGGCAACTGGACAACTCTAAATTCCCAAAGCTGGGTAGATAAAACCCATTAATGTAGGAACATTGGTTATCTAAAGAAAGGAAAATTCCAATAGAAAACTGAAAGTACAATGGTTGGGTATGGTGCCAATCACTTCACCCCAATGAAGCAATTTAGTTACAAAAACCTCATCTGACCTTATATACCACAAGGCACCAAGCAGACTCAAATCAATACATTGATACAAGACAGTAATTTGAACACCATAATAGGTACCCTGAATTAACTGTATACACTTAATTTAATATATAATAAATTATATATCTACTCTCTCTTTTTTCAATCTAATTTCATTCATAAGGCTTGGATTTATCTGTTGTATGATTTTCAGGTACTTCCCAATGGTGCTGCACACAGGGATCATCTCCCCAAGCAAATATTATGAAGAAGTTACCTCTTTGACAAATCAACCATGGTGAGATCTGAACCTGGGTCTCATGGTTGAAACACTGACATTGTGACCACTTATTAGGAAGTCGTCAGTAGTTATGCTAACATGAAGTAATAAAGTCATTGCGACCAAGGATTTGAACCTACAGACCTTACTTGACAACTGATCATGTTAGATTATATAACCTCTCCCAGAAACTTTATACAACATGACAAGCTTTACTCACAGTGAAACACATTTTAACTGAATGTACTTAGCACTTGTAAGACATAAATACTACAAGGAAACCAATACATGAAAACTATTTGAAAATACTGAAACCATCAATATAATGTCCTACCTTAAAGAAATAGGTTTATACAACACACAGAATCCCTACAACAGATCATGTATATTTGATATATCTATAAAACATAATGATATGTCCCGGAAAGGGATATATTTGTTTGAAGTAGCAAAGTGGTTTTGGACTACTGTAACTGAGTAAGACAATCTAGCAGGTAACCGTAATGGACTGGTCCTCATTGTAGTGGTAGGCAATAGGCATAGCCAATAGGCATTGTCCTGTACCTCTACATCAGTCTGTATTTATGGCTGACACCAGTCAATCATATTACTGTGAGGAGAATCCAGGTGTATGCATATTCATTACATCACATAAATACCCTGAAAGTATAAAATTATGTACAAAATATCTGTAGTTAAATGCATACAATTGTGTTCAAAATATTTAGATTTTTTTAAGTAGAAAAATGATATGTCGCTAAACAAAATCACCCAAACCAAACCAAACCAAACCAAACCAGAAACTGTAAGTAAGGTCCACTCAGCATAGTTTCAGTATAAACCAGATTGGCTGTGTGGGTGTGTTGAAGAAATACAAATATACCTGAGCAGTGAGACATACTAGGAAACAAAGAGTCAGTTATTATATAGAACCTGATCCTGTCAGTAATGATTGCATTTTCTAACCATTAAAAATAAATATTTGATTTTCAATATAACACATAAGTTGTTCACCGTAATAAAACTGAGCACAATTTTGACATAGGGAATGCTACTTTGATTAAAAGAGAAAATAATCCTCTGAGATGAAAATGTCTGGAAAGTGCCTTGATCGCTAGTTCAGCCACAGTAAATTTGCATTCAGGCTCTTACAATATATCACCATTCTTGGTAGATTTTTTGTTGTCACAGTGTGGGATAGTCAGAGGCAAAGGTGAAGGAGAGAAAAATAGTACAGATGAATTTGGCTAGATTGAAAAAATATTCTTTCAAAAATTTTGAAACTACCAGCGTCTCTCTTTCCGTACACATGTAGATGTGGCTACATCAACAAAGCCCAGTCCAATGAAATCCTAATGGATGAAACATGTCACAAAAACTTTTTTTCAGTTTGTCATACTATTTTTCTAAATAACACAAGGAATAAGTGTCAAAATTTTCTCAAACAAATTTTAGGTTAAAAATTGCAAAAATTAGTTGTTAAATCATTAGAACCTGATTTTTAATTCTTGTTATGTGACAGTGGGCATCAAAAGGTTACAGGTAGAAACCTTTAATTAATACCAGATATTTTTAGAGACCTGTACTTAATACTAGTATATACATGCAGACAGCATAACAGTTATTGATTCAAAAAGTGAATCTGGCAAGCCAAGTTCAAACTCTGGTCAATACTGTTTCATTCACTTTACACTAATACCCTTGGAAAAAGCATGAATCATCTTCCTCTAGCTACACGCTAAATAGTAGGGAAGACTGAGCCCTTTTATTTTGAGTGACAACCAGTCTAGGAGAAGGAAAACTGAGTTCAAAACCAGTCTGAAGCAGGATAGGCTTTGTCAGTCTGTCTTGTCCTAGGTACACCACTGCTGCTATGGCTGCAGTACATGTGGTGCTCCTATAACTAATGGATTACGAGACTCATGATGTGACAATAAATATCAGATTTTTATCTTTGTAATTAATACCTGAGTGGGCATTAATTAGCTAAAATGCTTGAACCAGTAAAGTTTATTTGGAGTCTATGATTAACATTTATGTAGAGTATAAACATGATATCTGGTAATAATTCAATAGATTTATCTAGCCCTGATGAGCATTATTCAGTGAAACTTTGTTATCAGTTGAGAGATAAGTTGATTGAACTTTTATTAATTTGTTGAATATTTTTGCTCTATTTCTCTACTGAGCACTTATTTGATAAAATTGTGTTTGCCTTGAAATATGTTAAATCCTCATAATTTTTACATATTTTTGATAGGTGTTATTGATATATATTATAGATGTGTATATATATATATATATATATATATATATATATATATATATATATATATATATATTTACACAAAATGGAAAACTGCAAACCTTGTTGTCCCTAATCAAAATAATCCCTAAATCTAAACTAGCGATGACCAATATAGTGTATCAATTTCACTGCCTAGTATGAGACTGTGTTTCTTGTCATAATTCAATTAACTATATTGGACATACTATAATCTCTTCCAGGAGGTACATCACGTGTCACTTATCAGAGCAAAGTGTAAAAAAAATTAAAAAAAAAAAACATCTATTTACCTACAATCTACAAGAACCCTTAAGAAAAATTCTGGTCAAAAACACTAAAATTCTATGTAAATCAAATTATCTCACTATAAGAGAGGTCCTGTATATTAAACATCTCTTTCCCACTATCAACCTCATCTTGTTTAACAATGGGAGTGGCATACTGAAAGTTTTTTTTTAAAAAATAGAAAGATGCTCATGTGTATTCCAGCTGCACTCAACACATGAAGGCTTGGCATAAACATTCTTACTAACATTCAAAAAAATACATCTCAAACAGTTAAAACATGAGAATTAACAACACCAAAACAAAATCCCTTGAAAATGACTAAGGAAGTAGTCAAAAGCACTTGGGTCAATGGACAGTTTTTGTACTCCCTCACTCCCACCAAATGGAAAAATATAAGAATGCTGAAAAAAAATTAATAAAATTTTACTTGTCTGTCATATTTAATGAATGATGTTTAAAAGAAAGATTGCTGCCCAAAATATATATATATATATATATATATATATATATATATATATATATATATATAAACAACTTTTCTTTCAGATATGTTTCATTGAAAGAATGCTGAAAAAAAATTAATAAAATTTTACTTGTCTGTCATATTTAATGAATGATGTTTAAAAGAAAGATTGCTGCCCAAAATATATATATATATATATATATATATGGGCAGCAACTTTTCTTTCAGATATGTTTCATTGAAAATTTGCTGAATATTTTTTTTAGTTTTTCTAGTATTTTTAAATTTTTCCCATTGGTTGGGGTGAGGGACTGTAAAAATTATCCATAATGTCTATTGTTCAAAGTGCTTTTGGCTACTTCTTTAGCAATTTTCAAGAAGTTTGTTGCTAGTTTCTAATACAATTGTGAAGAGACTCCCACAAGGATACTTCCCTGAACACTACATCAAACATTTTAAGTCCAGGGTCAATCATTATTTATCCTCATAATCTTCACTTCCTACTAATTCTTCCTACACTCATATTACATGATTCATTCAACCCTCTACCTTGAGTGGCTCTTGACTTTTGTATTAGGTGATCTTAAAAAGATAAAATAAAAAAATGCATAATTGGTTTTAGGTTTCTTTTCCATCTCATTATTTAAAATTATAATGCTAATACGGCAACATTTTCAAATTATCAAGCATCTAATAAAATCAGTGTCTTCTGAAGCTTGTATTCAATAAACTTTAGTAAAAGAAATAAATGCATATACACAACACTAGATTGTTTTTTATGCTATGAAAACACAACTGTTGAACAAACAGAACACATATATATTTAGAAAAAAAAAACAAAAAGAAAAGAAAAAATCCAGACCTATCCCGGGCAGTTTTGCTTATAAAAATAAAATACGATAAAAAAAAACATATCATGAAGTGCATGGGTATATCAGGGTGACATTAAATAAACTGAAAATATTTACTTTGAATTGAAAAAAAAAATGACCAAATATTTGAAGCCATTTGTTTTTTAGTTTATCAACCCTTTGAAGAAAGGCAAAAAATATTTTGAATTTTAAGAATAATTCTTATTCTAGATGCAAGTCCCAAAGAGAGGAGATGATTTCATACATTTTCCCAAAGTCATTTCAATATAAATGAATATAGCGTACATGAGTGGAATTTGAACTCAGCTCTTCGATTTCTCATTATGAGCCACTATTCATTATAACATCCACCATTAATATCAAGATGGAGGATAACTTTTGAAATCCGTCTAATTCCACTTCGACTGATAAAAATATTCTGAATGATCAAAGAATAAGTGTTATTCTTATTAACAGAGTTAAAACATACAGTGCAACTGGTGTACACAAAAAAACTATCAAAGTAGAACATGTATTTTGAGTTAGCTAAGCAAAAGGTTTTAAGCTTGGTGACATTCAAAAATAGAGCAAAACTTAAATACATTATCAAAAAAAAAAAAAAAAAAAAAAAAAAAAAAGAAAAAAAAAAAAAAATTTTTTTTGCCACAGGTGTTACTTGACAATGTTAATTTTACTAATCTTATGTTAGTAATTGGTAGGTCTGTTTGAGGTAACTTCTGGAAAAACCTAAAAGTTAACAAGTAAATTGTATTTAAATGACGAAGATTTTTTTTCTACCAAGTTTTATGAATAAAACAAAGTTTAGTTGACTGATATATTTTGGCAGGATTGTTTTGAGTTGGGGTTTCAATCATTAAGTCAAAGGGGCCGGGACGAAGAATTTGCCCACTAGAATTAGTTTACATCATTTTCAGAGTGGTACAAATGGATTTTCTGGGTGAAGGCAAGACCCCACTTGACAATAGATTCAAACAAATTAGTATAGTATCTGTGCACACCTGGCCTACCTTGCAACGAGCCTGTATTTTGCACCATAAAGTTCTATATTTTTCAGATGCAATTATAACACAAATACAAATCACTAGCATTAAAGGCCTTAGTTGCGCTTTTCAGAAAATAGCTGATAAGAAAATTTCAAAATTAATATTGTTACATATTGCATCACACTTCAACTGTACAAAATATATCACAATATTTTTTTTATAAAACTTACAAAATATCAGATTTTATTTTTGTCATTCATCGGATTTTAGACTAATTTCATCTTTTCATTGTTTTTCAAGTTTTCCTCTTGTACCTTTCAGACTTCATCAGGTGTGCATTGTATTAGAAAATGGTGTACAACCCTATTTTGACAGCAGATAGACAATACCCTCCACATCCAAAGTTTGGTTTTTGGGTCCTTGAAGCCATTGTCTACACTCGTCTTGGAGCAGGCATTAAATGATCTGGTGGTTTGAAGCATGAACCTTTAATTGGGCACGACAACTCACAAAGCATACTTGGATACAACTTTTTTTTTATCTACATCTTATCCCTGATGAGTCTTGCCCTAAATATTTTAGTCTAAAATGAGAAGTGGGGGCAATTTTACGTCCTCGGCAGTCCACCCTGACAAATGTAAGAAGTGGGAATCTTATTTAACGCTTTTTACTCCCACACCCCATACTAGTAGCAACCGTCCATTCTCAGTTGAATGAAGTGCATGAATAAACCAGAATCATTCAGCTGTTTTTGTCATCCATGATTTTTTAATGTCAGGGTCATTTTTTGATCACACCATTATTTTTTGTATTGGGGCACTTTGACATGACATAATAGCAAGCTTATCTTGCTAGATCAGTCGAGTTCAATCCTCACTGGATGACCCATATAAGTCAGAACAATCATTGAAGAAGTGGCATCTAGGACCTAATTAGGTGCTGGTCCAAGGCACAATTCTACAATCTTATGACTGCTCATTGAGCATTGTAAGCATGATCACATCATGTGGTGGGAAGAAGCAGAGATGTACACGTCACCAAAATAAAAATTAAACAACTTTTCCCATTGCCCTTAGAGGTACAGAGTGAGGGTGAATTCTTGGTGCTGAGGGAACCATACAATTTCTGTCACCACTCCATGTATGTATACAGGGCATCATGTTGTGAACTTGTGTTAAAGCCTGCTATCATGACAGTGTGTAGATAAACATTCTGAGGAAGAACAAAGTGTCTGTGTTTGAAACCTTATAGAAGGGAGGAATCAGGTATGCTGATTGAAAGCATTCCAATCAGAGAGAATTGTTCAAACCTTAAATAACTGTGGTCTCTTCATGTCATACGATCAACACTTTAAAATGGTTCCTTGATGCCATTCAGCAAGTCAATATTCTTAAGAACTTTAAAAGTCCATGTGAAGGTTAAATGCTACTAAGTTTTTGTAGGCAATGAAGAAAAAGAATTTAAAAATTTGCCCAGTTAAATGAACTTTATTCTTCTCTCCATTCTTTTGTACACATCAACAAAAACTTGATTCATTTCTCAATAAAAATGAACTATCTGTTCTGTAATATAAAGCAGTGGGATTTTTATATATTTACTGGTTATGCAGCCTGATCTTCCCTATTTACTAATGAAATATTTTATGGCGGGATGAGGCATTACCCAACCCCAATATGCCTTATGTTACCAAAACAACATATCTATTTATTTAATTAGTGGAAAAAGATTATCAATACATTGTTTTTTTTTGTTTTTTTAATGTGATAGATGCTAGTTTTTTTTTTGGGGGGGGGGATATTTTTATATATAATTATTTCTGAAGTGCAAAAATAGAGTTTATTATTTGGATAAAAATCCTAGATAGATAACACATGCAAAAAGAAATTTAGTGGACATGCCTGTAGTGCAAGTTGTCACCAACAAAAAAAAAAAAATAATTCAAATTCTGTTCAAGTTTATCATTTTGTACTCAGGTCCTTAAGAAATCCTTCTGTTCTTTCCTTATAATACTACTACTAATAATAATAATAAATGGCAGCTACTTGTTACTGAGAACATCTGTCAGGTACATTTATATTTGATCAACACTCACAGAGTGGTTTATACTGCAACTATGCTGAGCAGATCTTAGTTACAGATTCTGGGAGAGAGTGCATAATCTTGAATGATCAATTTTAACAATGCTCAAAGCCTCGGTCATGACATGTGACAGCACATACATCTGAACAGTTCCATCTACCCAATTTCACTCAAGGCTTCAGCTAACCCACGGTTTGGTTTTCAGGTACTTTACAAAGTTGCTACATGCTGGAATTGCTGCTTCCAGCCAATAACAACAAGAAGTTACCTTTCTGACAAATTGACCATAGTGAGATTCAAACCTGTACCTCATGGTCAGAACATGAACAATCTCATTACTTGGTTGTGTGCCCATACACCTTCTCTCCTTAATATGGGTAAAATAGCACAGTAGATTGAATTCTAACCTTGCTTAGCCACCAGTCTGTAAGGAAAACTGAATTCGGACCAACTGGATATGCAGCAAGCTTTTCCACCTCTATAAAACCTATTTGCTACTGAGACTAAAGCAGCAACATGACACTTCTTGGAGAGTCTTTAAGAATAATAGCAAATTTACTTAAATACTGTCTCTCACCTTTTGAGTAGTATGTGTAAACCAGTTGTGTATGAAGCTGGTGATATCAGTAACTAGAGATCTAATATTTTAACTTGAACCAAGAACAGAGTTCATGTTTGGAATCAAGTAGACCAAAAATATAATAACAGCATATTTGTAAGGATTCAGTACCCCAAATAAGAATAGAAACAAGTTTCATTAACACACTATTATTAATGTGGGGTATTTGAATATCCTACAAAATATTTTGCCTTAATATTTTGCAAATGGAAAGTCAAATTTCTATGATTAGTCAAGTAGTTTTCTGAATACCTGCCAAGTAACTACAAGAGGGTTTGGGCTTTAGTCATATTTGTGAGAATTACTAGTGCACGACGCTAAACTAACATTAATACAAGATTCTAAAGGACATAAAAAGGGGGATCGATTTTCTATAGTTAATAAGTAATAAACTGAGCCCCCAACATTACTACTAATTTATACAATAATTAGAAGAAGAAAAAAAAAAAAAAAAGTATTTTTAATCTTTTGTTTGCACTGTCAGGCATTTGAACCAACAACAAAATGTTTTTACTGAATATTTCGCAAGTGGCAAGTCAAGTTTTCATGATTAGTTGCTTTCTGAATATCACTATCAACATTTCTGGGAGTTCCCAGCAATTTTATTTGTATCTAATAGAGGATCTTTTGAAAAGAAAGCTTCAGAATATATCTCTGAAAAAAAAAAAAAAAACAAACTCTAAGGCAGTGAATTAGAAAAAAAAACCTTGCACAGAGAAACTGCAACAACTTCAAATTAAAGTGGTTCTCTAAGTCAAACACCAAAAGGTGCAGCACGTGCAACAGAGCATGTGACTAAAGACTGACTGTAATAATTGTGGTTACCTTGGTAACTAGAAATTCATACACAAAACCTACTCTGACTAATATTTCGGCTTGAGATAATCTTTATCAAAAAAGAATTCTTGCCTGGAATTAAATAAACCAAAAGTGGAACAGAGGCATCCTTTTAAGAATATGGTACCTCAAATAACAACAGAAGCTAGTTTCAATAACCCGCCATTAGTACTGTGGTGTATTTGAACATGCCACAAAATGTTTTTCTTTAATATTTAACAAGTGGCAAATCAAATTTGATATTAAAGTAGTTTTCTGATTGTGTAAATGACCAGTACATGATGATCTGTAATAATTGTGAGAGAAACAAATATGCAAAGATCACAGTAACCTTTTAGCTCAATGCTTGGAACATGAAAAAAAGCAGTTGAAGAGGAGTCAGACTGAGCATAAATTATTTTAAAAGATCATAGTGAAAATAAAATGAAACCTACTTTTGCATATTTTAATTCTTGAAATTTACAAGTTCATTTTTTTAAAGATTGGCCTTTTAATTCAATTTTTTAAAATTGAATCCTTAATCCTATAAAAAAAAAAAAAAAAAAAACACACACATACAAAAAGAACATTCAAGACAGGAAAATTAAGAAGTAAATAACATAACAGTTTAGTGGTATCCATCTCTCCTGCAGACTAATGAGTAGATCAGAATGAATGTGAAAAGATAGGTAAATATTTTCATCTTGCCAGAGTAGAATCTCTGAAAAATGAAATTGACAGTCTTACCAATAGTTATCAGAGCATTAGGAACAGTACTGATGAAAAAGATAGAATTTGTAGTAAAAGAAAAATTTGGATAATCTCATTGACAAATATAATGGGCAAGGTCAACGTTGGATGACTAACCATACCATATTTCTTAAACTTTTTTTTTTTTTTTTTTTAACTGGTCAGGAGTACAATGGAATGTTTGAACTCCCTCAATAATATTTTACTTAATGTTTAGCAGGGAACAAGTTAACTGCTCATGATTATTCAAGTGGCTTTCTGAATACTTCTGTCATGTAACTACAAGGAGTTTCTGGTTTTAGTCATGATATTGGTGTGAGTAACGATAAGGTAAAGACTGTGATAATTGTGGGAGACATGTATGCAAAGATCAATCTTTTTGTTCATTGCTTGGAAAGTAAAAAAAAAACAACTGAAGTAGGAGTCAAGATGACCATAAATTATTTTTAAAAGATCATAGTGAAAATAAAATGGAACCTATTTTTGCTTATTTTCATTTTTGAAACTTACAAATACTTTTTACACTATTTACATTGTTCAGATTATTGTCCTCATCTTTGTCATATTCATGATGTTTTGGCCATTGTACGTGCTGGCCTTCTTCAGGTGATACACGTTGGAATTTTGTCCATTGGAATCAGCACATATGCTAGGCCAAAAAAAAAAAAAAAAAAAAAAAAAAAAAAAAAAATCGAAATATGAGCTCTGATAAAAAAAAAAAAAATGTTACTGAGACATTAGACTTATAGACCCCAAAGATTCATACACAGGAGAGGTGAACAAAAAATTGGAGAGTTGAATTACTAAAGAGAGATATCCAGAAAATACATGAAACTAGAACAGTCCATTTTGGTTTAAAATTCCAATGTATATCACCTGACGAAGGCTGGAGCATACAATCTCCGAAACATCATGAATAACTATAAAGTTGAGGACAATAGTTCAAAGAATGTAAATAGTGTAAAATACCTCATCTCAGAAATATAGACAGTTACAAGTATTGTTTTTTTTTTTTTTTTTTTTAAATATTAGCTTTTATTCTGATTTTTCATTATCCTATAAAAACTAAAAAGACTACTCAAGACAATACTTAAAAAAAAATATATATAAAAAAAAAAAAAAAAAAATTAAGTAAATGAGACATTTAATATTTTAAGTACGGTGTTTGAAGACTCCATGATACTAACAGGAGGTCAAAATTAGACAATTAGCTATTTTTCAGTCTTATGACAATTTTTGGGTTTGAGAATTCCATGCTTGGTTACTACACTCAAATGTGATATTTTTAAAATGTTCACATGTTACAAGAATTTCTTTGATTTAAGAATTTAAATGAGACAACTGTATATTTCTATAACAATTTCCCCACATCATTTTATATTATATAAAAAATAGCCAAATTCTCTTATGTTTGATCTATGTTTACATATAGTATAAGTAAAAATCCATTGTCAATTATTTGCAAACCATTAATTCTTTCTCTACACCTGAAAATCATGGACATTTAGAATTAGAACAAAGAATCTAAGCATTAGAAATGTTACAGAACCATCCACAGTAGCTCTTATGTCGACCACATCACGAATGACAGTGCAAGGCACCATCAGACAAGAAACAGGAACATTGGAAGACCTCATAACCACTGTTAAATTGAAATGGTATGGTCAGGTGAAAAGAGCTAACAATCTCCATGATCATCCCACAAGTTCCCGCTTTAGGCAAAAGGAGGCAGAGAAGAAGAAGAAGAAAAAAAAAACAAAACACTGCCAATGTCCCTAACTGAGCTGGAAGATCATTTACAGACACTGGAGATATATGAAAGGAGGTGGTGAAGTCATCAGCATCCCCATAACCACACCTGATCATGGGGCTAATGATGAATTCTTAAATTAATTCATTCTTCCTTTTACTTGCAATCAAATTTCTTTCAATATTTCTGCATGGGTAATGGTTAACGACCTTGTCTAACCATTTCTGAGTAGAGAGTTCAATCTTCAGTATGTGCCTTGTACTTGTGCCAAACACAGTAAAATGGCAATCAAAATATCATTTCTTGAATTATGTGAAAAGATATAAATATTTAATGAATCATTTCCAAGTAAAATCATTTCATTACAATATTGAAATGTCCTTTAATTCTTAAACAAGTCTATGCAGCAGTCATCTTGAAAGATCATAAGGAGGCTAGGATTGTATTAATCACATGAAGAAGAATTTTTCTCAGTTTTAACACGAACAAAAAAAAAAAAAAAAAAAAAAAAAAAAAAAAACAAAACATAATAATAATTGAAGATATACTTATTCAATAAATAGATAAACAAGATTACCTATATACATAAGAATAATGGCCAGCTACTTGTTTTCCAAGCACACCTGTCTGCTCAGGTGGCCAATCAGTCCTTGTTAGAAATGTCTGCTCAGGTACAACATCCAGTCCACCTTGGGTTTATATTGCAACTGTGCTGATCAGACCTTAGTTACAATTTCTGGGAGAGTGTGTATACTCTGGCATGATTAACTTTTCTTTTTTTTTTTTTTTTTTACAAAAATAAAGCCAGCACTCTCAAACCCTCAGTCATAATAACTTGTGATGGCATGCAACCACTGATGGCTTCTGGATGACTGTCTACCTAATTTCACTAACAGAGTTTGAGTCAACATGGGGTGTGGTTTTCAGACACTTTCCAAAGGTGTCGCATGCTGGGATTGCCACACTTTTTTTCCGAGTTTTGGCTTCTACTCATCAGTAAAAAAAAAGAAAAAGAAGCATCCCAAGCAATTACCGCTTTATAAATAGTGATTTACTTAAATATCCCCTATTTAATTAACCTCATATTCTAAGCTTTCCTTTGGATTTGAAATGGATTAACCAATAATAAAAATATATATATATATATATATATATATATATATATATATATATATATATATAGCTAGTATCTGTATATGGGCTGAAAATATGTTAAATTGAAATATACTTGAATTTTTCTTCACAAAGAAGAGGGGAAAAACTTTTTTCACAAGTAAGTTAATCTTACTGCTTTTTTTGGACATTATTTCATGGTATTTTGGGTACATGATTTTTCAAATCCAAAGAAGAGTTCAAAATATGAGAGGAAAGAAAAAAGGCATCATTTATAGCAGCCAACTTAAAACTCAATTTTCACACAAGTACAGGCTACCTGATTATTTCCCTTTATAGCAAGGTTTCTATATTTTTTTAAACAGCAAAATGTCAGTGATAAAACTCAGAATTCTTCAAATATTAACTTATACAATAATTGTAACCTTAAATATTACTAGCTAAAACCATCAGATGAACAATGATGGATAAAGTTATACAAAATTACATTAAGAAGCAAAAATTTTCTTTGAATAAATAATGTCAAATTATACATTAACTTAAAATTTTCACTGGCCCTTTTATTTTTTTCTGCTTATGCTGTGATAAAAAAAACAACAAAAAAAAAAAAAAAAAAAAAAAACAAGGAAAATTGACAGAAAATTAAAAAAAAAAAAAAAAAAAAAATGAACATTTTTGATTCATCACTTCTTGAAAGACAAATACAAGGCTTTATTGACCTCAATTTTAAATTTAGTTTATAAAGAAAACATTTTATACTTGTTAAAATTTAAAAAGAAAAACAAAGCATTTACAAGAGATGCATGGAACATTATATACAGCCATTTTTTCTTGTCAGTATCTGCAAAATAAAGGGTGGTCCGAAAGTTATGTCACCCCTTACATATAATTTTCTATTTCAGATGGCTGACATGAGCTCCTACAGTTTGTAAGAGAGGGTTATGAGTGACAAGACTTTCAAACCACCCTGTACAATTCATTTTGCAACTGAATTTGTTTTTTTAAGAGGTCAGAGAAAACCTATTAATTAAAAAAAAAAAAAAAAAAAAAAAAAAAAGCACCATCAAGTAGGGTGACAATAGAAGGACTGTTTATTTCTAGTGTAAAAGTACTAAGCTACCCAAAGTATTTTTCTGGGTTCGAGCTTTTGGTTTAAAATTTGACAGTCTCTTTTTATGAGGTCATTCAAAAAGCAACTTGTTAGTTAAAAATCACAGATGAATTCTCATTAAGAAAAAAAAAAAGTACTGAAATTATCAGTCTACATAACCTTACAAAGAGAAGGTGAGTGACCATCTTTTTGAAAGAATTTATAATTTTTCAAAGTTTTATAATCAAAATAAATAAATCTACATACGACAGGTTGATAAAAGCGGAGTTTAAAAAGGCATTTACAATGTGGAAATGAAAAATTTTAAATTTAATCCTTTTATTGAAGCAAAAGTTTAATATATATATAGAAGGAAAAAAGAATATGGAAGTTAATATTTATTATTAGCTCCAGGTTATTCTTTTGGCTTTGTAGAACATTAAATTATAAACCACATGAACATTTCTTCCACCCAGATGGATAAAGAATTTTTTTTTTTTACTAGTTTTACTTATTTAGTAAAAGTAATAATAGTGAAATTAGTTCATTTAAAAAAACAGAACAAAACAGACCCTGATTTAACAGAAACAAGTGTAGAAAAGAAATCGTTCTGAGAAGGAAAAAAAAAAAAAAAAAAATTGTAGCAGGACTATATAAAGAGAATATGTTTAAATTTTGCATTTTCTGACATTATAAAAAAATAATTGTTTAGAAATTTTAAAGGATTTTATGAAACTAGTTCAAAAATCAGTATAGAATTTATGAGAATCCTCTGCCCCACCCCAAAAAAATGAAGATTTAAAAATTTATCCATATAGCTATGGTCACCATACTTAGAGGTACAAAAAAAAAAAAAAAAAAAAAAAATATATACAATCCATACAATCATTGTATATTTTATTGTTTAGAGTTAGTTATTTTGGGAAAAAAAAAAAAAAAAAAAAAAAAAAAAAAAACCAACAATAAAGCCCCAGGACTGGGCTGATTAGACACTCTTCAAAAATACAACGCATTTGATCCTGCTTCAACTAGCTGCCTCTCAATTTTTTTTTTTTGTTTTAGGAATCTGAGAATTTTTTTTTGTTTTAGGAATCCGACAATTATTTTAGGCTCTATGCCAAAAGTCACAGATAGAGTAAAAAAATAAAAAAAGAAAATGATAAAGTTATACATTTAATCAGTAAGACATCAAATTACAAAATAAAATTCCTCTTTCTAACCATATTCCCTGGGATCTCACAGTAGTCAGCAAAACGCTACTAATATTTCAAGGAAAGAGAGAGGAAAAAAGAATTTTCTATCAGTCTTAGATTAATTTGAACAAAATTTCAAATATTGAGCAAGAAAATGAAAAATATTTTGATCTGTCTGTAGCAAAAGGTATAGAATATAAACAAATGAACTGATAGTGGGATTTGTACAAGATTTTATAAGATAGACAAATAACATTATTGGCTACTTGACTGATCAAAATGTTATATTCTTTGGAAGAAAAAACAAATAATCTATCTGATCAAAAAAAAAAAAAAAAAGTTATCAGTCCTGGGACTTTACTGTCACACCTTGTATTTCAAAGGTTGAGAAAAAGAAAAAAAAAAAAAAAAAAATCTTTAGGATGTATTAATACAAATTTATACTTTTTTTTTTTTTTTTTTAAACCCAAAGAATTTTTTTTTAAATACAATCATTAATAAATTAAAAAATGTTTTGCTTTATAATTTTTGTTTTAACAAAAAGCTGAAAGATTGCATTTTAATAGAACAAATCCTAAAGTGCACAAAAAGTAAAAAAAAAAAAAAAATTTTTATTTTTTTATTTTTTTTACAATCTTGATAATCTACAAATACCACTGAAATCCATCCTCATAGTATGGGCAAAAAGTAAAACAAAACTTAAAAATTGGAATTAATCAAGAAACAATTGAATGTACAAAGCAAAATGGGTTAAATTCTACAATTAAAATTTAATCTTCCACACATCTTATATATATATCTCCCTATCAGGGTGCCCAAAAGTAGGTTTATACTCATACATACAGTTTTTAGAAAGGAATAATTTGATTCATTTATATCTCAAACAGTTTCTTGCAACATCAGTATCTTGAAGCAATTCAACATTTCATGAAATCCTTGACAGCAATAGAATTTATCAGGTCCATATGAGCCTCATAGATTGGCTACAAGAATCTGTGGGCCTTTATAGGAAACAAATCCAAAAATTTGCAGGATTGAATCACTTCTTGGTGCTGATTAAATGGACTGGTCCACTCATAAAAATGGGAAAATTTCTTTTACGTTTTGTATATTAGCATATTTCAGACTTTCCTTAGGTCGCGACATCAGAATCGAAAAATTCTGAATTTTTTTTTTTTTTTAAATTTAAAAGAGAGTCCTGTTCATATAGATATAGTGCAAAATCAATCCCTGCTTTTTGCAGAGTTATTGGACTTAATATTAAAATATTTTTTGTATGGGATTTTTTGGAAGCACATGCTCAAACATTTGCAGTTAATAATTACATATCTTAAATGAAGAATAAACAGATACATAATTTTATTTATATTCTCTAATTAAAAAAAAAAAAAAAAAAATAAAAAACATAAAAGTGTATATCCATTTATTTAACAGAAATAAATTTATATTTTTCCCCAAATAACTCTGTAAAAGACAGGGATCAATTTTACACTATATCCATATTATAAACAGTGTCCCCCCCCTTCTAAATTACACACAAAAAAAAAAAAAAAAAAAAAAAATTTTTTTTTATATACAAATGGACCAGTCTATAATTCTCTGACCGTCCAGATCTTGTCAGCAACTGCAATTTTAGTTTTGGGGCCACCTTCCATACATCTCTCACACCCAACAAATAAATAAGTATATTCCTGTTACATTATCAGTAACAAAGTCACTCAAAGGTAATTAAATTTTTAAAATAGATAACAGCCTTAATTATGTGAGTAGGAAGAGGTGGGATCACTTGTTTTATTATAATTTCAAGTAATTTAAAAAAAAAAAAAAAAAAAAAAAAAAAAAAAAAAAAAAAAAAAAACGATAGATATTACAAATGTGTATATATTCATTTGTCTTGTTAAAACTTGGGGGACATCAACAAGCTGTTGAAGTGAATACAGGACAAGAGAGGTTTACAAAGAAACTTGAAATTAAAACAGTGAAAATTGCATCTATTCAAGTCATCCTCAGTTGATACTAGTTATTAAACATGGTATCAAACCCTTATGGGGTTGAAACTTTGTAAGGGGCAGGTAGGAAATTCAATCAACTTTTAAAAACAGCCTGGTTCCCTAAAAGGAATTGGAACTGAACTTCTTTAGACCATTTATAAAAGATCTCTCTTATGCCATTTACATTGCTGGATATGAGATTTCAGGAAAAAAAAAAAAAAAACAAACACGTGAACATTAAAGAAACTGTTCACCAGCAGAATTCAATCCACAGCCAGCTTGTCACATACACGAGTGGCAGAGTTTTATAAGCACACAAATGGACTAAATGCAGAGGACATGGAGTGTAAGACATTTGCCCCAGGCTTATTTACTGTGTGTGAAAATAAAGACAAAAGAAAAATTAGCTGACACTTTTTGTCCTCTGTATTTTATCAAGGCAAGTGTAAGGATTTTATTTTGCAAGAAGTATTTATAAACAGAAGTAAAAATGTTAATTTTTCAAAATTTTCTTAATTTAAGAGACAATCATAAATATTCATCAGGTTAAGTGAAAAGTTTAGGTAAATTATGGAGGATGCCAAGCGACATAATTTAATGTCTAAAAAAAAAAAAAAAAAAAAAAAATTTCAACATTTACTCACTTTTGTTTCTTAGACATTAAATTACATCACATATCATCCTCCATAATTTACCTAGGCTTTTCACTTAACCTGATTAAATGTTTATGAGTCTCAAATATTAAAATTTTGAAAAACTAAAAGCACTTTTAATTTTGTTTATAAATACTTGTTGCAAAGTAAAATCTTCACATTTGCCTTGATAAAGTCTATCAGAGGATGAAACATATCAATAAAGAAAAATTTTCCTTTTGTTTTTATTCAGTGTCCTTTTACATATATAAATATACATACATACATACATACATAATGTTCATACAAACAGAACTAGTCACACTACTTCTCAGAATTGTCGACACGATGCTCTCCCAATCCCATTTAAATATATTATTTTGGTATTTATTAAATTTGCTTGGGCTTAACTCAATGAAAGAGCTTAATTGTAAGGCTGAGGGCTTCGTTACTTTTTATTTGTTTACTTCTTTTAAAGTAACTTTCAAGTCACAGAATGGAAAGGATTTTAAAAACTACTCTATGTAAATCAAATGGAGTGGGGGAAAGATAAAATTAATTACAATCTGGTTATTTGGGAAATTTAATTTACAATTAAACAAACAGGAAGTGAACTTTGTAACAAATCTTTTTTTCTTTTTTAGTTTCATTAAGTAAAATTTATGTATATGAATGAATAAAAAGGTTATTTTTTATTCATTGAATTTACCAACAGAAATGGGTAAGAATACAGATGGAACGTAAGGCATCACACTTCTCTATAATTGCTTGCTTTTATTATATATATATATATATATATATATATATATATATATATATATATATATATATATATATATATATATATATCATTATCACACACAAAATTTTATTTTCATAAGAATCATTACAATTCATACACACAAATTCCAGACAGTAAGTTTCTTTTTCCTTCATTTTTTTTTCTCTTTCAGGTTAGGGATGGGGATAGAAAGTGTTTTAAAAAGCCTAATAAAAATGATTGGATTGGGGCAGGGTGGGAGAAGTTTTATCATTTCCAGCAGTGTGAAGGAAAAATAAATAAAGAGTGCATTTAAAGCAGTCTCATCACCACTCACATGGAATTGGATTTCAGTTAGATTGCACAGGAGGTTGTGGGTAGAAGAAAGCTCAGTTTTTAGCTTTGCTTTTTTTTTTTTTCCTTTAAATTTATTTTTTTTGTTTCTTCAAATTTACTGATAAATTGTCTTCAGGGTCCTCAAGAAGACAGTTATGAGAAAGACATCAAAGTGGTTCACACCAGCAAAGCTGTGTATGTGTGTGTACATCTCAGAAATAGCACTATAAAGACACTTTCAAATTCCGTCTCTGACCAAATTTGAAGCAACTATAGCCAGCAGGTTTTAACATTAAAATGAAGACTTTTTTTCCCTCCTCTATGAAGGCTATTAAAATTGGAAAAGGTAAAAAAAACTCAGCAAGTATTAAGTTTTGATGGGGGGGGGGAAGCATCTTCAGCAAATCAAGAACTTACATGTATAGGAAATACAGATTTTTTTTTTTTTTTAGTAGATGTATACTGAATGTAAAGTCTTACAGCAAGTCAAATGCAGTAACAGCTTGATTACCACCAAAGCATAGACTGAACTGAGTGTGTCTCGTACAAGTCTTGAGCATTGAGGTGGGGAGGGGGAATACAACTGATTAAACAGTTCAGTAATTGAGGCATTTAAAAAAGGAAAAAAAAAAAAAAAAAAAGTTGACTTTGTTTCTGCCTTCATACAATTAAAAGAATATTTTTTAACACTTGATACCAGCAAGTTCAATCACAACATACATCCAAGGACTGCAGATTTTACAGTCAGTTGGGTATCACAGATTTTACAAATATACAAAAAAAAAAAACAGCCGATCAACACCTCAGTGAAGCAAACAGGTAAGTACATTTATATTTTATATATATATATATATATATATATATATATATATATATTAAACAGTTGCTGGCATTAAGGTAGCTTACATCAATAGGCTATAGGACATTTTTTTAATAAAAGCAATTCAGTCAACAGAATTTACAGTAATAGTAAACTACTAATACTTATTACTGTTATCAAAAGAATCTTTGGAGATTGAGCAGGCAGAAATGCTTCTGTTGGTTTAGTGTTAAATTTAAATTTGCCTTGATAAATTGCTGAGTCATCAGGATAAGTTTTGTAAGGTTTAAAACAAAAAACAGGTATACTGAAATAAGATTCAAATGTTATCAATTTCACATTATATATATATATATATATATATATATATATATATATATATATATATATATATATATACACACACACACATGTGTGTGTGTGTGTATAAAATGTAATTTATTGAGATTATATAGATCTCAATAAATTACACTATACCTTGGCTAATAAAGTTCTTCATTATTGGTATACATTGCAGAATTATAAAAACAACTTCAAGCATCAGCCTGGTCAGCAGGAGGGGGGGAATGTACATATAGATTCACACACACACACATCTATTCAGGCATCCATCTATACATATACTTACACACATATGCACACAAGTGTATATATATATATATATATATATATATGTGTGTCTGCATGGTGGATTTAGGAAGAGTTAGAATGGCTTGGGCCTGCTTCATCATTGTTGGGTGCTACAGACGAATTTGTCTGAGAAACATGATTTTCATAGTTGCTGCTTCCGTTCATTATATAGTTACTCCCAAGGCCATACAAGTGGCCACAGTACTTGGCATCATCTATATTATCCTCAAAAAACATCTCGCGCATGTTAAAGAAGGCGGCGCCAGTAAGAAGACTGTCGCTGCCGGCTTGGTGTTGAGGCCCGACGCGAGGAATTTCCAGTTGCTGTGCCACTTCCTGCAGGCCACCCTTAAGGTTCTTGCAGCTTTTCATTAAGTACTTGACATCGTAGATATTAGGAAAGTAAATTCGCAAGAGTTCAAAAAAATCCGCTTCTTCAGCTGGCAGGTTACTGTTGGTCAGGATTTTCAGCATGTAGCCAAAGTCATAACCACTATGAAAGGAGAGCCACTTTACCTCATCTGTCAGGACGACACCAGACGTCATAAGTAACTCGGCAAAATCGTCTGTGTTGATGCCTTCCTCTTCATGCTTCTTGAACTGGATCCCTGAGTTGGTGAGGAGGTCGATTGACTCCTGGGCATACATGTCCTCAGTAAGATTAAACTTAAAATTGAACTGCCAAGTAGATATCGGGGTTGGAGTGTGTCCATACTCGTCAAGGAATGTCATACCAACCTGGATGATTTTAAGCAAATCCACATTGCAACGAAGCTGTTGATAATGGTAGTCTGCGTTGCTTCGAAATTCTCCTATTGGCCTGGCAACCACCCCAGGAAATTCAGTATCCATAGCAACATACTTATATGACTGAACAATCTGACGGATGGTTCGGAATTCTTGCTCCAAATTACTCTGCCAGACATCACGGATACTATAATCGGCCTGTGCTACAGAGGGCATTCTCACGTTGTATTGGCCGCTGTGGTCATTGACCTGCGAGTACACTACTTCGTTGATATCTTTAGGGATTTGATAAAAATCCGTGTCGCACATCGGACAGTAAAAGGAGAAAAAGACTGTGTAGACAGGTATATGTCTGTGGAAATAAAAAGAAAGATTTAAAGTTAAAACTGTTCTTTAGTTTTTATTTTATTTTTTATTAAGTAGTTCCTGTTTCTGCTGTTATCAAAATTGTTTATTGTGGAGTTGTACTACTTAGTAGCCTGAAAGCTTAAAAGTAGGGAAAAGCAGATTTAAAATTTTTTTTTTTTAATAAGTCTATATAGCTGTCAAAAAGGTTGAGTAAACACGCATTCACCGTCTGTTATATCAGAATAATTCTTCATTTTTGCCATTGAAATCGTCTTCTCCATGTTTAGAAACTTCAACATGTATGGAAGAACAAAGTTATCGTCTGTTATGGAGAGAGAAAGAGAATAAAAAGAAATCTTATGGCTTGTGAACAGAAGTAAACAGAGCAGGTGTAAAAGAGAAAAAAAAAAAAAATTTCTTTTAGTGCATGTGTATATTGTTTCTCTAAAGATAATGCGTACAAAGAAATGTAGACATTTAAAATCAAAACTTAAAGAAACGTAGAAAGACAAGAGTAAAAATAGGACAAGTATTATTTAAAACAAAAATAAACTAATAAATGCGCTATGTTTATAAATTTAAATTAAACAGTGTTAAATAAAAAGATCTAATAATTTTACAAAAACAAAAAACAAAGAAAAAAAAAAAGGAAATTGTTTCTGATTAAAGTAATGACATTATTTAGAAGATAGAGCTACTAATTATCAATTTAGTTTGTAGACTTGCGACTGGGAATGTTTTCGGAAGAAGACGAGGTCATAATTTTTCAGACAAATAAAATAAGTAGAATTTAACACAAACGTAAAACTATTCTAATATGTCTGTGATTTAAAAAGAAAATAACAAACAAATGCAGAAGCGTAAAAAGCAAGCAAAACAACATAAAATGAAGAAAAAATCCTTCTCATGTTCTCCTCTTACTTGTTTTGTTGTATGTAATAATTGTGGTAAAATATATCAAATGTCGAGATTTTCTTCAGTGTGTGTGTGTGTGTGTGTGTATGTATGACTGTCTCTCTCCGCTAATTCCACATTAATTAAATTTTCCGAAAAAGTGACTTTGAATTGAAGAGTCCCATTGTTTAAGTGATCGCCTGAAGAGATGTGAACTGTTTGGGAGTGAAGTTGAGTACAGTGTGTTTGCTTAAAGGAGGATGAGTCGAATGCAACCAAAAGAAATATCTTTTTGGCTTTTCTCTAGCAAAAGGTCGAACACGCTACCCATAATACTTTCAGAAACGGTGTCGATCGTCTTCCTGCCCCCGATAGAAAAATGGCCAGCCAGAACGAAATCAAAAGTCGCCGGTTACCGGACACTTAAAAAAGCAATTCCATTTAATCATTTATTTATTTATTATTGTCGGGTGGTACACTATTCATTTAGAAGCCGCCTCTAAACGCTTAAAATTAATAATTACATTAACACCCTCGTATTGTGCAGTATAAATATTTTTTTCCTTAATGTTTTGTTTTTGCCGTATAATAACTTTATGCGTTCTAACGTCATCACTCACCTGATACATTCATTACTGGAACAACAACAATATATATATATATATATATATATATATATATATATATATATATATATATATATATATAAAAAATTAGCTGAGTCGTTATAAAACAGAAAAATAACGATAGTGGGAGGACGCTTTTATCGAGAGAAAAAATTACAACATTTATATAAAAATAGAAACGTCTACAGTGGGGTGTCCAACAACCTGAAATTTTCCCCCCAGATGATTAGATTTACATTTCTCTCTCTCCATCTTTCTCTTTAAGCGTGTTCGAAGAGTATTGCTGTTGTGGATATGTCAGCCATAAATATTAACTAACTGGCCTATCTATTTTTTGTCACTGTAGGCGAAAATCTGAGTCTGGATTCAGTCTTTCACATGTTAACTTAATCTACTTCCGCCTGAACTACATTCAGATCGACTCGGATGCAATCTAACACCAATTTGATGAGATTCCATCTAGGACATTCTAAATCTGCAATAATATCACCTCCTGAAAACGATTATGTCATATGCTATTGCTTATGGGAGTGTTAATGTGACTCACCTGGTAAAGAACTTAACATATTGACATTATTGTCGACTGTATTTCTAAACTAAAAATTAGTGAGTTTTTTTATTGACCTCTAACGGGAAGAATTCTGTATTCTGATTGAACTACTAATTTGTTTTTTTGTTTTTGTAAAACAGAAGGGGGTCTGTATTTTCAATAAATCAGTGATTCTCAGTCGTCATACTGCGGCACACTAGTGCGCCGCGCGATCCTTAAGTGTGCCACGCAATATTGTCACAGCATTGTATACATACATATATATATATATATATATATATATATATATATATATATATATATGTGTGTGTAAGTAGTAATTGTACAGCATTAATATTTGAATAAATGAATAGATATTAAACTTTTTTTCAAATAATTCTTTTCACTATTCTTCCATTACATTATTTTAAATACTTTGTTTTTTAATTCAGTTTTTAAAAGTATTTTTATTTTTTTAAGGCTCAAAATAAAACATTCAGTGGTACCTATTGATATGTTTTGGATTTCAATACAAAAGGAATATCCCACATTAGCTAAAAAGGCTTTATCAATTTTATTGCAATTTTCTTCTTCTTATTTATGTGAATTAGGCTTCTCAACTGTAAATAACATCAAAAATAAGAAGCAAGAAAGACTACACTCAACTGAAGAAGAAATGAAGGTCTGCTTATTACCCAATGATACAATTTGGATTTCAATACAAAAGGAATACCCCATATTAACCAAAAAGGCTTTATCAGTTTCATTGCAATTTTCTGCTTATTTAGTGAATTAGGATTCTCAACTCTAAATAACACCAAAAATAAGAAGTGAGAAAGACTATGCTCAACTGAAGAAGAAATGAGGGTTTGCTTATCACACATTTGACCAAACATTGAAGAAATCACAAAAAAAAACACAAAGCACAGGTTTCACATTAAATAAACTGCACAAATATTTGAATAGAAACATTGAAATAAAGTTCATATTTGTGTTTGTATTTTTTAAAACCTATGGTTTTATTTCATAAATGTATACACTTTAAAAATTTTGCTAAGTGTGCTGTGATATTTTAATTTGCTCCTAGGTGTGCTGTTGCTTAAAAAGGTTGAGAAAAACTGGTATAAATCAACAGTTTCTTATCTTATAATTCTATGTTCTTTAACTATTGAATAAGAAGCAACCCAGAGCCTATAAGAAGAATCAAAGGATTCAAAGATTCTTTCAGGCACTATTCCTTTCTTTATTCTTGCTCTTCTTGTTTTTTTTTTTATCTCTTTTTATGCCATGAGCTGTTAGGTTTACACAAAGTGTGAATGGAGTCTTCAAATCCCAGAAATAAATAATTCAAAATGAGTTTAATTCAACCAGTAAAACATTTTAAGCATTGTGCAAGTCTTTTATAACCACAGTGGTCAGTTTTCTTGATGCTATGCAGTATTAGATTCCATAAAAAAATTGACTTGTTAATATTCCCCAGATATGCAAATTTACAGTACTCTTTGTAACAAATACAAGTGTTGTCTGGAATAGCCATGCCAGTGAAGTGTCCTGGGTAAGACGATAAACTACATCCAACAGCAAGAAGGTTTTGAGGAGCATGGAACCACCTCTTAATTGCTGGTGTTCCCAGGTTCACCCTGACCTGGGGTGGTAGCACCTCTTAGGGTCCTAGCTATGGGTAAATAGTTAACCCCCAAACTGAAGTCAAAACACTATGAAAGTGTAAAAATAGGTTTTAATACCAGAAATACTTTTTTGTAAAAAATTATTACCAAAAATACATTATTACCAGCAATACATTATTTTAAAAAAAATATTACCAGCTATATATTTTAAAAAAAATATTAGCAGTAATTGATTTTTGAAGAAAAAAATATTAACAGGAATAGGTTTTGAAGAAAAAATATTACCAGCAATAGATTTTTGATGAAAAAAAAATATTACCAGCAATAGATTTTTTTAAAAAGAAATATTTCTGGCAATAAAAAAATTTGTCAGCATTAAATAACCCATTGAGGTTGATATGCCATAAAACAAAACAAAAAATGCCAGTGAGAAATTTTCAATTTATGAAATAAGTGTGCTGGTTAAAATAAATGTTCAGTCATGAATTTTTACATAAGTACATGGAACAAAATAATTAAAAAGTAATAAGCAGGCTGTATTAAATAAGCCCTATGCTGGAGGGAAAGTTTAAGGAAATAATCATGTGTTTGCCTAATGTTTACTAAGACAGAGTTCTTTTTCTATGTGTTGTGTCCCTTCAGGACATTGGCGATCAGGGCTCTCCACAGTTTCCTGTCCTTTGTAGCTCTTAATAAATTTTGTCTTTTTGTCATCTCTCCTAAACTCTGTTCAGTCATCCATCTACACAAGCTCACTAGGTAGGTTATACATAGTTTTCCTCTTACCTTCAGTCTGTCAGAGTATCAAATTTTCAAAGTCCTCTTTCCTCATTAGGTGCCCTAGAAATTTCAACTATCTTTTTCTGATTTTCAGTATAAGTATCATTTTTTTTAAAACTGTCATTGCTTACATGTTCAGTACATAGTATTTTTGGCATCTTTCTGCTGAACCACATTTCTGTTGCTTCAAGTCTCTTCTTCATCTATGAAAAGATTCCAAGCCTAACTGAAAAAATGTAAATATTGCTTTATGTATGTAACTATATCATAATTCTTGTTTGTCTATGTGGTATTCATATGATAATATATATTCGTTAAGTGTGTGTGTGTATGCATTATTTATGTTTGGTGACTGTCCACATGTTGTTTTTGGGATGTTTTTGCATAAACCTGTGTTGTAGTAGATAAACATACGTAAGATTCTTTAAGAATAGATTTAATAAAGGTAGGTGATGTAATATAGTGTTTTTGATATGTGTTTATAGTTGGTAAAATAAAAAATTCCCGTGAAGTATATTTCAACATAAAGAATTATGTTCCTTTTCTAATTAGGGTGGCATTTGTAAAATCAAAGTTATGGCCAGTTTTGTTCCTGTGAGTAAGTTTAAAGGGTTGTTTCAACATAGAACCCTTTTATTCTCATAGATATGAGCTTTTAGATTTTAAGATGTCTTTCCAATGTAAATATTTTAACATTTCAAACAATTTATTTGCTAAATCTTGGCATCTGAAATGATGGTGGATTTATTTTTCTTCCTAATTATATCTCTGAATGTCTTGGAGATGGTGACAAAGACCCCAATATTGGGGATAACTAATTTATTTTCACATTTTGTAGACAGAGTGTTAGAGGTTAGGATTATGAATTTTGTGTTCTTGATGTTAGAAATGCCATTGGTGTTGTTTAGTTTTTTGATGTGTGGACTTTGTATGCTTGTTTTCTAGCATTAAGGATGAAATACTCCATATATTTGATCTGTATTTGATCCAAATTCAAGCCATCAAATATGTTTATATATATGGAAAAATGCTGCACACTGTAATGAATCTGACAATAATTTTTATTTAAAATATGCTACTTTAATTAAAAGAGAAAGTAATTTACAAGAAGAAAGTGTATAGAAAGTGCTTTAATCAGTAGATCATCCTCAATAAATTTACGTCCAGGTCTTTGCAACATTTCACCTTTCTTGGCAGATTTATTATTACAATGTGGGATATTTAATAACAAAAATGATAAAACCTAAATAGAAAGAGAAAAAAAAATAAATGAAATTGACTCAAACAGGGGTTGGCAACCTATGGCATGCATGCCACAAGAGGCATGCAGCTGCAAATGATATCACAAAGTCTGAACCAATAACTAGTACAATGCAAGGAAGATATTTAGCTGTTTCAATTTTAATATATACTAAAGTATATATACTATATATTACTATATAAAATATATTGTAGAACAGGTATATTGACCATGACTTGTATGCTCTTGGCACACTGAAGGATTTTAAAACCCAAAGTCGGTACATAGTTAGCAAATGGTTGCTAAGCCCTAGACTAGAATATCCCCAAAACACCAAAACACATATAAAAAAAAATTTAATTTTAAAATTTCAATGTTCTCTCTCCTTATTGTGCAGGTGTAATTGCATCAATATAAACATTACTTTAGTCTAATTAATGAAGCCCTAAACGACAGAATGTGTCACATGAAAACTTTTCCCACTTTGCCATAGATTACCATATATATATGTAGGGTGATTGAAAAGTAATTTCCTATTTTATGTATAAGTGACTAGCTAGAAGGAGGCACGGTGGAGTAATGGATAATGGCTTGGATTGAGGAATATATATATATATATATATATATATGTATAAACATAATAGGTAGAAATGTTAAACCCATTAATAATAATAAACAAGTTAAGCTCATCATATGCTACAAAAAATTTTAAACAATTGACTTCATAGTCTCTAATAACCCTACAACTACACAACTAAATACTCTACAAGAAAAACAATGTAGTGTATAAATTTACATGCCCGTTAAGAGATTGTATCTTTGATAGTAATAATAAACCCACTACATACATTGATTTTACTACAACCACCCTCTCCCATAGACTCACCTGTCACCTTTCTTATCTTAGTTCCATTAAACAACATTTCTCAGAAAAACATAGTCATGTGCATGATATTAGACAGATATTAATTGATAACACAACAATACTCACACATACACACATTAAAAATAACCTTCAGATATTGAAGCCTATCTATACTAAATCAAAGCAACCCACACTCAATAAAATTACATTTCAAACCAGTCATAACATATTACAATGCATTTAAACACATGGTTTTGTTGATAACATTTCTCTTTCACATGGTTATGTATGACATCAAAGATCAGCATTATGAATTAACAACCCCTGTCTGCTATTCTGTTATCATCATATAGCAAACATCTATTTAAACAAAACAGGTTGTCATCATTGATAGTGTACATCTCTGTTGGACAGTCCAAATAACCTCTCTGATGTGAGCCAAAAGCTTAGATTGATGAACAACAATAAAGAAATATCCAAACATTGGACAATTTTTTTTCTTTATTTGCTCCTGAAATTAAAGCCAATATATGAAGCCTGGAACAGTTCCTGATAAAATATAATAGACATTCGTTGTCTGCTATATTTAACAATACATGTCTGAATACGGTAACATAACCGAACATCCCTATCTAAATATTTTTGTTATTTAAAAGAAATCAATAAACCCTTCACAGTAAAATGAAAAATATTAAAAAAAAAAAAAAAAAAGAATTTGTAAGTCCTTAAATGACCCAAACCCCCTGTGTCTAAATGAAAAGCTACATATTATTAAGTTTCCTAAAAATAATGATCTATTAAATCAGTGTAATGAAATAACTGTAATATGTAGACATTGTACAATGTTTACATTAAAATATAGTTAATGGATTTTTCATTAAAAAATCTATATATTACAATTACATATCCACTATTTTATTATATATAATGATACATGTAATATTGATTTAATTCCTTGATTTTTTAACTTTAATATTGCCATGTATTAAGCCCCATTGAATAAAATAAGTTGTATTTTCGGTTCAAAATTATATAAAAATGATTTAATCATACCAGAGGACCCTTTAAGATAGTTCTAAAGTATATATAAAAATAATTTTAAAAAAACAAAAATTAACCTATTGTTAGAGATATACATATCTCTCAGATTATTTCTTCATCAGTTAAATGTATATTCTTAATGAAAAGTATGGTGTTGTGTCTTAATATGACAGTTCCCTGAGACATGTATGATACCCCCAACATCTAACCTGTATTTTAACTTTTCTGCTTTAGCTTTGGCCTGTATTTTGATTAGTCAAAAGAGACATACCCATAAGGTTTTAAAATCTGGATCCTTACCTCCTTCTTAAGTCTTTAATAAGCAAATGTAGTGTTTTATGTTTTCAAAAGTAAATCATTTTCATCAAAAGTTACCAAACATTGTCTGATGACAGGATAAAAAATTTTAAGCCCAGAAACATAGAAATTTTCACGTCACAATGTAAAATATTTTTAAATAAAAATATCATTAAAAATATTATGCTCTACTTTGTATTGAGCACTTTTAAAAAAAAGTAAATGCTAAAGAACTGTGGATTCTAAATCTCTTCTTTCTCTTCATTTGTATATATATATATATATATATATATACAACGTTTTAGTTTGTATTGCAATAACCTTATCTGTTGGCTCAATACATATTAACGGATCAAATATCCCTATTAAACATACTATTAATCACTTTGTTTATTTTTCAATATCTACCTACCAACACTCTATATTTTGAATTTCTACCCAAATACTATATTGTATTTATAATAATCTTGAACTTTGAATCCACACACAATGTAGTATTGCTCCCAGAAGACCCAGAATTAAAAAAAAAAACACCGTATTGAACAGTTTGTAACATTTTGTACCTGATGATTGGCAAAGCTATGAAACTTTGAGTCGTACTGTAAACATATGTATATGTGTAATTATTAATATACACTGTATGTCTCTCTCTCTCTCTCTCTATATATATATATATATATATATATGTGTGTGTGTGGGTTTGCATGTTTTTTAAATAACTCATGCGAAAGCTTTTTTGATAATAGTAAGGACGTTGGAAAGGTGTGAATCCCTTTTCCTCACAACTATGGGTTAAATAGCAGGTGTAGACAGGGTTTCTTGAGCATCAGATGGCAGCCAGTCTAGGGGAATAAAAATTCTGTATTCCAGACTGCCGAAAAATAAAGGAAGCTTTGGAGAGTTATGTTCGCATATCTCCTGAAGGATATTTACCATCATCTTTTATCGAATAGGTAAGTTATTATTAATATAAGATTATACTAGACATGGCAGATTGGTTTTCTGTTGAAATTAAGTAATAAACTGAATCCTGCAGAATTATTATATTTTAATATAATAATTAAAAAAATATATTTAAAAACTCACAGGTGAAAGCCTTTTGATAATAAAAAGGCCTTCAGAAGGGTATGAATCTCTCCTATTCTCCCCAGCTATGGGTTAAATAGCAGGTATAAATAGAAGCTTACTAGCCTTGGGTGATAGCTAGTCAAGAAAAAGGAATATTATATTCAAAACTATGGAGAAAGCAATGAGAAACAACTTCATTATCTTTCCTAAGAATTCATTATGATTCACACATATTAAAGAAAACAAAGTTGTGGAGAGACGTAGTCACATATGAAGAAGAATTATATAGCAATGATCCAACTTGTACAGTTCAATAAGCTGATATTTATTTCAACTAATTTAGTTTGGACAAAAGCCACAATAGTTAATGATATAAAGATAGACAACGGCCAATCTACAAATTTGTGTTTGTGCATGAAACAGAAACAAAGGAAATCTCCACTGAGGAGCCTTAATTTTACATAGATTTTTTGTAAAATAGTTTTGTATAAAATAAGTAATTCTTATTTTGGGGAGCCATGTAAATGTGTGTGAGTTACCTTCCCATTTTTTTTTGTTTCATTTGTGGGTACATTATTACAAGGATGTGTACACTGCTGTAAAACCCAATCTTTAAGAGCATGCATTATTCTGGCCACGTGTATTTGCCTTAACAGGCAAATGTGAGGCGAAAAAAGAGTTTCATGCTGAAGAATCCACTTCAAACACTACTTGTGAAATAAACCCAAATTCCTGTCCAGTCAAACTCTCGTATACTCATTTTTGCTTGGTGCTTCCATTGAAAATGCTTAATAGGCTTTCTAGTTTGGCACAAGGCCATCAAAATCATGGTAGCTACAGAAGATTTAAAACTTTGCAATGATCTCTGAAATTAGTAGCCTTTGTTCTGTAACAGGCAGGCATTATATGATAAACTGGCATCCCTCCTCATTACCATTAGACTCCCCTCTGAGGTATAGGGCCACAGCTTCACCATGCAAGAGCCACAGATTCACTATGCTAAGTGTTGCTTTGGCAATTTCTGTTGCAAGTATGTTTTTACATAGTGAAGTTCCATGCCCAACCTGTGGTTTTGAGCCCAGAGTTGTCCTTTTCCTAAACTAGTTTCCAGCCAAAGCTAGAGAACCCAGTGTGTGCTGCTATTTAATATTTGTGTGAAAGTGAATGCAATGAACTTAGCATATTAATTTCACTTTTCATAACAATAACCATTATGCTATGAATACATCCACATAGAATAATACCAGTAAAAAATGATAGGAATATTTAAAAAGTAATGTTTGCTCAAATTTAATTTTAGTGTTAGTAAGAATTCCTAGCATTTTTTGTTTTCTGTAAAGCGTAAATAAGAAGTCCAAGGGATGAATTTTGAGATTAATCTTCTCTTCTACAAGGGGGAAGCCATTTTGAAAGAGAATTGTGGGTAGGAACAATATTGCCATATAAGCACACACAATCATGGAACTGGTTAGGATGAAGCAAAGTATTTTTTTTAATCATTTCACCCCAAGCAAGGCAATAAAGCCACTAAGACACAAGGGGTTACTGAGTGTGAGAGAATATGAGAAAAAGAAAGTATTATTAAGGTGAGAGGGCAATAAAACAACATGAATAAAGAAGATAGAAGATAATGATTGACATTGCATATTTGAAAATCAAAGTTGACAGAAAGCAAGAAGCCAGAAGAGAGTTCCTTATATGAGAGGTGTAAGAAAAGAAATTGTTAGCATATAGCTTACAGTTACATTTAACAATTTCAAATGTAAAATGATGAGATCTTGTCACCACTCTAGTAGTACACTTAAATTCATAAAGTCTAGGTCTAAAGAGTAAAGCTCATCAGAACAACATGAAAATATTGATAGAAAAGGCTAAGGGAAGTTACATTATGGTGATGGGAAAGTATCTGAAGCTGAGATTCCAGGTGAGGACTGATAACATTGCAGATTCTTTTTTGCATTTTATCAAGAAACTCTAAATACATGTGACAGCAACATTCAATGCATAAACAAATGGTAGACTATATAATTTGTGCATGATAGATTAAGGTTAGAAAAATTGTCTATTATGACACAGTGAACCAATTTTCTTAGAAGCAAACATCATTTCATTCAATATAATCTTTCCACTTCATGCCAGTGGAAAACATTAGCTCGAGAAAAGCCAAAAAGTCTGAAAAACTCTTAGTAGATCATTGGGGTACCACATTCTTCATTGCATACTCAAGGCAATGGTGCTTATTGCTTCATTGTATACTCAAGGCAATGGAGATTACATTATGCTTCTATCGGGTAAAAATGCATATTTTGTTTCTACTGTGTAGAAATACATTTTATGTTTCTATTGGGTAAAAAATACAATATTATGTTTCTATTGGGTAAAAATACATTATTATGCTTCTAGTGCAGGGGTCACCAAACTACGGCCCACAAACTGGATCCAGACAGCTATATCAGTTCATCCTGCCTACTGCTGCACTTGAGCTAAAATATATTTATTTATATTGAATTATCAATAGATTGTAGTTAAACTTACTATGTAGAAAAAATTAAAATAAATGTAAGTAAAAATGTCAAAATTTGGCCAATCTGATTTTTGCATCTGAGAGTAATATAAGTTTTAGGAAAATCAGTGAAATAAAATATTTAGTGACTTTTGATATGTGAGTACTTTTTGTGGAAGTCCCTGCAATGAAGTTTCTAAGGAAAGCAATTACAAGCCTGCTGCAGCAATTAGGTTTTAATTTGCATTGCCATGTTCAGTATATTGTATTGAACAAAATGGTTATTCAGCCCATGCTTGTCATTCTCTCAGTTATCTGGGCTTCTGGGAAAAAAGTTTGATGACCCCTGTTCTAGTGGGTAAAAATACAATATTATGCTTCCATTGGGTAAAAATACATGTTATGGTCTATTGGGTTTTTGTTTCTATTGGTCAAAAAAACAATATGTTTTTTTTATTTTGGAAAAATACAATATTATGTTTCTAATGGGTAAAAATGGTATTATGTTTCTATTGGTTAAAAATACAATATTATGTTTTAATGGGCAAAAATATATTATTATGTTTCTATTAGGAAAAACATGAATATTATGTTTCTATTAGCTAAAAATAAATTATTATATTTCTATTGGGTAAGAATGGATATTATGTTTCTATTGGGTAAAAGTAGTATATTATGCTTCTGTTGGTCAAAAATCCAATATTATGCTTCTAAAAAAATGCAGTCAAAAGGACAGTTTCCCCATGACACAACTTTTATTTTAACTACCTTCACTTTCAGCAGTGTTTATTGTTTTAAAAAGTGATAACAAGAATTGTAATAAAACCTAAACATATGATGAAAGTGAATTTATATATTTTTTTTGTTCTTGAGAATTTACAGGTAAAATATAAAACACTATTATCCATTACATTCTTTATTTACAAGAATAATTTTAGATTTACAATATTCTAACTGTCCAGGGTATGACGATAAACTACATCTGCACTCTGGGTAAGATGATAAACTACATCCAACAGCAAGGCCTCTGATCAGGAGGTTTTGAGGAATGTGGAACCACCTCTTAATTGCTGGTGTTCCCAGGTTCACCCTGACCCAAGTTGGTAGCACCTGTTAGGGTCCCAACTATGGGTAAATAGTTAATCCTCAAAAGGGGTCGAAACACTATGAAAGTATAAAAATAGATTTTAATACCAGCAATACTTTTTTGGAAAAATTATTACCAGCAGTACATTTTTGAAAAAGAAAAATTTTACCAACAATACTTTTTTTGAAAAAAATATTACCAGCAATAAAAATCTTGTCGGCATTAAATAGCCCATTGAGGTTGGTATGCTCTACAACAAAACAAACTAAACCAAACCAAACCAAACCAAACCAAACCAAACCAAACCAATATTCTAAAAACTAATACAATATTTATCATTTACCAATTTATAAAGAAATAAATCTGGAAACAATTTTTTATGTGTAAATTTATTAGATTTACTAAATTATTAGAATAAGTAAATCAACTATAGAGAAATCCTTATTATTTACCATTTTATAAAGTTTAAATCAATTGGCAATTAGCTGATGTTTTGCCAACCATTTCAATAATAAATAGTATAAATAAGCAATCTAATAAATAAATAGTGTTTATCATTTTTGTTCTAAATTCTCAAGAGCAAAAAAAAAAAATGTATGAATTCATTTTCATATGTTTAGTTTTTATTCTTATTCTAATCATCGCTTTTTAAAATAATAAACGTTGCAGAAGAGTGAAGGGAATTAAAATAAAAGGGGTGTCATGGGAAAAATTGTCTTTTTGATGCTCCATTTTTTTGTGGACATGAAGGTCTATGTTTGCAGTGTACCTTCAAGTCAAAACAGCTCTGATGATGATGAGTTTTTGGCACATGTATATTTAACATAGGAAGGAATACGCATTTGTGAAAGTTTCATTTTCTATAATTTATAATGTCACCCATTATTCACCAACAAATTGTTAATTTCTGTCTGGATTTCTGAAATGAGGAGTTATCATTATTCATACATTTACAAGTGGACTATTGTCCTCATCTTTATTGTTGATATCCCAACCAGCAATAAATTTTTGAAGAATAAAATTATTACCAGCAATACATTTTTGAAAAAATGTTACCAGTGATACATTTTTGAAGAAAAAATATTACAAGAAATAGATTTTTAAAAAAAAAAAATATTACCAGCAATAAAAATTTTGTCGGCATTAAATAACCCATTGAGGGTGATATGCCATAAAACAAACCGAACCAAACCATTGTACCTTCCAGCTATCATCAGACACACATTGCTCTAAGTAACCTACAGGGAATTCCAAACAGAGCCTTTGGGCAGTGGAATGAGAAGAGTCTGATTTAATCTACAGGGGCAGACTCTTCTTGTTCCACTGTCAATCATCTAGTTCTTATTGTTTAAAGTACTGCTCAGTTATTGCTCACCCAGTTTCTACTGAGCCCAAGTACACACTGCCCAGCCCAGGGATTGAACTCACAATTACTATGTCACCAAATTAACAAATCAACACTTTAATACACTAAGCTATTGTTTTATAGTTTACCCAGATCAACAGACACCTGTGGAAAGCTGGAGAGCACAACAACTGAAACATTGTGATAACAACAAAGATGAAGACAATACATTGCTTGGAAATAAATTTGTTACTAATTTCTAATTTTTTTAGAACTTGTACATACAATCTATTACTAAAGATGCTAGAAAAAGGGTTGGTTCTCTGTACCACTCAAATAATTACCTGGCTCCTCCTATTATGATCTCTCTTTACAATAGCCAGATCAGGCTGAAAATGTACTTCTGCCATAGCTGAGCTGGAACTGCCCAGTTTTCATGGGGTTCAAAAGCATTTACACAGCCTTGTGTGTAATGAATTATTTTCCATCCTACAACTCCTTTCCCAAAGACAAAATGTTGCAAGTCTCTCCCTACTCAATTGCTATTTCCATGGAAAATCTTCTGACAAGCTACATTCCTTAGTTCTGCAAACACTAACACTCTAAGCAAGATTCATCATACCAAATACACTAAGGCAAACCATTCTCATTCCTTTTATATTCCATTAGTAAGAATGAATTTCTACTTAAACAGCTTCTTCCCACAAACCATTACTTTCTGGAACTGACTCCCAAGATGATGCTTTCCTGACCATTACAATGTTAAGAGGGTGAACATTAGTAAAAAAAATTCTGTAGAGTACTTTTTTAATCTAGCTGAAAAGTCTCCCTCTCTCTCTTTTTTTTTTTTAAATTAACACTGTCTGTCCTTAAAGTTGTTTTTTTTTTAAAACAAAACTAATACTCCTTCTTTAGTCTTTCTTTTCTTTTACATGTTTAAATTTAAATAAAATCAATGTTTCAGAAACTATATTAGAGAACCTATGGTTAATGTATTAGTCTTGTTTGGTGGGGTTTGTTTTATTTTATGCCATATCAACCTCAGTGGGTTATTTCATGTCGACAAGATTTTTATTGATGGTAATATTTTTTTCAAAAATGTATTGCTGCGAATAATTTTTTTCTTCAAAAATTCATTGCTGGTAATAATTTTTTACAATAATGTGTTACTGATATTAAAACCTATTTTTACACTTTCATGGTATCTTGACCCGTTTGGAATTTAAGTATTTGCCCATAGCTGGGACCCTAACAGGTGCTACCACATTGGGTCAGGATGGACCTGTGAACACCAGCAATTAAGAGGTGGTTCCACGTTCCTCAAAACCTCGCAATCAGAGGCCTTGCTGTTGGATGTTTGTAACTTATTGTCTTACCCAGGACGCATATTTGTTTTGTCAGTACTATTTATTTATGAACACACCCACGCAAAAAAAAAATATGGAACAAGGTTGGGATTAAAAAGTGTAAGTCCAAAATGTACGAAACTCAAAATAAAAACTGCTCAGTATCTTTTATTTCTCTATTGGGACGCCTCAGGCAACACTGAGCCCCGGCCCTCTCCCAAGGGAGAGACAATGCTTGGGAGACATCCCAGAACTGAGTAATAATTGTAAATAAGCATTTTTATGAGCTTTTTGTCACCAGTATTTATTAGTTTAACGTAGTATTATAGCCCCATGATCACTTATGTCACAAATTGGGTTTTAATGTGGGACTTTCACAAGAAGTGCAGCTCGAGACAAAAAAATGAAATGCTCAGCTCCCTCGGCACTTTCCTATTAGGAATTAACATTTATCCGTACGCCCAGTCGAATGGAATATGGTAAAAAAAAGGTTGTGTTTAAAGTGAGAGTCCCACTAATTCATAAGAAGACTCGTGACAAAAACTGTTCAACTTTCTCGGCACACCTCAAGAATCAGGGAGTAACCCTTACCCTCTCCCTTTTAAAGTTGACATTTTACAGTTGACACCGGTTACCTCTTACATCATCAAAAAGCAAAACCATGTGACCGGTATATTTCGTATGATGTGCTTGGTTCTCCTAACAAAGAATAAAACGTGTATATAGTATATTTTATGACATATTATTTAAAAAATTAAGATAAAATAAACGATTTGATGCAAAACTTGAATATGAGCTTGTTTTTTGAAGCTATTTAAAAGAAATAGATATTTATAAAAAATATTTATTTTTTATTTCGCATGTGTATAGTTGCTTAGGATAGTAGCGGCCCCGCTGCCCAATCTCAGCAGGGCGACTGCTGTTTTGGGGTTCCCTTGATCTATTTTAAACAATAAAAAGAAAACAAGACATAAGAAGACAAAACAAAACAAAAAAAAAAAGTAGAAATAGGGTATTTTTACCAAATTTCCCCAAGAGATGAAGAGGGTCATTATATTTCCAAATGGATCAAACACGGACGGCAAGGTAAATTCTTTTAATTTATGCTTTTTTTGTACGTCGTGCAGTTTTACACGTATTCAAGTAAAAAAATAAATAAAAAAATAACGGAAAAGAAAAAACACTAAAAAACAAAAAGATTGCAAAAATTATTGAATTAACTTTTTAAGATACTTTTAAAAGTTATATTTCGTTTTGTTGGAATTAAATGTGCTACTTTAAGCTTTAAACTTTAAGGTAAAGGAGTATATTAAAAAACTAGAAAGAATATTAATAATTATTTCGTAATCATGCTAACTAACAAAACCCCAAACCATTTTAAACAATGTCAAAAACAAAATAGAATTATTTAAACACAGTAACTGGATTATGACTAAGATTTGAGATTAAATAACTTTAAATTTTACGAAAAAAAAAAAAAAAATTAAAATAATGTTGTCTTATGATGCTATATAAAGAAAGGAGAAAATGTTGTCTACATTTCTGTCTATTTGTAATTTATTCCAGCTGTTGTATATTTTTTCACTTTTTTTAAAACAATGGATACCAAGTATTGGTTGCGTTAACAAAAATACTTTAATTTTTTTATAATTGCTGATTTAATTTTGAAAAAGCTGCCTGTTTGGGCTCAGGGTCGAAATTAAAGAGACATTTTTTATTCTTTTACGTTTCAAAAATAATCAAAATAATAGAATCTTATGACTCGGGGTTGTTGCATCAATTAAATTTAAATAATTTAAAAGTAAAACATTTTCTATTTATTGACAGAGAAAACAATGGTGAATAATCACAATAATTGATAATTGATCCTCTCAGGCAAAAAACAGTTTTTGGTTTATGCTCTTACTTTCCTTTCATTTTTTTAAAGTCGTAAATTCTGACTTTGAACAAAGAAAACATTTAAAAATAAATTAAAATCACTGAAAATTAGATCTGATTGATGAGTCGTGACCCTCCTCCATAAAAAGAGAAGATACTTTTTTTCTATTTATTTTAAAAAACAGAATAACTTATGGCGTATTTTTTTTCATTTTATTCGTTTAAAATTGTTTTAAAAAAATGGATTGAAATTTAATCACATGAACCTTTTTTGTTTACTTCCCCTCTTCTTTTTAATTGAATTTTCCATGTTTTCTTTGTTTTTAATTTTAAGAAATAGATTTTATGGTTTCCTAAATATTTAAAATTATGTGATAAATCCTGTCCTTTTAAAAATTCAATCCATGTTAAAAAAAAAAAATAAAGTTCTTAAATAAATATAGAACTTTTAAAAAAATTTCAACCCATAAATAAATAAAATTCTCAAAAAAAAAAAAAATGGTCAAATACATTAAATAAAAAAGTAGCTTAAGTTTAATTTGGATAAATTCTGAATTAATTAAAGAAAGAATTGCATCATTCTATGCTAAAAATAAAATATACAATGGTTGTGAAAAGAATCTCTTTGGTTTGTTTGAAATTTTTTTGTTAGATTGAGTTTCTGCAATCGCAGTGTATTTTCTTTTAATTTATTTTATATTTATGTTTTGTTTTTGTTTTAAATCTTGTTTTTAAATTTTAACCCTTAAATGTTTTGATCCTTCCCAGCTGACATTCATTCCTACTGAAACAAATTCAGCAGAGAAAGATTGGATTTTTTTTTTCATTTTGAAAGAAATGGCTTAAAAAATTACTTAAAAATCGGTCAATGATCAACTTCATAACGATTTTAGGTCGATTGTAATTTATTAATCTTTATTTATTTATTTATTTATTTTTTTTACAGTAAGTAACAATGGACCACTAAGAAAATGATAAATAAATAAATTGTGTGTGTGTGTGGCTTGGAATGATTTGGTTAGTAAGAGCTCGTGGACCTAGAATTCTATCTTTAAACTAAAAATATGCTAAAAATTGTAGCCTTGTGCCAGACTAAAGCTTAGAAAGATACTTTGCTATGAAGCAGTAGTTTTAGCAAGGAACCTAGTGAGTTCGATCCCCACTGGCTGCAATACTTTACAATACATACAATAATAATACATTTCAAAAGAACAATGTCAGTCAATAAAACTAATTAATTCAAACTTAATTAAACCCATAAAAATAGTTCTTACTTTTTTGTTATTTTTATTTACAAGTACGATTATTTAATAAATAATAAATTTGAACCATTCATTTTAAAACTAAAGGCCTTTAAAAATTGTCAATCAAGAAATCATCTTGAAAAGAAGCGAAACATATTCAAACATTAAAAATGGTTTTCAATTTTTAAAAAAAAATGCAATCTCGAAAAAAAGTAAAAAAATATTACTTTTAGTTTTAACTTTAATTTTTGAATTGTTGCCGTCTTTCAAATGATTAAAAAAAACCCTCGCCGTAGATTTTTTTTCTACTTTTAGGTTATTTGCATCACACACAACAAAAATATAACAACTATTTTATGGGACAGTAATTCTCTTTCTTTTCTTTTTTTTTTATTTCAGTTGAAAACATCACTTTAAGTTCTTCATGACATTATTACAAAAACTAAACACATTTATTAAAAAAAAACAGACTAAAAAATTAATACAATATTCATTTTTTATTATTTTTAATCCGACATTTTTATTTCAAAAAAGGTTAGTGGATACTCGTGTTTGAAATAGACGTCCCATTTTATTTTTTAAAGTGTGCGTACTTATTACATTTAACAACAGAGTGTCTATTTCAAACCCAACCCAGGTATCCACTGTTTTTTGGACTTTTAAAAGCAATAAAAATAATGTCGGATTAAAAATAAATACATTCAAAAAATAATTTTTTTTAGAAATTTTGAATTCCCACTTTAACCCCAGCCTTGTGTCAGATTCTGTTTGAGTGGACGTGTTCTTAAAATACCGACAAGAAGACGAACACGTAAGCCGAGAGAGAGAGACTACAACACACAGTGTTACAGGAATTAAATTTAATTCCTTATTTAAGAAGAGAAGATATTTCTTAAAGTACTACTTAGTTGTACTTAGGATTGTTTAGTTTTTGGGGTTTTAGCTCAAGGCTACAAGTATGTATGGCAACTCATGAGGATCGAACTCATTGCTTATGGTCAGGTCATCTCTACAAGTTCAGTTTGATGAAGTGCATCTCTATCCCTGTCATTAGCTTTTCTTTTCTTTTACATTTCATAAATGAACAAACGAGTAAAAGTGCATATCATTTTTTAAATTAATAATTGGCTTTGGGTAAAATCCCTTGTACTCGTAACAAATATAATCCATTTTAAATCATTTTTTACACCCATCACCTTTTTAAAATGTTTAATTAAGCAAATTTATAGTGAAGTTAAGTTTCAAACAGTCTGGATGCACAAAGACTTCTGGATAAACAATAAACATTGACAAATGTGCCCGTAATAAGACGTGGTGTCAAAAGGACGTTTTTTCCCACGACACCGCTTTTATTTTAACTACTTTCCCCTTTTTTTTCGGCAATGTTTATTGTTTTAAAGAGCAATGATTAGAATTGGAATAAAACCTAAACACATGATGGAATGAAAATGAATTTATACATTTCCATTGTTCTTGAGAATTTAAAACAAAAACACTAGTATTTATTAGATTGTTTATTTACAAGAATATTTTTTTGCAGCATGAAAAGTTAAAAATAAAAATAAAATCAATTAGAATTAAAAAATAATGCAATGCGATATTCATCAAATTATCATTTCATTTATCAATTTTATGTCATTCAAAAGGAAATCATTATTTACCATTTTATAAAGTTCGAATGAATTGGCAATTTAGCCGATGTTTTGCTAACCATTCCAATAGTGTTTATTATTTTTGTTGTCAATTCTCAAGAACAAAGAAAATGTATAAATTCACTTTCATATGTTAATAATTACAATTTGTAATCATCGCTTTTTAAAACATTGCCGAAGAAGAGTGACGCTAGTTAAAAAAGCGGTGTCATGGGAAAAATCGTCCTTTTGACGTCTTATTGCGGGCATGTCTGTCCATGTTTGTCCAGAAGTGATACAGGTATCGCCTTGGTTCAGTAACTAAACGTTTTAAATCGATGAGTTTCCATCTGATTTACGTTCCAAAGAAAAAAAACCAAACAAACTGTAAATAAAAATTTCGTTACCATAGAAAAAACCCCAAAAGAATGATTGCCGAAAAACGCCTTTGACCTTGATGGAATGTGGGTAAAAAAAACAAAGGTTGATTACTGTTAGTGGCGGTGGTTACCAAGTATAGTCCTGAGTTGTGAAAAACTGCCAGTTTTTTGTGCCTATTTTCTTGACCCCCCAGCTCTTCCAAGGGGTCGATTAAAAATATCATCCTGAGGGTTGTTACTCAGGTCCACACTTGTAGGGATATAAGCGGGTCTTGATAATTAAATTGGGTGGGCAAATAGTCTCATTAGGAGTGAACCAACTGGGTGACTATTCTCCAATTAGAAAGAAAACTTTCCAATTGGAAGTTAGTTCTGGTGTAGCAAGTCAGTAATGCAAGATGTCTGGTCTCTATAATGAAGATTAGATCAGCTCATTCAAGTTGGAAACCATTTAGAATGGGAAATACCAAAGGATAAAATAAGGCAGGTCAAGGGTAACGGAGGTAGACTAGCAAGTTCTGTGATTGGGCAATTCCCACAAAGAACTAGAGCAATAATCCTCCAGAATAAATTTCATATTAAATAAACCTGAATTTCTGTGAAGATAATGTCTCCTTTCTCATCATCTTGAAAGTCTACGAATGCCTCCATCTGAAGGAAGAAGGCAAGTCTTATATACAATGAGAGACAGACCTGCAAACATCTCCTTCCAGTAAAAAATGGCATACAGTCAACGGCAAAATTATTCGTACACCCATCAATTTTTAATATTTTTATCCATTTCTCAGAATCTGATGCCTGTATGATACCAGGTTTTTATATGATAATAAGCACAAAAAGGTATATAAAACTCAATTTTCAGAACAATAGGTTAAATACAACAAATTTAACAGGTGAATTATGCAAAATAGGAAAAGGCAAAATTATTCATACAGTATGAAAAAATAGAAAAAAAATCGAACGATTTTCACAGTAGTCAATAGCATGGCCTCACATCTTTATAACTTACTGCAATCATTTTCTAAAGTTTTTGATGAGATTTGAACAAGTCTTTTCTTGGATTTTCTTCCATTCTTCAATGTTCTAATTCCTGAAGGTTTTTTGGTGACTGATGATTTATTCTTGCCATAGATTTTCATTAGGATTCAAATCTGGACCCATTGTGGTCATTTGATAAAAATATTGCCTGAGGATACTGTAAGATTGAAACCAAGGTAGCAGATACAACTGACCTCCTGATTTTTAAAGTATATATATATATATATATATATATATATATATATATATATATATATATAATGCCTGATTGAATAAATTACAAACATTATGTCTGCTTATTTTAATCATAATCCTTTCATATTTACAAATATTTTTCTGTATATCAAGAAATGCACTAAAACAGTGAGAATCACTTTTATTTCCCAAGTACTTTCCATCTCTTTCAACTGCACCTCTGATGATAATCTCAGAAAGAGATAACACTCCCAGCTGATATGACTAAAGACTGAATATTGGCTATATATGACTAAAGCTGATATGAGTGAATATGACTGATGTGACCATATATGACTAAAACTGATATGATTGAACGACTATGTTGAATCCACTGCTAGACCAGCTGCTAAGAAAGTTGGTTCACTGTGTCAAGCTAGATAATTTTTCTCTCCAGAATCTATCTTGCATTATCTACCATTCACCCATGCTTAGAATATTGTTGCCACATATGGTCTGGTGTTCCTGCTGTTTGTTGATAAAATCAAAGAAGAATCAGCAATATTATTGGTCCTGACTTGGCATCTCAGCTTCAGTCACTTTTTCCACTGCCATAAAGTTGCTTCCCTGTGCCTTTTCTGTAAATACTTTCTTGGTAATTGTTTTGATGAGCTATTTGTTATGGTATCTAGACTCTTTGAATTTAAGTGCCATACTAGATTGGCAGCAAGGTCTCATCATTTACAGTTGAATTGGTTAGATGTAGCCATAAGTTCTATGCCAACAGTTTCTTTTTTTGCACTTCTCACTTGTGGAACTCTTTTCTGGCTCCATGATTTCTGGCCAACTTTGATCTTCTTGGTTACTCTTCTATTGATCTCATTCCTTAGTCATGTTTCTGTTTTTCTAATTCTTTCACACACAGTTAACCACTTGTAAATTTGATTGAGAAAAAAAAAGACATATTCAAATCATATGTGCAGTTAGTCTAGCTGTTTGGTTCTAATAAAATAGAACTGCTGAACCTTCATACATCATGCATGTCAACAATGACAAAGATTGTGCTTGTGAAGGAAAAACGGTAAACTAAATATATTTGATAGTGGGCTGCAGATGATTCAAACAAAATTCTTGTCTTGGCATTATCCTAATTCATATTCATCTTTTGCTCAGAGCATGACTCATCTGAAAAATGACATTGTGCCAAATTTCCAAAGCTTTGCCTGCCATTTTAGTTGCTCACTGCTTTCTCTGTTAAATGCTGACAGGTTTACAAAATCATTTCCTTCTGGAAGCTCTGCCATGTTATATTCTACTTCAAACTAGGCCTCTTTTTGATTCACTCTACATAAAACCTGTGAATGCTACAAAAGCAAAACTAAAAATAAAAAAGTCATGCTCTGCACAGGGGCTCCAATCATCCCATCCAGCTTACAAAGCAAATACCCTAAGAAAAAACAATATAAAAAGTACCAATCACAAATGTTGCCACTAAAGCAATGGCACAACAAAAAACACTGAGTCATGATTCATTCTATCTGCTTTTAAGAACATGGTTCATAGCACTGTTAGTGTTACCAGTGACCTTGGTTAACTGATCCAACACACACATCAACTCCAGGCCCTACTGACTCTTCTTCTCCTCCAAGTTACTTCCCTTGCCCACAAAGAGATATTCCACCTTAATCCACTATGCCGGCAATACCAAGAATTTTATGCTAACAATTTTTGTCTTTTCTTTCTGCCTCACTGACAATTTGTCGTTTTTGTTTGTTCCCTTATCCAACCAGAATTGAAACATAACAGCCATAGCAATTCATGTGAAAAATATTGTACATACACTATTTATGTTTTGACCATTGTCCTCATCTTTGTTTTTATCATGTTTTGGCTGTTGTTCCCTCTGGCCTTCCTCAGGTGTATATATATCAATCTGGGTAACATACAGGGAATTCTGAATGGAATCCTTTACTTAATCTATGAGAGTAGACACTTCTTGTTCCACTGCTCATGTCTAGAGGTATAGTCTAGTTCTTATATTCTTATATTTAGCACTGCTGAGTTATTACTCGTTTGTTTTTACTGAGTGAAAATACAAACTGCCCATCGCAGGGATTGAACACACAACCACTATGTCACCTAGTTCACAAACCTATGCCATTGACCAAAAAGATTGCATACAGTTTATCATTGAGTAATTTGGACACACTCTGTTAGATATGTTTTGCACAATAAATCTTTTTTTCTTCCTGCCTCATAACATAATGTCACCTTTCTGATGGCCCAGGATGAACCAAATTATGAACTTTAGTTGCCTTTCTTTCATTAGAAAAATGTACGATTGTAATTTTCATATTTAATAAATACTTCTCATCTTGTATCCCTTCAGGACATAGGCGATCGTGGGTTTCCACAACTTCCTATCCTTTGTGGTCCTTATCATTTTTTTCCCCTTTTGGTAAGGCTCCTGCCCCTCTGTTCCACTATCCTTCACATGAGCTTGTCTGGTGACTTGCTTCTGTTGCCTATCTTTCTTGCCCACAACATGTCCTGTGATTGTTAAGTTTTCTAAGCTCTCCTTACTCATTATTTGTCCAAGGGATTTCAACTGTTTTTTTTTCTGATTGCTTTTTTTTCTTTAATACTTGTTGCTTACTCACTCCGTCCATAGAATTTACATTACCTTTTGAAATAAAAGTTCACAACTTCCTACAGTACAAAGTAATTGCATGGTTATTTTTCTTGGGTTTTTATTGGAAATACACTAGTTTTCAAGGCCCATCATATTTCATAAGACCCCTTCCTCAATTATGGTCATTTAATATTAGGGTATTATGAAATAATTATGGGTGAGTGGTTAGAACACTAACTTTTTGACCATGAGACCTGGGTTCGAATTTCATCATGGTTGATTTGTCAGGAAAGTGACTCCTTGATCTTAAGTCTGGAGGAGGCAATCCCAGCATGCAGCAGCATTGGAAAGTGCCTGAAAACCAATACCATGGGTTGACCCAAGCCTTGGTAGTAAAACCCTTGTGGAACCATTGGTGGTTGTGCTAATATGAAGTCACAAGTCATCATGACTTAGGGTTTGTGTGTGCTGGCCTTTTTCAGACTGTTGATCATGCTAGATAACACGCTCTCTCCCAGAAACTGTAACTAAGGTCTGCTCAGCATAGTTGCAGTATAAACCACAGATGGGCTCTGTGGGTGTTGAACAAACAAATGTGCTTGAGCAAGCATCTGCAATGGGGATTAGTTAGCCACCCTAGCAGACTGACATCCTCGGATATATTTAGGTTATGAAATTAGTGAGGTGCAAATACCAATAATCTACAGCATCTGGGTAAACAATAGCCTGCTAAGTACCTCAACTTTGCGTATAAAGCCCAGGAGATGTCTTTTTAGCCATTTTTTGGAGGTGGGGAAAAAAGCAGGTGAGGGATTATATGATATCAAATATGGTATTTTCTTATTAAATGTCATATTTGAATGAAAGGTCAATGGAGGAAGAATTTATTCAACATTTGATAATTTTATGGCAATATGCGTTTGAAGATTTTAGGCAGTTTTGATCAACATTTCATTTTATGTTTAGCCGAAAGAAATTGTAAGTGTAGGACTACCTTACACTTAAGTAAAATAATAATAACAATAATATTTATTAAGAATTTATTACAGGAAATATCAAGTTTTATGGAAATATTGACAGTTATGTATTTCATTACATAACAAATAAATGAAAATAATATAAATTTTGATGCTATAATTTGATTTGTTGTTAGTTATTTTTCATTTTCTCCTTTGTTTAGAATATTTTGGCTGCAATGCTAAGTTCCGTAAGTTGAACAATCTGGAGCTATTTTGTTTACACTTTGTGATCTCTCTTTCCATTGTTGTTTTTAGATTGCTTTCTTCCAGTCATTTGGATGGGAAATACCAAAATTCTGAAATTTAGAATGATCTTATTCCATTTCAAAAATAAAACCTGTAAAAAGGAATATTTTAAATTAATATATGACCAAAAATAAAATGCTTTTGACAAAAAACCTTAATGATTTCACTATAATTATGTAACAATAATGTAATGATATTCCGCAGATAAATCTACGGTTTATGTTGCCTCATCTCATTGCATGATTATGAACTATAAACCTAAATTGAGCTTGAAATATTGTGTAATTGACACTAATTTTTTGTAAAATACTTTCATTTGATATAATGAATAATTTGCAGTGAATAACACAATTTTTTATTTTTTTTAATTTTTATTATTTATTTGGTTGAATGCACCCCTCCTCTGCCAAATGTGTCATGCGTGTATGCATGCATGTATATTAAGGCCACATATCTTCATGCAAACATATTTCATTGAATAATATAAACATATTGTGTCTACTTATTTTTATACTGATCCTTTCCAGTTCTCTAATCTGTTTCTTGATGTTAAGATGAAATTCATTAAGGAAGGTGCTGTAGTTTTTTCCAACCCATGTACTTTCGATCCTTTCCAAGGTCATCGTCAGGGATAAATTACAAAGGCAAACTTGGAAAAGATTGAAAGTCAGGATGCTGAAAATAACATCAATAAGCTAAATGACAAATTTTTATATGTATTAATTCTATATATATATATATATATATATATATATATATATATTTCACACAGCTATGGGTTAGGGCAAACTGGGTTCTCTGGCCACTGTTGGCAGTTAGTGTGGGAGAGGATGAGCTGTGAATTCAAAATTGTGCAGAAAGGAATGGGAAGCCCCTCTGATACATTTTCAAAGAACAGTCATAAGAGTGCACAGCTTATAAATATTTAATAAAAAAAGATGGAAGCTATGGAGAACCATAATCACCCACATCCTGAATAAACCTGGCATGAAAAGATATTTTAAAGAAATAAAATATATATATATATATAGACAAATCTGATAACTTCCCATTTTCTTTTTAGCTTTAACTGACTTCCAAGAGGATGCTCTCCCATTTTCTACAATTTTAACCACTTCAAGTCTAGACCTAACTGTTATTGTTGTGGTAAGAGCCAGTTACCCTCCTTACTATCATGAATGGACTGATCCATTCATGAAAGGTGGTCCTGGAAGATAATGCTATTGACTTGTCTAGCTGAGTATTGAATACTACTATTACTACTATTACTACTATTACTACTATCATAGCTGACTATGTCAAGTGTGTTTTGTCTTGCCAGTCCCCACATCACAGCAGTTATTTTCCCCATAAACTGTGCCTTTTACTCTGTAACCCTCTACCTAGTTTGGCTCTTGGGCCTTGTACAGGGTGAACATTATTATAAAAAAAAAAAATTTATCTACTGCATAGTGATTTCATCTAGATAAATGATTTGCCTGCAGATATTAAAATTCTTTTGTTTAAATCTTTCTTTGTAAAATATTGACATCCTTTTGACATACATGTTTGTGGTGGTGAAAAGAACAAAAATTGTTGCCCTTTTGAACTTTGCCTGTTTGGACATGAGAAAAAAAAAGAGATAAATATTCATCAACAAGAAATCTGGTTATGGAGAAATAAAGTCCTGAAATCTCTACAATCTGCTCATTCATGAAATATGTTCTTTGACTTTATTTTATCTAAATTATAATCTCTTGCTTGTCATCCTTCTGATTTTGTTAGCTGTTATAGAAAGTCTTACAAGTTATTGTTTGTAAGACAACCTCTTTTGAATACTTCACAGTTACAAGCAAGGATTTAAAATTTTCAGCCAGACAAAGGTGGGATCATAAAAAATTCTGATGTTTGGTCAGATTTGGGGAATTGGGTCAGGCCAGTTATTTGTTGGCACTTTCTCATGTGTCCATATTTGAATTTGGTGAATATCTGGGCCAGTTTGCATTTTTTAAAAGTCTCCCTTTCTCTCTCAAGCGTTGCCCTAAGCCCACAAGCTGCATGATTCATCCCCTATAACACAGGCATATTGGACCTGAGAATACAGCCAACTAAAAATGCAGGCAGTGTTTCATTAAAATAGTCCAAAAATATTTTAGTACTAGTATACAAAAGGACCAATTTTTTCAGACACGGTTGGGGTACCATGAAATTTCATCAAAAGTACAACGGTATTCTTGATGTCTTTGGTTTTGGTACTTTCCACTAACAATTTATTACTTATTTATACTATTTATATTCAGACTACTGTCCTCATCTTTGTTGTTGTTACCACAATGTTTTGGCTATTGTGCTCTCTGGCCTTCCTTGAGTGTATATTGATCTGGTTAACTTGCAGGGAATTCTAAACTGAATTTCTGGTTTGTGAATTAGGTGACATAGTGGTTGTGCAATGTCTATTTGGTTGCCATGGAAATGGGCAAGCAATAACTAAGCAGTGCTATAAACAAGAACTAGATGAGATATCCCTAGACATGGGCAGTGGAATGAGAACGGTCTACGCTTGTAGAGTTAATAAATAGATTAAAATAAATAAATTCTCTTTAGGTCAACCAAATCAATATACTGATCAATCATCTTTCCCAAAGGCATTAGTGTGAAAGTGAATGCAGTAAACTCTCCCAGAATTTGGAATTGCCTTACCAATCACATTTTGCATACTGCAATACTACTTTCCTCCTCTTCCTCTTTATGGCCTTTAGATTCTCCTGTTGAATATAGGGCCATAGACTCACCACACCATATGTTGCTGGTGTGGTTTATGTATTAATTAGGTATTTATGGGGGTGGGATGCCAGCCCCATGCCTGACTGTTTTTGAATTTCAATCATCATTCTCTTAGACTGATTACCAACCAACACTAAAGAGCCTAGTCTATCCTGCTATTTAACCCATAATTTGGGTGTAGAAGAGATTGATTTGTTTTTTTACAGCTTATCAATCTTTTGTAGGTTACTTTAAAGTCTGAACATTTTTGGGATTGTAAGATATTGCATTTGGCAAGGTATGGCACAAGGAACTATTTGAACTGTTAAGAAAAATTAGATCTCTTTGGAAAGGATGTCAGAATAATCCAGAACTGGGAACAAACAGCTTGCATATAGAAAGAAAATGAATTGTGTCGGTAGACAAAAACAGAAAATGAATTGTGTCTGTAGACAAAAACAGAAAAGGTCTTAAGACCAGGATGTATCTTCACTCTAGACTTGTTCATTCTCTATGGTGAGGCTTCCCTCAGGGAACTGGATACCCCACCAGGATTTTATTTATCAGTGGGTGTAACCTTAATAATATAAGATACACAGATGACATTGCGTTGATGGCAGAGATAGAAAGAAAACTACAGGGTAGTAAAGGAAAGCGGGGGGAAAGAACTAACCATTAACTGTAAGAAGACAGAAAGTTTGGTCATCAGCAAGAGACAAAGGCCCAATATGTGGAGTATGAATTAGAAATATAAACATCAAAAAAGTACATAAGTTTAAATATCTGAGAAGTGTTTTAACAGAGGATGGAAATTATGACACCAAAAATTCAAATACGCATTGGATTAGCGAAAGATGCATTCTGAAAGAGTCGCTTTGTGTCAAATCAACAAGTGCCTGATGATCACCAACACAGATTTTTTTCAAATTTGGTACACTTATGGGGCTTCATGATAGAAATCGATTGGTACCTATTCTATTATTATTTATATTATTTTTAAACCTTTAAACAAAACAAAAAAAAAGATCACCTTTAAGATCTATCCAAGTTCTTTAAAATGGTCTATAATTTAGTTTTTGGGATGAAAAACAACTGAGATATTGATATTTAAACTTTGTGACAATTTTCCAAAATTCACCTTTTTGACAAGGGTCATATCTCAGGAACCCTTTGACCTAGAGATATAAAATAGGTACCATTCAATTTCTATCATGAAGCTCTATAAGTATACTAAATTGTTGTATCAGTGATGGTCAGACTATTGTTGATTTGGCATGGAATGACTCAAAAGCTAAACAAAGTATTTAGAAACAAAGAAAATAGTGTTGGACTGCTATGTGACATCAATTCTCTTGTAAGGCAGTGAATGATGGACAATTTCTTCACAGATGAAGAGAAAACCAGAGGTACCAGAAATGTGGTTCTACAAAAGGATGCTGAGAATAACAGTAAGCAACAGGGTTTTTTTAAAAGAAAATGGTAGCAAAATGAGAACTTGGAACCAGAAAGATAGCTGAAATTTCTATGGCACATAATGAGGAAAGGGGACTTGGAGATTTTGACCCTCACAGGGCATATCAAGGGCAAGAGAGATAGGAGAAGAATGGATAGCAGAATGGAAAGCAGGAGGTTTATCAGAGAAAGAAATGAGGCTACGGGTCACAAAGGATAGGTAGCTATGGAGAGCCATAATTGCTCACATACTGAAGTGATGCAGCACATAGTCTAGAATTTTCCTTTCCCCCTTTTATCAGAAAGTTCAGTGAATAATGTTTAGTAAAATTTCCTTGGTATGCAATAAAGCCAAATGGGATAGAGAGGTAAAAACTCTTTGTAATGTCAGCTTTTAAAACTGAGTGGATTTGTTTGGCTTGAAAATCAGTTATTTGAAACTCTGTCTTTTTCTTTTCTTAATTATAAATCTAAGCCTGAACACTAACTATTGTTGACAATGGGAGAGACACAACTCTGTTAGACGCAAAGCAGGTCACTTATACTAGACTTTGTGCTACCTTGTTTTGAGCTGATTGCATTCACTGACACAATGCCACAGTCTTTTCCCATAAAACTGTATTTTTATCAAATGCCGCTCTCACATTACAAATATCAACATGCCACAATATCTCAATGAAAATCCTATTTAAAAATATTCCTTGTAGTGTATATTGTATTGATGTGGGAAAATGGATGAAATGGTAGTTAGTTGTCACTCCCACAAAAACAAATGTGATGCAGGGCATTTTTTGTGTGTATGTGGGTTCATTATGTCCTGGCATGAGGGTCACCACATGTACTGCTGCCATAGCAGCAGTGGTGTGTCTAGGGCAAGATAACCCTATGGAGCCCATCCTTCTTCATACTATTTTGAATTTAGAATTTTCCTTCTCCTGGATTGGTTATCACCTTAAGGCAAAGCAAGCACAGTCAGCATTTCCATTTAATTCCTAGCTGAACTTGAGGGATGGATTCATACCTTTACCAAGTGTATTTGTGTGAAAATGAATGCAACAACTTGGATGGTATTCGGACTTGACTCACTGACTCCTCTTTCTACATCACTATTGCACTGCTCCATGTACAACTTAGTCGCATACTAATTCATGCATAAATTTCATTCTTCTCTCTATTGCCACAGACATGATCATGCCATTTGATCCTATGTGTAATTAACAACTAAAATGGATAGCAAATCTAACTCAAAGAAAATATTGGTATAATCAAGATGATGATGTTCCACACTACTTTAAACAAAAGGTTAGTTAGGAAGACCCCCCTCCTCCACCCATTACACCATCAATACTAGAAAGAGCAATAACAGTAATTGGATTTGATGAACCTGTTTTCCCCCAAAAATTGTTTTAATAGAAAGATTTTATAAATTTCAACCAAATATATCCATATAAGGAAACAGCTTATATTACCATTAGAGATGAGGAGAACAGATCCTACACTTTGATCCCATCCTGATATCAAAGGAGTGAAGAAAAGTGTAACTTAAGTAGCACTGGTTGCTCAGTCAATGAATACCAATTGTTTCCTTATGAGGAGCAAATGTTTAGAGCATTGGTCTTGCAATTAATCCTTGTAAAGAAATGGCTCATATTACCATTGCCATTAGTCTATGAGGAAAATCAATATTATACTTTGATCCCAGCCTGATGGCCAGGGAGTGAAGAAAAGCATAACATCTAATCTGGTACTATGTAGAGATTTTTGAAAAAAATCCAAAGAATCTGCAATGCTATTTGTCCTGAACTTTCCTACCGCTGTACCATGGCTTCCCTGTACCTTTTATACAAATACTTTCATGGTAATTGTTCTGAGGAACTTTCCTTTATGAAACTAGTCTCCCAATTGTACATATGGGGACTAGTTAGGACTTCATAAAGACTTTGAGGTATTATAGTGGCTCAAGTGAGAATGGTAAGTAAGAATGTGTTGTTTTGGTGTAAGAATATTGTAGTTTGTTTGGGTCATTGATTGTTGCTGGTTAGGTTAAAGATAAAGCCAGATGAAGACCAGCCTTCACCATCCCTACTTTTTGCTTTGTGCCACATTTTTTGTAAATTTACAAAAATAAATATCACTTGCCTCTATGGTACCTAGAATTTTATGAATTTGAGTGCACTACTATATTGGCAGCAAGGTCTCATCATTTTACAATTGAAATGGCAAGAGATGTAACCGTAAGTTCTATGCTAAGAGTTTCTTCTCTCACATCTCTCACTTGGGGAATTCTTCCAGCTTTTTGCTTCTCAGTCAACTTTGATCTTCAAAAATTTAAATGCAATGTCAATTGTTTTCTTCTGCTTTCTTAATTCCTGTATTTTTTATTGTTCTCTTTCCATAATAATGTTTTTTTATTCTCATGTTCTCTTGCATTCAGTAATCCCTTGTGTTTTAGTGGCTTTATTGCTTTGCTTGGGGTGAAATGATTGGGGAAAAAAAGAAAGAAATCACTGCCTGCTTGGCTAATGAATGCCAAATGTTTTTTTTATAAGAAAGTAGTTAAATTTACCATTCATCTATCAGGAAAAGAGATACTACATTTGGTATTTACTTGTCCTCCCCCCAGTGATGGGATATGGCACAAGGCCAGTTTAAAGTGGGGAACCCAAATGTGCGCACATAGGCCAAGGTCAGAAATTGCCCAGTGCCCACACCAAATGTCATGCTGGTGTTGATGTTCCACTGATCCTCTCTCTTTGTTGCAATGAGGGAGGTGCTGCCATAGAGTTGGAATCCCCAGGACCAAGCATCCCTCATTTTTTTTTGTTGTGTTCTGTCCAAAGACAGAAACACAAGAGATAAAAAATTAGTATATCCATCCAAAGGCAAATATTACATTTTGATTCTAGTCTGATGGCCAGGGTGTGAAGAAAAATCTAACTCAAGTGTTGCTGTCTGTTCAGTATATGAATGCCAAATGTTTCCTTAAAAATAGTGAATGTTTAGAGCACAGGTATAGTAGTCAATCTTACCATTAGTCAATGAGGAAAACATACTACACTTTGATCCCAGCCTGATGGCCAGGAAGTGAAGAAAAGCTTAGCTCAAGTATCACTGGTTAATGAATGCTAAAAGTTTCCTTATAAGGAAACTGCTAATATTACCATTACTCTTAGTGCAGTGGTGAGGTAACACCTTGCAGATGGGTGGATTCCTGTGTTCCAGACTTCAGTTAGTAATTATTAGTTTCCATCCTTGAAGTGGGACTAAAGATTTTCTCAACCCCAATTGAACTAATATATCAGTAACATGAATTAACTTACTTTGGGGTCACGATAAAACAAAATGTTTTGAAGTCTTTGGATAGGAGGTGGTAAACAGGGTAAGAAATATTACTTTTTGTTGCTGTTATAATTGATTCTACTTTATTTGATTCTTGCAACAAATTATGTCACTGTTTTCAAGAGAATCCAGATAAGAACTACAAGTCCTGAAGAATAACCAAAATTTGATCATATTTACCATGTATTTATGTCTATGTCTACCTGTAGAATCAATACATACATTAGGTAAATGTCCTGTTGTTCTGAAAAATATCAACACATTTATTAGTTAATAGCTTCTAAAGCAGGGGTTCCCAACTTTTTTTTGCTTCATCATCGACTTTTACATGGAAAAATTTTCCACTGCTCACCTGTATGGAAAATATTCAAAAACAATACCAAAATTATTTGGTAAAAGTTTGTTACTGGTTCATAAACTGACTTTATGATGTAGTAAAAAATACCAAAAAGGAGGTAACAAATAATAATAATGCTGATATAGCGGTGATTGCTACTGTACTAAAGAACAAACAAAACCAAACTTGACCATTGAAAACTATATATATGATTTAGTTTTATGATCAAGGTTAGTTTTATAGTTAAGCTTAGCGTTGCAAGTGTTGACAAAGAATTAAACAAAATTAAAAACAATATACACTACTAGCAAATAATAAAAATTCAGTGAATATTTTTGGGGGGGTCTTCCCTTATCTGATTTATATTAAAAAAAAATGTTATTTCATTTGAAGAAATATCTGAATATTAACCACCCTTTTCAAAACTGTAGAACGGGGGTTGACAACCTATGGCAAATGTGCCACATGTGGCATGCCAAGCAATTTCCAATGGCAAATGTGCCACATGTGGCATGCCAAGCAATTTCCAATGGCAAACGTGCCACATGTGGCATGCCAAGCAATTTCCAATGGCAAATGTGCCACATGTGGCATGCCAAGCAATTTCCAATGGCACACAGCCACAAATTACATCACAAAGTCCAAACCAATAACTACTACAATGCAAAGATATTTAGCTGTTTCAATTTTAATATATACTAAAGTATATATACTATATATTACTATATAAAATATATTGTAGAACAGGTATATTGACCTTGATTTGTATAAAAATACGTATGCTGTTGGCACACTGAATGATTTTAAAACGCTAAGTCGGCAGATAGTTAGCAAAAGATTACTGACCCCAGCTGTAGAAAATATCAAAATATTCCTTGTTTGCGGGGGAGGGGGGATATTTATCTCTTATCTAGGGATGTGACATGGTTATTACCATTTAGCTTCTTTTTTTATTTTTATTTTTTTTAATACAAGTTCTTTGCATATTTCCTTTTGAACATTTTTTTTTGGATTGCATATGTTGAAATACCTTTTTATTACTCACAATCCTATATCACCCACCATTTTCTCTTCAGTTGCTCATCACCCACCCAACATTTGAAATTGCCATCAGCAAACCCTGATCTAAAGGTTCTTCTTAATTCAGGGTTAAAAATGTTTGAATAAGGTTTCAGAAGAAAAGGATTTAATATTCATGTTTATATAATGTCTGTTCTAGAATGGCCTTGATAATTATTTGTAATTAAACTACAGTAAAAAGAAGCCTTAAAGACAAGGGCAACAAAATCAGGAAAAGGCAGCTGAAATTCCTTGGACACATAATGAGGAAGGAGGGCTTGGAAAACTTAACCCTCACAGGGCATATTGAGGGCATGGGAGATAAAGACAGCAATACACTTAGCTGACAAGCTTGTGTGGATAGATGGTGGAATTGGGGGTGGGGGCTTAGCAAAGGGATAAAAACTAAGAGAAAGTTGTGGAGAGCTATGATTGCCTATTTTCTGAAGGGATGTGGTACATAGAAAAAGAAAAGAAAAAAAATAGTTACTGTGACCAGAAATTCATTTTTATTTTTAAATTTAAAATTTTTTTTTTCATATTCCTATAGATAAAGCTATGCAGATGGCAACTATGTAAAAAAAAAAAAAAAAAAATTATTGAATTTAATAAAAATTTGCTATGCAAATTCATAGTAAATTAATTCCCCTATGGAAAGCAAAACAAAATATGCTCATACCATATGATTTCTTTAAAAACAATTTTACCACTATCAATTAAACTCTCCTGATTATATTTAAAAATATTTTATTTTTTAATTTTTTTGTATGTTCATGTAAGTTGACTCATAGTAAATTAATCCCCACCCCCTGGAAGCCAAAACAAAATATGCTCATACCTGTGTCTTAATAGCAAACAGATTTATTGTTTAAAATATTCATGGGAACTGATATGTGCCTGAACTTGAGAAACTTTATACATTTTAGTAAACGTCATTATTCACAGTTTACTGGAGAAATAGTAGTACAAGTGTATTGATTTAGAGAAACTGGCATGCATTTTCACTTGTCAGTTGTTTAACCTATTTCTGCATAGCCTCACTTCACATATCACTTTGGGTAAACACTTGCTTGTAGAGTTGAGCTAGTATTTTTGTGTTGACTGACCACAACCTGCTTCAAAGTCTGATAGTTATTGGTTTCCAGGGAACACAAAATTGAAAAATTGAAATTTTTTTTTTTTTTACTGTCTGTGAAAATTTCTAATCTTATAAATTTGAATTTTGATGGCTTTTTACTGGACCCTACTGTTTATATATCTATGTTTACTTACCTACTTATCTATATATCTTCATGTTTACTGATCTATCTGCATATCTATCTATCTACCTACCTGCCTATGTATCTGCCTACTTATGTATCAGCATGCCTACCTACCTACCTACCTACCTACTTACATATCTACTTACCTACCTGCCTACCTATATGTCTACTTACCTACCTATCTGCCTACATACATATCCACATATCTATCTACCAATCTCTCTGCATAATTGCATACCTACCTAACTACTTAACTATCTATATACCTATATATCTATCTAGTTGCCTATCTCTCTATATATCTTTATACCTACATGCACATCTATCTATTTACATATCTTTGTCTGCCTATCTATCTATATTTCTATGAGGACCTTCAAGAAAAAGTTAACTTAAATCAACTTTTACAAAGGTCTGTGAAACTTGAAATCAGAAAAAAAAATAAATATATATATATATATATATATATATATATATATATATATATATATATATATATATAGTTAAAACATTAATTTTCAAACCCTGATACTCAGGTTCAAATTTACTATAGTCATTTGTCTGTAAGGTGACTTCTTAATGTTATCAGTCTGGGGAGATGATCCCATAGTGCGGCACCTTTCAAAAGTACCTGTAAGCTATGTCATGGATTGACTAAAGACTTACGAGTGAAATTGGGTAAATGGAAATGTTTGGAAGCCATCAATGATAATGCTAGCATAGTTACAAGTCCTTGTGATCAAGGGTTTGAGCATACTGGCATCATTCAAACTGCTGATCATGCCAGATAATGTACTCCCTATCAGGAAACTAAAGTTCACTCAGCATAGTTACAGTATAAATTGCAGATACACTCTGTGGATGTTGAACAAAAATGTGCCTGTTCAGGTATCGGCTAGGCACCCTAGGAGATGGGTGTGCTCAGAAAATGAGCATAGCCAGTCATTATATAGTGGGAAAAATAAGTTTAAGAGCAGTGGTTAAAGTTTTATTCATTTCAGAATATGTTTCTAAAAAAACAATATAAATTAGTTTAATTGTGTACACTAAGCAGAATTTATTTCTCTTTCAAATGACGTAAAAAATTGCACATTTTTCTACAACTTGAAAATTTTAATGCTAGATTAATTTAAATTATCTAAATTTGCTGGCAAAATAAGTTTAAGATCAAAAATAAATAATAAAAAGTAAATAGGAAATCTTTGTAAATTTGATATGTTTATTTTGATATGTTTATTTAGATTTAGTGATTTAGTTTCTCAGGATGTTTTGACATTTTTTTGACCAGTCTTCTCACTGGACTTATTCAACCTTTACAGTGGGGTGGTCTTGAGAGAATTAGAATTCCTATCGGGATACATTATTGGAAGCCATAATGTTAACAACATTAGATATGCAGATGACAAAGTGTTGCTATAGAAAGTAAAATACAGAAACTCTGACAGAAGGTAGTAAAGGAAAGCAAGAAGAAAGGACTATACATCAATTGCAAGAAGACAGAATGTATGGTTGTCAGCAAAAAGAAGAGCCCAACATTCAAATTTCAAACTGGAGACATCAAAACCAAGGAAGTACAAAAAGTATCTTGGAAGTGTTTTAACGGGACAGAATGCCAGGTGCTGTAAGCGTGAATGTGTGCGGTTGTTGTAATGGATAATGGCTCGGAATTGCTATTCAAAGAGCAAAGTTCCAATTCTAGTTAGGTTATGTGCAAATACCCTGTATTTACTTGACACCCTCCCATTGAGTCAGGTTGTGACACAAGGTTGGTTCACTCGGTGGGGACCTGAGTGAAGACACTCAGGCTGCTGGTCAGAGCTAGTCTTAGGTGGTCATAGCTTGTCAGAACCGGTCCAAGCTAGTCATAGCTGTAATATTACCAGCATGGGGACAGATCCCTGTGATCGGTAAATATCTGAATGTGTATACCCCTTGAGAGAGGAATTTACATAGTTATGTGCAAATACCCTTGAGAAAGTTGTGGATCCACCTCTTCTCCCCCCTGCTATGGGTTAATTAGTAAGATTTGTATCACTAAATCATTTTCTCCCATCCCCAATTCTTACAATCTAAAAATATTTTCTATTAAATCTGCTTATCTAATTAAATAATCTGCAAAGTGTTGATAAGCTGTAGAAAACAAATCAATGAATCGACAGAGGACAAATAAAGGTGCATTAAGATAGTGAAAGATGCCTTGCAAAAGCTAAGCAAAATATTAAGAAACAGAAAAATTTTGTTAGAAACAAAGAGTACTTAACTGTTATGTAATAACAGTCCTCCTGTATGGCAGTGAATGCGGGACATTCTCCTCGCTGATGAAGAAGAGACTTGAGGCAGTTTGGTTCTACAGAAGGATGCTGAAAATACCATGGACTAAACATGTGAATAATGACAAAGAAAATGCAAACAAAAGGACACTTATATTTAACCTCAGAAAGAGACAGTCAAAATTTATAGAGGGCACATAATGATGAAAGAGAGCTTGGAAAATTCAACACTCACAGGACCAGATTGAAGGCAAGAGGGTCAGAGAAAAGTACCACATAACCTACCTACTGAGCTTGTGTAAATGATTGACTGAACAGGGATTAGGAGAGATAGTAAAAAGACAATTTACTAAGAGGTACAGGACAGGAAACTGTGGAGAGCCATGATCACCCATGTCCTGAAACAATGATTATGATATCAGTACATTATTTACATTATTCTGACTATTGTTCTCATCTTTGTTGCCATATTTATTACAACATTTCGGCCGTTGTACACTCCAGCCTTCTTCAGATGGTTGGAATGTTGAACTGAACCCTCTTATTTTGCTCACTGGGGTAGAATGTTCTAGTTCCACGTGCCATGTTTAATGGATGTCAGTTATCAGTTATCTCCTGTTAATTTCCCTCTGAAAGTTCTCCACTACCTTAAGTGGGTATTGAACTCAAACTCTTTGGGTCCTGTCACTGGATCTAACTAATGCTGTTATCCACTGAGCCATGTGTCCTTGAAGACACATGGCACAGTGGATAAAGGTGTTAAAATAATGTACATAATACCCCATCTCAGAAATATAGACAGATACTGATGATATCAGTGTTCAGAGACTTGACATCAAGATTTGCTTCTATTCAAAAAAACATACTTAAAGAATGCAAGATCCATATATTTGCAGATGATGCACCTTAATATTGCATCCTTTGCTTCCAATATTTGTCATATTTTACCCTTTTTTTTAATACCCACTTAAGCTATGCCAGCATCTCAAAAATTAAACATGTGCACAGATACTGTGAGATATACACATGACATTCTGGATTACCAACAGAAACAAAACACAGAATTTAAAAAATGATGCCAACACTAATGCCAACATATACAATACATCTGTACAACCAAATAAATAAATACATTACAAAATAGAAATATAAGTCTAAATCATTCTACTCCTAAATTTATGATGAAGCTAAATAAATATCGAAACATGTCAAATTTATAAAACTTGTTCATGGTGGTGTAATGGATAGTAGCTCATGTTGAGTAATCGGAGAGCTGAGTTCAAATTCCAGTTGAATCCATTACATTCATTTACGTGCTAATATCCTTGGGAAGGGTATGAATCCTCTTATTCTCTCTCTAGCTATGGGTAAGTAGCAGAACAGACTGGGTTATATAGCGTTCAATTGCAACTGGTCTACCACAGAAAGAAATGGCAACCTACTGTGGGAAAAAATCTGCCTTGTCAGTTATGTATCGAAAGAAAGATACATGATCGCCTAAGTGTGTATCATGTATGGCACATAACTGACTGACTGACTTGTTCCTATTGTTAAATAACCTAGATGTTCATATATGAAATGCTTTTCAGTTTTGGCCTGGATGTTTTTAAGTATCCAAAATTTACATTGAAGTCAATGTAAATATGCGAAATAGGTTGCTAAAACAAACCTTAAAAGTTACAGAAAATTCTGTGAGTTTTTAGCAAACTGATTAGCCATGTCATGCCAACTTTCTTGGGGTTATAAAATTGCCCCCCCCTCCGGGAGGTGTCAGTTTTATTGAATCTTATTAAATCTTACTTAGTTTAATTTGAGTTCAAACTCATCATTCAAATTTATCATATTTTTCTAAATACACATACTAACAAAAACACAACCTCAATAAAGAAAATAGGAGATAGGTTTAAAAAGATACAGCGGTCATAAGAACAAACACCTTCCTTCCTTCCACTTTTCTCTGACTAATCCTAATTGTTTTATTACCCTTTAGGAACATTTTCTCCACCAATCCAAGAAGAATTTGGATGACTATCACACATAAGACAATGGTTAAACATAGGAAAACATAAAGGAAAAAAATTCTTGACCTGAAACCCATGTAGCAAAAATATGGAAAATAAAATATAATATATATTTTTAAAAAAATTAAATAAATGAACATCATTATTTCTTATTACTGTAAATGTCACTTTTTTGTGGAAATTAAAATTTTTTTTCCAAAAAAATAATACTTAAAATATAGAAATAAAAAATAAAATCCACTAATTTGTTTATATTTGATATATATATATATATATATATATATATATATATATATAACTGATACAAATAAAATTTGTCAGCTGATTGATGTTATATTCAGTACCTTGACTCTGGAATTTTGTAGATTAACTTTTTTTGTAATTGTTGAATCAGGAGGTTTCGGCAATTAACTGCCATTTTTCTCATTTTACACAAACATATATAAAAATACAGCTTTCACGTCCAACCATCTTTTAATTCAGCTGAAAGAAACTTTAACTATATCTTTTCTTTCTTTCTATCATTCCAATCTTTTAATCCAACCAAAATCTGATCAGACCATTTTATTTACATTAACGATTTGTCTGTGTTTCTCCAAAGTCATGATAAAGTGGCTTGTCAAATGTTTTTTGTCGAATTGTTATAATAGATTCCCATAACCCCAGTGACCTATGACATCTGATAACATTTCCAAACAATTCACTTGGACCTGCATCAAACAATACTGCCTGTGTCAAATTAATTACTTTAACGTTTCAAATCATTCCCATCTATTGTGGTTGATTATTATAAGGGGGGATGGCTGTAAATAGGATGAAGGGAGGTGCTAACTTTTGAAGATGATGTCAAGAAACAAGCCACATTTTCAGGGCACTTATTATCATCAGTCCCATGACCCAGGTGTGGTTGCTGTACAGCTGACCACCTGACCAGTTTCCTCTCCATATCTGGGTTGAAAGCCAGGAAGTTATTCATTCAGGTGTCGTGTGCCTTGGGAAATTAAACCTGTCAGAGACCATCCCTCTCCAAGTCAAACCACAGCTGATGTCCTCCAACTTGAAGGCTAGTCATCGTCATGGACACGTGGTTGCTGATTCTATTGAGAGAACCCTCTACTTTGGCCATTACCTTCAGTATCAGAAGCCCTCCACTCAGCAATGGCATGTCTTCATCTGTAGCTATGGAGCTTGGTCTACTCCATTGTGCTAGATGGTTGCTGACCCTACAAGAAGGTTCACCTGTCCTTTGAACAGTCTTGTTTTAATCATGCTGGATGTCTAGCCATCTTTTTTTTTTTTTTTTTTTTTTTACAATGATGTTCACTCTGTACAAGGCATGAGAGCTACTCGAGGTAGAGGGGTACAGAGTAAGAGGCACAGTTTATGCAGATAGGTGTGGAGGGTAAGTTAACCCTAGACTTGAACAGGTTAAGATTGTAGTGATTGGCGATTGGTTAAGCATCCTCTTGGAAGTCAGTTCCACAAATCAACAGTTTGTGGGAAGAAGCTGCCCAAGTGGAACTTACATCTCACCAATGAAATACGAAGAGAATGAGGGTTGTTCACTATAATGTGTGGCAGGTTTTAGCTATGAAGGTCAGAATTGGTGGAACTAAGGAATGTATATTGTCTGAACACTTTTCATGGAAATAGTGATAGAGCATCAAGAGTCTTATGACGTTTCCTTTGTGAGAAAGGTGATGTAGGGTGGAAAATAATTCATCACCCACAAAAACTTGGAGACACTTTTGGATTCTATTGAGATTTGAAAGTGAAGTCTGTGCAGCTCCTGTCCATATAAGGTAGCAGTCTTCCATTTTTGGCCTGACCTGGCTCTTGTAAAGGTAGAAGATAGCAGGAGGAGCGATACAGAGGACCGATCATATGTATTAGTTTCACTTGAGGTTTGGGTTTAGTTCCAATAGGCGCTCAAAGCACGTGGCCTACTTGAAGAAACATCCATTCATTGTGATTGGTGATAGCTCTGGGTCCAATTGGCAAAAAGCCAGTGGCACCTTTTAGAGTGATCTGACATAATAGCGATATATATTAATATAAGGTATCAAATTTCTTGTACCTCAGTTTGCTGTAATCAATGGTCTATGCTTGCTGGAACCATATACACTTTTGATACTTATATTTATATATGGCAATGTTATCAGTCCTGATCTGGCATCTCAGCTTCAGTCACTTTTCCATTGCCATAATGTAGCTTCCTTTTATTTTTCTATAAATATCTTCACGGCAATTGTTCTGATGAGCTTTCCTCTTTTTACCTCAGCTTCATTGTTTAAAAACAGTACTAGATTGGCAGCTTTAAAATCATCATTTTTAACTGTTGAAATTGCTAGATGTAGTTGTGATTTCTGTTTCTTATACTTCTCACTTCAAGCAAGGGAATAAATCCACTAAGACACAAGGGGTTACTGAGTGTAAGAGAATATGAGAAAAAGAAACATAATTAAAGAGAGAAAACAATAGGAATTGAGAAGATAGAAGATAATGACTAAAATTGCATTCATTATCTTCTGTTTTCTTGCTTTCCTGTCAACTATGATCCTCAAAAATTTAAATACAATGTCAATCATCATTTTCCTTGAATCTTTTATTGTTCTCTTTGTTTCTTTCATTTTCACAGACCCTTAAGTGAGTGTAACATGACACAGAAATAATAATGATACATCAATGTAGTTGTAGGTTAATCACCATCAAAATTACAATCATTATAAACTCTGTGATCTTGTTGATGGCTGCATAGTATATGCTATGCCAGAGCTACATCTGATTTTGAATGCAGAGTTTTCCGTCTACTAGATTGGTTGCCAGCCATAACTAGAGGGCCCAGTCTGCCCTGCTATTTAACCCATAGGTGGTGGGAGAAGAGATGGATTCCTATCTTTCTCATAGGTATTTGTGTGAAAGTGAATGCAACAAAGTCTGCTGGAATTTGATCTTTACTCTCCATTTTCCAGATGCTGCTACACTACCCCAGACTCATGGGGGATTCAAATTGGGGGTGGGGAAAGCTGGTTGGGGGGGTATATTTTGGAGTAGTACCCTCATCAAGAAAATTCTTGGCTAGGCATTCCTAGGATATATGTGAAGTAGTAGTCTTGCAATGGATTAAGACCTGTCCCCACTAAAAGAGACAACAATTAATGCTTACAAACTCGAATATAAACAACTGATATTTACCTACAAGGTGTGATGTGTAAATTGTTGCTATTTTATATTTTTAATTTCACACATGCACATTGTTTTTTATTTTATCAACTACAAAGTATAATAGGGTCAGTTGGGCATCATCTGTGCAAAAAAGAGCACCATGACACAATTCACTCTGCCAGAAATTTGGAAACAGTATGCTGTAATGCTTGGAATTTGTGCCAGAAGCTCCAATGCAAACCTTTCAGGGCATTTTGGGTGCCAATCTGAGGACTCTGCAGAGGATTCAGAAAGAGTCTGATGAGTTTAATGGTGATTACGAAAGTATGGCAGCTCGGAAAACTCACTCTGATTGTTCTGATAAGAGAAGAACTCCTGAATTTGTTGGTAAGGGCCTCACATTCAACATGGGGACCTACATCATGTGCCTTGAGGAGGCAGTGCTGCCCTGGGTCAAGAGGGTGGCTGCTGGAAGACTCTATCTGACAACAGAACTCTGCATTATGCCACACAAGAACCCAGTCATGGCTGGCAGACAATTTCTGTGACCACATCACCTCTTATATCTGGCCACCTAACTCCCCAGACTGCAGCCCTCCTTCATTATTATATATGGGCTGCAGTTGAGTGAGAGACCAACAAAGCAATTTGTAAACACCAAAGATGAACTGAAGGCAAGGATTATGGCAGCATTCACCAACTTAAACAAGGAGACCATCCAGAAGAGTTGTAGGAGATTCCGAAGCCGCCTGGAGGCTGTGGTTGAAGCCAATGTTGATCTTTTTTTTTTTCTCCATTTCTTTAGTATTTCAAGATTTTTGTGTAATTTTGGTAAATATATCTGTTAAAATGAGATGCCAGTGTTATTTCATTTTTTGCATAATTTAGACGACAATTTATCTATCGCACCATGTAACTCTGAATTAATTAACCCTTAAGCATTCAACCCAATCCATAAATATCAACTCTCAGTGTTCATTTTGCTGTAACCCCCCCCCTCTGTATAATATATGACGACATCATTGAAAATAATACAGGAAGTCACACAGTGAGATTTTGAGAGCCAATATTTATGGGGGTGGGGTTTGAACGTGTTGAATACTAAAGGGTTATATGTTTATTGAAGCGAATATAAAGGATCAATGTTTACCTATTCCCAAAAGTAAATGCTTATAGAAGTAAATAAAAAAAGAAAGAAAAAAAGACTGATTTTGACATTAAAAAAAACCAAAAAGGATTGACAGGTACAATCAATCCAATCCATCCCTCAAACCAGGGTTTCCCAATGTGTCTTGCGCCCCCCCCCCCACACTTGGTTGGCAGTGACATCAACCCTGAATCCCTAAGGGAAGTACGACAACATGTCACATGACCCTTGCTGCTCATGATTGCCAGGACCTTCACAGTTGCCAACGCCAGGGCCTGGTGCAAGTGTTTCAAGCACCACCTCTCCCTGAATCTATGGTACAGGGCCCCCACACTACTACATCTCAATTTTCATAAGATAAATATTCATATAAAATACAAATTTTATTGTAACCCCATTCTCATTAGTCGAGGAAAATGGAAGAGTGTTAATTTAAACAATTTGTGTAAAGCCGAGGATGATGACGGTTGTTTAAAATTACTGAAGGGTTGTTTAGTGTCTACAATGCATTATGACAACATGTGTAAGAAAGGCCTATGACAGTGTCAAAAATATTATACAACTTGGTTGGAGGCCCTAGGTTTCAGCCTGCTAAGCAAACCTATAGGTAAACCTGGCACTGAATATAGGTGAACAATTCAACTAGAAAAATTGAAAATAAATACAATGTATCTAAATACAAATTAGATATGTCATTCCATCTTAAATAAATCAACAATGTTTTGTGACAATTTTCAACATCAACTTGAGATTTTTCTTGTAAATGTTGAATAATTTGAACACATTCAACGTTATGGATAAAAAAAAAATAGTGAATTTTATATAGTGTTTTTTTTTTTTTTTTCAAGACTTGGCATAGGCAAAACAAATTCATGGATTTAGATAGAAAAAAGGCCCCAGAATGACATAAAAATTTGCTGAAATTTTTCATCCTTTAATAGTCAATTGTGCTTAGTTTAATTTGTAACATATATAAATATAGGTAGAAAAAAACAAATGTTGATAATATAGCAAGGGTTACAAAGCACTGTTTGGGGGGCCTACAATCAGGCTTGACCCTCTGGTCAATGGGTTCAGGGTAGTACGCACCAGCTCTGGTCTAGGTCAGGTGTGGGCAACCTTTTTGAGAATGTGTGCCAAAACTGGCCAAATCTCCGACACAAAATTTTTATACAAGCCAATAAAAATATTTTGAGGAAATTATTTGGTATTCCTTAAGTATTTGACTAACTTTTTTAAATAATAAAAAAATCACCCCAGAGCAGTAAAGACACAATATTCTAAGAAATTATGTAAATCATGTGAAACTGACTGAATAAAAAAAATTATGACAGGTTTTTATGATATTTTTTTTTTTTATTAACCTGCAAGTATAAATGTAACTACTATACAAACTCACACAATTTAAAGACATTATTAACTATTATTAGCATCAACACAAAAAGTTAGTGTTTGTTTTTTTTCAATTATTCAATCATCATTTTTCCCAGTTATACATTTTTATGACTAAAACTGTAAAAAGTTATTAAAAATAATCTTTTGCTGATTTTAAATTGCTTATAAATGATGTATAAAAAAAATATTTATTTACCATCAAAATTACATTTAAACAGCCCTGAACCATTACCACTTTCAAAAGAAAACATCAGATAAAATTAGAGCCAGAAAACTTTTTGACTCTTTTTATATATTATCAGTGGGACTTCTGCTAACTGTGGCAGATGATACTTTTGAAATTTGAATTTGTTGAGTAGATAATTTGTTCACAACTACTTTACATATTTCAGCCCTAGTAGTACACTCAGGTAGTATTAGAAGGGCAACCATCTCTTCACATTCTTCATCCACCCTTACAAAATTGAGAAAATATGGCTAACCTAGTTGATGATGTAATGTCCATACTTTCCTCAACACAAATAGAAAAAAAAACTTACGTGAAGACAAATCTTTTGTTAGTTGTTCAGTTGTATTCCTTTCCAACTTAAGTATCCTATCCTTAATTATTTTCCTACTCACAGACAAATCTTTAATGTGCTGAATAATCTTTTCCTTTCCTGAAAAATTGTCAAAAAAGAAAGGCAAACATTTTAGCCAAGCTTCTATAATATACTCCCAATCACTGAATGGCTTTCCATGTTGGGCAATAACTTTTGAAACCTCAAAACTAGCAGCAACTAAGTTGGAACTGAGCCTACCTGAAATAAAATTCATAAAAGTATCAGCCTATTTTTTTTTTCTTGCTCAGTTCATGAAAAATTAATTCTTTTTGTTCCTCCTCAGTTTTATTGCTTAAATTCTGACGAACACTTTCAAAATGTCTTTTTACAGAAGAAGTCTTACAAACGATTGTTCTGGAACAGAAATGCATAAGGTTTTATTGCCTTTCTTAATCATGCTAAATTTTTCAGTCCATTATTCATTAAATTCTCTAATATCTTCATTTGAATGACATCGTTTCTTAGCTGATGATCGTGACAATTTGTAAAGAGCAGAAATAAAAAATACATAAGATAATGATATACATGAAAGAGGAGAAAGAATAAAAGTAAGTCAAAAAGAGAATCTAATGAATAAGTTTGACATGCCATGTTTGGCACATGTGCCAAATATTACCCACCCCCTGTACCAGGTGCATCAATGTCAGTAATGAGATAAGGAAAATGTGAATTACAATCTTAGGTGAAGAAATATGAAAAGGATTTTAATTAATTTCTGTATATGTGTGGATGTCTTTTAGTTAATTGTCAGATTGTAAGTTGTTCAGTTACATCAGCTGAAAGCACTGCACAACTTTGTTATTAATTGTGACATACAGTGCATCCTTAGTTCTTGAACATCTCACATGTCGAACAAATCAGTTTTCAAACAGAATATTTGAGATGAAAATGCCTCGCTTATCAAATAAAATTTTGGTTCTCAAACGACATTGCCGAACTGGGTTGCACTGAGTTAACCCCAACAGATTCATTTCTGTGTTGACTGCCATGTAGTATACATTCGTGTGTTGTGCATTTTTTTACCAGTTTTATTGTAGTGTCTTTTATTCTCTTTCATTAGTACTCAGTCATGGCTCCAAAGAAAACTAGCAGTGATATTGGTAAATGAAAAATAAAAGTTAAGAGAAAAACAATTGTTGATAATGTTGTCTCTTCCTACTCAGTTTCATATGGCAAAATCAATGATCTATACTATTCTTATAAATAAAGAGACGATCATGTCATTCCTTCCCCTTTCCAAACAATAACATCTCTTTCCTTCCCTTTCCACTTACGCCATCAACTCTCCTACATGCAGGTATGGCAAAATTGAAGTGTTCGTCTATGTTTTATTTATTTAGTATTCAGTTTATTTTTTGTCTTAGATTTAATGATTTTTCATTAGTTTTATACATTATATGATTTTCATTAGTTTTATGTATAAACTCGTGCACAAAGTACTGTTGTTAAAGTTTAAATAAGCAATCATCTTGGGACCAGGAATGGGTAAATCCATTTTACATTGATTCCTATTGGAAAAATAGTCTCGGTTTATGAACAGGCTTTGGGAACAAATTAAATTTGTGAACCAAGGTTCCACTATATTTTTAATAAGTATTTAGATGTGAATACTTATATTTATATTATATCACTATCTTTACAACTTAAAGTAAATAATTTGGGTGTATGTGTGTGTTTTTTATTTGCTTTTTAATTGTGTTTATTTTAAATACAAAATTTAAAAAAAAAAAAAAAAACAACTCCTGTGTAAAAAAAAAAAAAAAAAAAAAAAAACGGATTGCCTCATCATTTTGATAACCAGATATAATGGTCAGTTTTTTTTCTTAGATTTAATGATTTTTTATTAGTTTTATGCATTTTATGATTTTCATTAGTTTTGTGTATAAACTTGTGCACAAAGAACTGTTGTTAAAGCAATCATCTTGGAACCAGGAACGAATTAATCCATTTTACATTGATTCTTATTGGAAAAATAGTTTTGGTTTATGAACGGGCTTCAGGAACAAATTAAATTCATGACCCGAGGTTCCACTGTATTTTTATTTATTATTGCCCAGCAAATACAAAGATTAAATGGCACTCAAGGTAGATGACTAATAAATTTGGATATTGTAAGGGATATAGGAAGAGATCAATGTTTGCATATTATAAGAAAATGTAGGATGATCCTTGAATTGAAGTGTAATTATTAAGGAAGCATCCCTTTAGGAGTCCATTCCACATTGTAACAGTTCTGGAGAAGAAACTGAGTAGAACTTCCTCCTTACCAATGGAATATGAAGGGAATAATGATGTGTCATGGTACGTTGTGTAGATGTGACAGTCTGAACTGTTGGAACCAAGAAATGCAGTTCGCCTGAGCATCTACCGTGAAAATGGTGGTAGAGCAGTGAGAGGCCAGCAATGCCTTGTCAGGTGGGCAAGGAGTTGAAGGGTAGAAAATTCATTACCCATGAGGCTGGAAAGCAAGAATTAAACAACTCCCAGATGCAGCAGCAATGTCCCATTTTTGGTCTGATCTATTTCTTGTAGAGGTAGAGCATGGCAGAAGTCAGGTACTTTCTGGAGCAGTACAGGGAACTGAACATTTTTGCATCATCTTTAACAATGTGTTCTACCTGTCTCAATAGACACTCCAGGCAAGTAGACTCATTGAGAGTGAAAACGTTGATCATGACTGGAAAAAGAAGATTCTTTTATTTACCAGTATTAACTGATGAATATTTCACATGTCTTTTATTAAAGTGCTTTATGGATTCAAGCCTATCATACCTGTAATAAGGTTGAGCTCTTCACCCAAAGTTTTGCTTTAAAAATTCTAATTTTACACATGTATGTATAGGATAAATCATTTGGGAATTTTAATACCCTAAATAATTTCTATAAGGCAATAGATTGGACATGCATCTCATAGAGAAATTATCAGCATGGAATTGGTCTGTTTAGTTCAAAATCAATCCAAAGTTGTTTCTTTTCACACAAATAAACTTGGAAAAATATGAAGTCATCTCCCCCCACCAACTTTAGATTTTACGATTCAGGGTAGATTTTTCTCTAACTGAGGTTTCTGTTTGAGTTTGATGATTTAAATTCACCAAGGACTTGTGTTTATAACTAATATAAACATTAAGCAGTACAAAAAAAGATTTCTTGAAATTTTATAAAATTAAATAGCGGTGGGGGTGTAACAGATTTCTTTAAAAAAATTTCTAAGAAACATCTTAAAAATAATTTCATTCACTATTAAGTCTTGAAAATTTCATTAAAATCTAACAGTTATCTGATTTATACAAGAATTTCAAAATGACACAAGATTTTGAATCAAAATTTTCAAGGTTCTAAAAAACTAATAATTTTTACATGAAATAATTCTTTGATTTGTAGTTTCCACTTTATAATAACACAAAAATTTTGACAATTTTTGTTTTTATTGTTTTTGGCAGTTTTTTCATCATCTATCCTCTTTTTGAGTAAATGTTTGGAAGTACCTAATAAAACAAAGGCATTGTTGAAAAATTTGGGATGATTTGTTTAAATAATGCACTGTTTGCGTCATTTGGCAATAATTTTAAGTAAAATGATGCACTAACATAAGTAACCAAGTAATCATTTTAAGTTCTCTGAATATGTGCTTTCCTGAATTGTTTATTACTTCAAGCTTTTTGGTAATGGTATGTTAAAAATACATTTATTTGACACATATTGCAGTAATACTGAGTGGTAGTGGGGTTCAAGTAAATCTCTGCAATCCATTTTTCTGTTATTTTTAGATTTCAAAAGAGACTGCAGAGGAATAAACAATTGTGTGTTCTCATTGGTTTAAAATTGTAATTTGCATTTTTCTGATTGACATTTTGAATTTCATTTTAGGTGTGAAAATTATTTACATGTGATCGGATTCATGTATATAAATAAAAATATTGTAATTTGATAGGGTGTATTTAGTTTCTGTTGTTACAACTCTCAGTGATAATTTCATTTAGTCAAAGTGTATTTATAGTATTTTGTTTTGCAAGCTCGAACTATAATGTTCTTAGTTTCTATAAAAGTTTTATTCCTACCAAATCCAAGTTCTTTTGCCAAACACAAAAACTTAATAGAAATAGCAAGGCACAATAGTAGGTATAAAATTATGAAACAAGACAGCCACAGCATAAAATTTTAAAAGGAAAAACATTTATTTACAGTTTACACAATTACAAAAAAAAAAAAAAAAAAAAAAAGTACCAATATAAAGTTTTCACAGAAATTTCCTTTTGTGCACCTATTAGGGTAAGATAACAATTTCAAGGATTATCAATGATAAGTGAAAAATTAGAGTTAGGGAAAAACAAGGATTTTGTGAATGACAAAAAAAAAAATTCAACAAGCTTTAAGAAAAAGTGAAAAAGCCTACTTTCAGATTTTTTTTTTTTTAGAAAAAAAAAGTCCCTTTTAACTTAACATAAACTTGTGCTTGGGAAAATTTCTTCATTTGTTTTAGGCTGTCCAACCATAGGAGAATTTTTGCATGAACTTTGGTCTCTCTGCAGCTGGCTGGTAACCTTTGCCTTCTTTGGTGTTCTCCTCTTGATGTGAATGCCTTCATTGATGTTAACGAGCAGCAAACTTGTACCCTTGCTATCCAAAAGTTTTCTCTATTTACTAACCTCCCCACACAAGGCCAGTTTTTAACGTGGCGCATTTCGAGCCCGTGGGCTTGGGCAAAAATTGCCCGTAGATCTCGTATACACTGGGTTGGTTTTGTCTACCTCTCCAAATGAGACTGCCCTTTGGCATAGCCTCATCTGAGTACCTCTCTGCTCAGAGGCAGAAAGTTCATCAAAAGAGTAAAAGAAAGCCGTCTCGTTCTATCTACTGACCTGAGCCCTACTTAGTTTAAAATTTAGGCTCACCTCTACCCCACTGTTCAGAAGTTATTAGTAGAGCTTGAGACCACGTGTCTTACAGGTCAATATATGCGAAAAAAGTTTTTCATAAACTGGAAAAGATCCTTTACAAATTTTGGCGTGTTTTCACTTCTAAGCTGAAAAAGATACACAATTGTAACAATTTTTACACAAAACGTCTGACCTACATAAAAAATACAATTCTCTCAAAAGAACGTGTCTTAAAAAACAAACAACTAGAGACGATTATACATTTTTTTTTTTTTTTAGATAACATTTTTAAAATAATAAAATTAAATTTTTATATTTCTTAAATAAATTACTTTTTTCCTTGTTAGCTCGCTAACTCCTTCCCCGTAAATTATTTTAAGAAAAACATTTCATTTTCAGACGAACTTTTTTATTTGTTCTTTTAATAAGAAATTGAGGTACTTTTTGAAGTACCCGAACTGTGGCTAAATCCTCTACAAGACGTATGACTTGTTGTTGTTGACAATTGGACTCATTTTAAGCTCGGAAGGGCATAAAAAGAAACAAAACCGACGTAAAACACGTCTGTAGCTGGTTTTTGAACGTTGTTTTTGGTTTGGATGTTATTCGTCCGTGACTGAAAAAGACACTTTCGGTAAAAACATACACGTCTACGCCAGGGAAGGTGTTAAAAACTAATGGATTGGGTGTTAATGAAAAATTAATGTTACCCCGACTAAAAAATTAAAACAAGTGTTATTTTAGACTTCTAGAGGTTTAGTTTACTTTTTTCGCCCGTTGACAAATTTGTTACTCTCTAGCTGTTGTAATAATGGTGAGTCCAATATTCACTGGGTATCTCACACTTGTGACATTGTATTGTTATAATTAAAACTTTGCCCGAGGCGACTTTCCCACATTAAACGTGTTTGTTTATGAGTGATGGGCAATAATTTCACAAACCTACGACCGCCATTTTTTTTAATGGAATAATCCAATAATAGAAATAAGCCTTTCTTCTTTTTTAAGCCCTGAAAACATTTCATTTGTCATTTTTTTTAATTGAATGTTGGTAACTCGAACGAGAGAGAAGAAGAAAAAAAAGTTTATTATGATAAATCTTCCTAGACCTAGACGAAATGCCTGTTCTTGGCCGCCAAGTTGCCACCAGATATTCACCTGGGTATTCCTTATTGTTAGTGGCACCATTTTTTACACTTCCGTTATACCGTTGTATCCTCAGGACGTACGCCTTTATATGTTGGGTATTGCTATAATTCTGTGCACGTCTTTGCTTATCGTATTCCTGATTGCCAGCCTCATCGACCCGGCCGACCCCATATGGCTCAAGAGTTACAATGATGGTTTGAGGTCTCTCTGGAGGTCATTCGCCATCAACAATAAAAAACCAGAGATCATGTTAAACGGTGACCATCTTCGCTACTGTCATATTTGTACCGTTTATGTACACACTACATCATTTCATTGTTCTTTTTGTATGAAATGTATTCATAATTTTGACCACCATTGTTTATGGATGAATAATTGTGTCGGCAGTCAGAATTACATTTGGTTCATGGCCAGCACTATCCTCGCCTGTCTGACCAATTCCTTCATGATGCTATGCTCACTGCTTCTTGTGGTGGATTCGTATAGAACCAGGGTATATGGTATGCCGTTATTTAACGGCGGAAACCATTCTTTTTATCACCCAAGTTCGTATTTCAAGCCGACATTTACACCTGCAATACACTGGAAGGACCATTCTGTTGAATCGGCCTTTCCTTCTTACCAGGTTCTGTTTATAAATTGCAGTGTCGACACTTGGTTAAGTATCGTCATTTTAAATTTGTTGATTTTTGCCGTCGTTTCATTCGTTCTGTTTCTAATGGTGTTCTTCCATCTTTACCTGAAAATCAAAAATCTCTCGACTTTGCAATTTTTACGTGTGCGCAGAATGAAACTTAATAGACAAGATGAAACTCCACGTCTAATTCATGCAAATCCCAATTAAATCTTCTTCTTATATCTACTATTTCCCTATTTCTCCATAGACATGCAATTGCAGATTTAAAATTGAGTGTGAAAAACGATTTTTTTTTTTTTACTCAGTTATTGAACTCTTCCAGTGATTAAATGAAATCCTGCAAAATAAAAAGCTCTGTATTTTTTTTTTTTTTATGCATTACAATTTTACGAAATAAATATTTTTAATTTAAAATTAATATTTTTTTTTATTTTTATTTTTTTTTTATTTCCTTCTAAGATGGCAAAATAGGCCATATGTTTTGTATTTTGCAACTAAGTTCAAACTTGATAAACTTTATTTAGTACATTTTTGTAACTTACATTCTTTGGTCAGTATTATTCTGCATGTTTATTTATTTTATTTTTTTTTTCTGACCAAAACTCAAGACTGAGTGGGGCTAAAATTTCTGAATTACTTTTTAAACCTTACTGAAAGTATTTACTAGTATTTTCTCACCATTTGAAAAGTTGCTGTATATTTATTTTAAATCAATTCACCCCGAGCAAGACAATAATACCACGAAGACGTAAAGGGGGGCGGGTATTTGGAGTGAAAGTGAATAAGACTTTAAGGAACTGGAGACCAATCCTAAACAGGTATAAACTTCTAGACCTGTTCAGAAGACTAGCGAGGAGTGTGAACCAGACGATAGGCAAACCTATCTACTCCTATTTTATATTATATAACGAACCATACTGACAACATAATTTGATAATGACGGAGACAGTTAAAAAAATACTTGTACAAAACAAACTTTGGACACTTTATCCAATTTTGATGCTGATGTATATCTTACTGGAAAAATATTAAAAAAAAAACAAACAGGTTAAATTTTAAAAAATTGTTTGTATTTATTATTGCTTCTTATATATATATATATATATATATATATATATATATATATATATATATATATACATACATACATACACACACACACTACGAAATGTTTACAAATTTAATGTTTCACTTTTATTAAAGCTTCATCAGAAAATATGGAGAAAAGAAAATTTGTTTTTTTTTTTTTTTTTGTATTTTATTCATTGGTTGAGCAAAGTTGTCAATAAGCGTTCATGTGCCTTGTGTATTTGTACCATAATTCTAGTTTGCCTATGCGGAATTTGATGATAATGTGTATTTGTGTGTGTGCATCTAGTTTGTGTGTGTTTTTTTTTTTTGTTCCTAATGTGTTTGGTGTTTTTTTTTTCCGCATATCGATTTGAGGTTTTGTGTGAGGATGAAAGAATTTAAGTTACCAGTTGTCGTTGTAGGTAGACATGTCTTAGATTTTTTTTTTTTTTTTTTTTCAAGTAAGGATTTTTTAAAGTTGGTGACATAAAGTTTGTGTTTATAAATGTTAAAATATTTATTAGAATACCCGCAAATATTTCCTGCAGGATGAATTGTTCTTTTTAAAAGCTTTCCTAATTAAATATAGTTTTAAACGCATTTTCTATTTTACAATTCGGAGCAGATTTTGGGTAAATGAGTAGTAGTTTGAAAAAAAAAAAATGATTTACTTTCTCCAAAGAGTCTTGCTTTTAGTTTTAACTAATAAAAAAATTTTGGATGAAAATTTAACTTTTTTAAATTTCAAGAATTTAAGTTGTGTGTGGCGTTTAACATGTAAGAAAAATACTTTTACCAAAATTTCAAAAATTCATTTGTGAATAATCCTGAAAGTTTTAAAATATGACAATTTATTTGATTTTTGCAAGAATTTCCAAATCAATGAAAAAAGATGCTAAAATACTAATCGTAAATATTACATCGACCACTAATGCAAAAACAATAATTTTTAACCAAAATTTCAAACATGCTAGAAAGGATTAAAAAAATTTTAAATAAAAAAAAAAAAAAGGACTTTGGTCTTTCCTCTTAATAATAACAAACATTTTGACAATAAAACTCTTTTTTTTTTTTTTTTTTTTTTTTTTTAGCGAAAAGTGAAGATACCTAACCTACGCTACCCTAATTAGAAAAGAACATAATTCATGCAGGCAATACTTTGAAGGAATTCTAATAAACATTACACATCAAACACTTATATCACCAACTTTTATAAAATCCATAAGAGATATCTACCTACAACCACAACTAGTATGACTTAAATTCTTTCACCCTCAAAAATCTCCAAATCAAAATACGACCAACTAACAAACATTAAAAAATGCCTACTTGACGCACACAAACGAATACACATTATTATCCGAAACTCCGCATAGAGAAATTAGAATTCTGATACACATCCACACATGAATTATCCACGAATGCTGCTTGACAGGACAGATACATGTCTGCTTAAACAATGAAAATTAAAAATACCATCATTTTCTTTTCTTCAAATTTCATTTATTCATGAAGCTTTAATAAAAGTAAAATGTTGAATTTGTAAAAGTTTTCTATTTGTTCCTTATCCTGTCATTGTCAGATTCCAATTCATTTTTGAACCCCATTCATTCATTTTTATAGAGGGTGATTGAAAATTTACTCCCGTATGATGGGCACTCCCATCTAACTATAATTTTTTTTTAATCACCCTTTTGTGTGTGTGTGTGTGACTTTTGTAAGTGATCATTTTTTTTTTTTTCATTTCCTTCATGAAAATATTTTTCTCCGAAAGAGCTTAAGTTTTTTCTATAATTTGGCATCCCACTAGTAGCAATGGGTCTTGTAATTGGAGGATGTTGAACCTTGAACCTTTTGATTGCTAACTTTCTGACCTGCCCTTTTGAACGAAACGAACAAATACTTTGCATTGTTTCTGTTATAAGATAATTACATAGTTCTCGAAGAATTTTTGTTTCTATTCAAAATTGTGATATCAATGGATAATCGAATGACCTGATTATTTTGAATGTTCTTAAATTTCTCAAAAGAAAAAAAGACTTATTGGATTTATTTTTAATCCGACATTTTTATTAACGCTATTATAGTGGAAGTGGACATATTGTATTTGAAATAAAAATGGGGCATATATTTCAAATTTGATGTGTCCACTAATGCTTGAAGTGTAAGGGTGTATGAAAGACTTTCATAAGGATTGGATACCAGATTGTTGTTACTATGACAAGTTAATTGACTTTTTCATCAATAACACCTACTTCTAGATTAAGAATAAGATTTTTTTTGCGTTTCCAAATAAAAAGTTAATCTGTTTTTTCAATTTGTTAGTGTTTTCATTGAGTCCATCGTAAGTGAGGTGTATAGAACTGTCAAAGAATGTGGACATTAAATTACAAAAAAAATGTTTCAAAAATAAAATATACTTTTCTGAAACTAAGGGAAATTAACTGATTTAAAGTTTAATTAATCTAATTTGAAAGGAATATTACTTACTCTTAGTTTAAATCACAGAAAAGCCTTTTTTAAAAACACACACACACCCCTCAGTAATAAATAAAAAAAAAAATTTCACTGAAGTGTGTGTATGTGTGTGTTTTTTTTTTTTTTTTTTTTTTTTTTAGGTGTTCGCAACTATCTTGATATATGTTCTCCGAAGACAACCGTGTCCATAAGATATATCATACACTTTAAAATTTCTAATTAAATGAGGTCTCACTTTTATTGCATCTGTATTATTTTTCAGAGTAGATTTTCTATAACTGGGTGTTCTGTTTGTACAAAAAATGTCATGATTTAAAAATTCTACAAGGACTTGTCCTTAAATAATATAAACATTTAAGTGCTACAAAAAAAAATCATAAAATTAAATAAGTGGTGGTGGTGGGTTAACAGATATATGAAAAGAAATTTTTTCTAAAAAAGAAACATTTAAAAAATAATTTAATTCATTTGTGAACAAGTCAGAGTGTCATTCAAAAGTCCGACAATTATCTGGATGTTTAGTTTACACCGCGAAAAGACGCTAAAAATTCCTATGCCAATTTATGGTTCTCTGCCACCCCCGCAAGAAAAAAAAAAAAATTAGAAAGTTCTAAAGTGGATTAAAAAAAAATAATGTAATAATAAAAAAACCCCCAAAAACCTTTGGCTTTCCTCTTGATAAATAGCAAAGATTTTGTTTTGACAGTAAAACTTTGTTTTTCTTTTCTTTTTTTTCTCTCTACTGCTATTAGAAAATGGAAAATTTAAAATTTCCTTTTCTTTGGTTTGTCTATTCATTGATATCAATCCCAAATACAGGGTGCGGCAGAAATATCTCCCACATAATAAGACATTGAAGACACCATAACCACTAAATATCTTACCATAATCTGGGAGGTATTCTGGCGCACCCTGTATAATTTTATTTTTCGGTTCGGGGCGACAATCAATTGCTCTATTATTGTCCCTTTTTTTTTTTTTTTGTCCGTTGCGAGCGTATGTGTTTAGGGATCATACTGACGAGCTGATACGTCTTGTATTTTTGTCACTCTTGTTTGAAAATGTATTTTGAAGTTATTTGTAAACGATAAGCAGAATCATTGCAAGTTATAAAAAGATATGAGCCACCTCATTTCCAAATAATTGCTACAGGAAATTCGGCGAAAATATCAATTTTAACAATTCACACTATGTAGCAAGGGGAACAACTTGTGCTAAAAAGTATTTTTAGTGAACTCCCTTGGAATTTATTTATTTTTTTTTTTAATCAACTCCTCAACTGCGATTCACGTCTCTACAGGTCCCTTTTTATTTAATATCTCTTTATCTCTAGTTCATCGCCATGACAGTTCTTGGAAAAGATAATAGAGAAGTTTCCCATTGTTCTTCTTCTCTCAGAATATTTGCTAACCAAGGCTAGAGATCTCCGTCTTCTTTGCTATTTAAACTTATAGTTGAGAAAAGAGAATGCTATGTTTTCCCTTTTCAAATATTAAATTTGTTTTAATAGTCAACAATCCACAATAGTTTTTGTATCATGATATATCTTTGTTGATCAATTTTATTTTGTTAGTACCATTTTTATGGAAAAGAATTATTTAAAAATAAAATGAATGGAAGAAATAATTTTGGTTATTAATCATGATACAAAAAGATAATCAGATGGTGTAGTGGTCTCTAAGTGATGATATTTCATCACAGCTAAAAATAGAAAACCTTTCTCTTCTTTTATTGCCAAAAATCTGTGCAGTATTGGAATAAGTGTTCACTTAACCTCTGGACAAGGCAGTCCGACTTTTGATTTGCATTGCAGCAGATGTGAAGATCTGACTACTACAAAAGTTAAAACCAAGAAAAACCAATTTCATTCATTACTGGTTATTCAGTTTAATCCTCAAAAGAATTCAAGAAAGTTAAAAAAAAAAAAAAAAATGTATGCATAATACAAATAATCATAATGCTAAAAATTTGTACAGTCACAATTTAACATGCACCAAACAAAACACATCTGTAGATTTATTACCAATATATAATTACATAAAAAAAGAAATAACATCTCAACTTAATATCTTGCTGTGTTTCCTATTACATGTTTTTCCTCACAATTCATTTTTAGCATTCACCCGGAAGATTCCACTGTTACAATTCTATATTATAATCAATATATAAACTAATCCCCCACATTGTGGCCATGTCAGTTTCTATACATTTATATTCCATAGAATGTAAATAAATCTAAAAGACATGCCTCCTGTGTAGCTATTCAGTGGTTGACTGATTTTTTTTTTTTTTTTTTTTTTTTTTTCAGGTTATTTAAAGCTAGAAAATATTTTTAGATTGTAAGAATTTGAGGGGATTATCTCTCTCCGCTCCAATTCTTACAATCTAAAAATATTTTCTAGCTTTAAATAACCTGCTTTAGAGATACAAGTCTTACTGATTAACCTATAGCTATGGGGAGAAGATGTGGATTTATACTTTTCCCAAACATATTTACACATAAATGAAAATAATGAACTCAACTGGAATTGTAACAGTGGAATCTTCCGGGTTAATGCTAAAAATGAATTGTGAAGAAAGACATGTAAAAGAAAACACAGCAATATATTAAATTGAGATGTTAGTTCTTTTTTTATATAATTATATGTTGGTAATAAATCTACAGATGTGTTAAATGGTGATATATGATTCTGGACAAATTTTTTTAGCATTATGATTATTTGTATTATGTATTTTTTTTTTTTTTTTGTCACTTGAACATATCAGTCTTGAATTCTTTTGAGGATTAAACTGAATAACCAGTAATGAATGAAATTGTTTTTTCTTGGTCTTCATATGCACATTATAATTTGTTTGTTTATCAAATTCTGATTAGGTATGACTCCACCACTGAACCATTATTATCTCGAAATAAAATTCTTACAATTTAAAAATATTTTCTGGCTTTAAATAACCTGAAATGGGTTGATAAGTTATAGAAAATCAATCAATCAATAAAACAATTTTTGTAAATTTTCACTTGAAAATTATTACAAAAAATATTTTCTAAGCAATTTACAATTCTCAACCAGTAATTTATTCCTATCAATAAGAACTGGAGTTTTCTCTGGATTTTGCTAATTCAAAGAAATAATCTTTATCCACTGAAAATTGGTCTTTTGTCTTGAATCAGCAACCATTTTTATCTTATGTAAGGCAAGCAACTTGTTTTCTTCCCATCATGTACCTTTCTTTGTTGATTAATTAACACATTAACCTTATGCAGTGAAGTGTTAAAAAAAGAAAGAACAACTGCTTTCCATTCCATGAGTAATTTGAACACAACTAGAAAATTTGTATAAGATAAATTAACTGATTTGTCATAACGGCAATACTTCTCAATTGAGTCAACCACTAACCTGGTATTTTGCATTTCTGTTAGGCTTACAGCCACACCATGTTAAAACATTCCTGTACAATCACCAAAGTTAAGCAATGTTGAGTCTGGTCAGTACATAAATGGGTCCCCAGATTGAAGAATACCGGATGCTGTAAGGTTTGGTGTGGTGTAATGATAATGGCTTGGAATTGCTAATGAGAGAGCTGAGTTCCAATTCCAGTTGGGTTTGTTATATTCATTTACACACAAATACTCTTGGGAAATGTATGAATCCATTTCTTCTCCTCTAGCTATGGGTTAATTAGTAAAACTTGTATCACTAAAATCATTATCTTAAAATAAAATTCTTACAATCTAAAAAATATTTTCTGGCTTTAAATAACCTGCAAAGGGTTTTAACCCATAGAAAATGAATCAATAAAAAAACATTTCTGTTGTAAATGTGATAAACTTGTAGATCTCAGACTTGAACATGAATCAACAGATCTGTTACTTGTATATAAAGAAATTGTTATCATTTATAATGGACTAATCCTGATAATTCTAAATTTTATTTATTTTTTTTCTTTTTGCTATATTTCATTCAATACAGGACCCAATAGCCACTCAGGGAAGAGTGTTACATAAATGCAAGAGAAGGAAGTAGGAAGTGATCATTATGCATATATGGTGGATAGATAACAATTGAAGAGATTAAGATTTTAGTGATTGGAGAAGCACCCTTGTAGGAGTCTGTCCCACAAAGTAATAGTTCTTGATAAAAAGCTGTTAAAGTGAAACTTTCTTCTTACATTTGGAACGCAGAGTAATTGTGGTGATTTGAGTCTGTGGAAAGAGTGATAGAGTAGCAACAAGCTTGCACCATTGTGCCTGTGTGGAAAGAAGTTGCAGAGTGGAAAAAATTGTGAAAAAAAATCACATTAATGATAATTTGGGAATCCAGAATTTCAGAATTGTGGGTTCCGATCTGGCCCAGAATGTTCTTAATTCACTCATGTAGTCAGCCTGATTCCAAAATGGCATGATATGTTGGGCTACGGCCTCTAGGAGTAAAGTTGAAAAAGTGTGACACACTGACATTTGCATTTATTTATATAGAAGATTTACATGGCACTTAGTTTATATAATAAAACCTGACAGCCCCAGAATAAGTTAATAATCAATATTTTTTTTTTCTTAATAAGGGTAGCTGAAACTTCAGTCATTGGCAAATAAACTGTTTCCCTTACCAGGCTATTCTGGTGAAGAGAATGGTTAGACAACCAGCAGTATTAAAAACATCTTACAAAAAATTGATAAACCTTCTTGTAGGATCAGAGGCCGTCTAATACAATAAGGTAGACTGTACTCTGTAGCTATGTATGTAGCCAGTGTGATGATGACATTGCTGGGTAGAGGGCTTCCTAGACCATTTTGCAGGGTTCTCTTAATGGAATTAATAGCCATGTCTCTGTGATCAAGAAGAGCAAAAGTTGAAAGATGTCAGCTGTGGTTTGATCTGAATAGGGATAGGCTCCACCTTGTCTGCTTGCCCAAGAGACATTACGTATGAATGATATGTCTCTGGTTTTCAATCCAGATATGTGGAGGAAATGGGCCAGGGGTTCAGCTATACTGACTGTATAACCTTGTTCAGTCCTGGACAATGACAACAAATCTGATATTATATTGCAGTTGCTTTCAGTCTTCCATTTAGTCTACTGCTGTGTTGTTTTTTTTTGTTTTTGTTTTTGTTTTTGTTTTTCAAGCTACTTTTTCAATATATTCTGCTGTCTTTTCACATTGATATCTTGTCAGAGGCACAGTTGAGTAATGGATAGCGGCTTGGATTGAGGAATTGGAGAGCTGAGTTCAAATTCCAGTTGAATCCATTACATTCACTTATGTTCTAATACCCTTGGGAAAAGTATGAATACTCTTCTTCTCCCTCCTGCTATGGGTAAATAGCAGGAAAGACCAGGTTCTATAGCCTTGGATGGCAACTGGTCTACCGCAGAAAGAAATGGCAACCTACTGCAGGGAAAAATAATCTGCTTCATCAGTCATGTATCAAAAGATACATGATCGCCCAAGCATGTATCACACGTGGCATATAACTGACTGATCTTGTCAAAAAGGATTCTGCAGATCTTTCCATTTCTGTAAACCTTTCACAGGTAAAATGGTAATCCGACTGAATGTCTTTTCCATTTGTTTATTTTCTTTAGGTAATCAATTTAGGGAAATGCATTGATGAAGTCCTTCTTGAGGCTGGTCGCAAGCTTGGAATCACAGCCCGATCAATCTATTCGCCCCAAGGAGGATTGATTGATGACATCAAGTTAATCAGGTAATTATTTTTGGCTCTGATTTTTCATCATCTCTCTTTCACTTTCATGTTTCTATTACGACATGATGTCCCAAAAGTCAGGAAAGAAATTAAAGATGTTCACTCTTAACTTTCTGAAAATGTTGGCTATATAGATTACATTATTTTATTCTTAGATAATTAAAATATATATCTATTTGGCATATATTTAGTAGATAAATAAAACTTTGGGATAATGTTTTCTTTTAGTTTTTGTTATTTTTTTAACATTTTTTCTAATTTTATTTTATTGTTATTTTTTTAATTCATCATTTCAGTTTTTATTGACACTTTTCAAAGTGTTTTGTCAGAGTAAGGGGTCCACCCTTGGCTTCTTGAGTCATGAAGATCAATACCATAAGGGCTTATAGAAAAAAAAAATGGCACATAAATGAAGTGTCAAAATGATGGTTTTATCCTTGACACTGTTACTATTTTAACTATTTACAGTTCTCGGTAATGTTTGTTTTAAAAAACAATAAGAATTTTAATAAAACCCAAGCATATGAAAATTAATTTATACATTTTCTCTATTCTTGAGAATTGAAAACAAAAATAATAAACACTATTTGTTTATTAGATTATTTATTTTCACTATTGTATTATTTATTGGAATGGTTGGCAAAACATCAGATAATTGCCAATTGATTCAAACTTTATGAAATTCACAAATTTTAATAATTTAGTAAATGTTTATAAATTTATGAATAAAAATTGTTTTCATATTTATTTCTTTATAAATTGGTAAATGATAAATACTGCATTAGTTTTAATACAATTGTGTTAATTTTTAGAATGTGGTAAGTATAAAATTATTCTTGTAAATAATTTAATACATATTGTGTGATATTTTTGTTGTAAATTCTCAGGAATAAAAAAAGGGTATAAATTTGCTTTCAAAATATGTTTACATTTTATTACAATTCTAGTCATTACTTTTTAAAACAATAAACATTATCATACACTGAAGGTAGTTAAAATAATAGCAGTGTCAAGGGAAAGACTGTCTTTTGACAGTTTCTTTTTTTTTTGTCAGACAAAATATTTATATTTACCAGAGAAACATAGTCCCCCCCCCCAAGCCTGTCATCAAACCAGCTGCTACTTGATACAAACTGGTCTCCTATTATACTTTAGTAAATCATTTTCAGTGCATTTCCATAGTAAATCATTTTAAATCAAATTTTATAGAACTTCATTGACAATAGTAAATCACATGCAATACAATTCTATTGTAAAGACATTTTTATAGTTTTATTTCCAGAATCAATTGAAATGTAAATCTATAGTAAAATCACTTCATTCATTTTATAAAATAAATTATTTTCAACATATGCTATTCACAATGAATTTATCTAATAAAATAATTTGCAGTGAATTTCAACATTTATTGAATCCTTTATTGTCTTTCCTCATAAGAGTATTTGCATTAATTTTCTATAGTGAAACTTTTATTGAACATTTTCCTTGCAAATTATTAACAATCATTCTTTCAGGCAATATATATAAATAAGATATATGAAAGTTGCTTAATTCCTAATGAATGTTTGAATGTCTATTGGGTCTGAAGTGAACTTCAGACCCAATAGACATTCAAAGCATAGAACCTCATTGAAAGTGCAGTCGTACATCATGGCCCTTAGAAAACTCAATTTCAAATCAGTGATGATGAAACACTACCAGCTTGGCTTTTGATGTATTGAAAGTTAGAAACCAGTTCCCCCTGACTCTCTTAAAAAAATTATGATGATAAACTACATCTGGCAATTGAGGCCTCTGATCAGGAGGTTTTGAGGAGCATGCAACCACCTATTTAATTGCTGGTGTTCACAGGTTTGAAAAAACCTGGGGTTAAATTTAGCATCTGTTAGGGTCCTACCTATGGGCAAATAGTTACCCCTCCCTAAACTGGGGTCAAAAAACTATGAACCTGTAAAAATAGGTTTTTATACCAGCAATACATTTTTAGAAAGAAATATTACCAGCAATACATTTTTGAACAAAAAATTATTACCAGCAATACATGTTTTGAAAAAAAAAATATTACCATCAACAAAAATCTTATCAGAATTAAATAACCCATTGAAGTTGATATGCCATAAAACAAACCAAACCAATTTTCTCCATTTCAGCTGTTGGATCAAAGGAGAGATTAGCTGCAAGGCTCCAATCATCTTGTAATTTTTTTTTTCTTTTAGGAAGTGCAGCCATGAACAGAGGTTTCATCTGCATAGATGTTTACTCATAATCTGAGAATGTTTCTTGGCAGATTGTTAATAAAAAACAAAAAGAGGGTAAGATATCCTTGGAGGAGGTTTGCATTGATCTTCAGAAAACTGGCTATTCACAATGACCTTCATGAATTTACCAGAGAGAATACCCAGATCCTCACTGTGACTGGTGTGGAGCTTAATAAACAAAAACAACCAATCATTGTGAGTAGAGAAAAGTTATGATTTGGGGAATCGAGTAGGTTCTGGAAAAATTATTTTCAGTTTTATTTTTCCATTATATCTCATGTTAAGTTTAAGGTGTATCTTTTCCATTTCTCCTGTTTTATTCATTTTTTCTGTTTTAATATTTGCATTTGTTCATATCAAATCAATTTCTTTTTTGCTTTTCCAGAGATGATGATGTTTTGTATATCTCTGAGGGTGAACCATTTCGACGTAAGTAAAAACATTTAACTGTTTCATATTTCACATAGGTCTATATTAGGGTTCATCAAAGCATTTTCATTTTTTTTACAGACATTCACTGTATACATTTGAAGACTTTAACTTTATGTTATTATCATTATTATTATCTATATATATAAAACGGAGGATGTCTGTGTGATATTTTATCACTCAAGAACCATCCAACCGATGTTGATGAAACTTGACACATACATTGTACAATGTAAGAGATAGGTTCTTAGCATAAAAAATTGATAATTTTTAAAAAATCAATAATTGATAAAGCTGATCAAAAATCAATAAATTCAACGTTTTTTCCTCCAATTTCGTTCAGACTTGGTATGTAGATTACTTACATCATGACGAGCTCAACGATACTTCATTTTTATTTCTACGCCACTGCATTTAATGAAAAGCCGCAAAAAACAAAAATTGATTTCAACACAAATTTTAAATTAAAAACTCCCTCAATTTTGAAGCAATCTAATACAAACTTCACTCAATTGTAGCCAACAATAAGTTGTTGGTTTAACAGTCATTTAACTTGATAATTGAGTCCACCCATATAGTGAAAACCCATGTAAATAGCGATAAATGGTGATTTTACATGTTGGTTTCTTATTTTTTGTTGATCTTTCAATCAATTTTTATGAAACTTAACAATTGCTTTATAAATGTATCCTCTTTTACATCCCTGGTAGCACACTGACAGATTGAATTTCAAAAACTATAAAATAATTGTAGTCTGAAGTGGGTTGTTGGTTGTTTTACCTCTTCATGTCCTCAGTTGACTTTGATTGAATAAATACAGACTACTTCTGCTATATCACTAACTGCATTAATTCAAAATCTTTTTTTAATGAAAGTATTTTAAAGTAATTGAAGAAGACAGACTCTGTTACATCTAAAATTGATACTGTTTTTGCTCCATTCTAATTGAACACTTTTTCTGATCGACCAGCTTGGTATGGTTGCTAGTTATTATTTTATGAAAAAGAAATGCAAAAACAGTGTTTGACAGTGATAAACAATATTTTGACAGTATTTGAAGAAGACAGATATACTGTCAAAATATTGTTTAATATTGTCAAATACTATTTTTGCATTTCTTAAATTGCACTCTTCTCTTTACTGTTGAAAAATATTTGAAGAGTTATGTCAATAATTTTATTAATATTATGTTATGTGTAAGTTTTTGAATACACTGGGTACCTTAAATTATCTGGCAAGCCACAACACCTCTGACCACATTTTCCTCAACATATATGCAGAGCCAATTTTTTTTTTTTTTTTTTTTTTTTTTTTTATGACTCCAAGTCGATAACATATCTTTAAATTCAAGGAATTTACAGTTTTAATGGAATTGATCCTAATGCTCCTATCACCTTTGGAATCACTTTGACATCTTACCATCTCAACTTTCGGAGTAGTTTGCTATATTTGTGTCATTTGGTGCCTTTTAAAAAGCATACTAATATCCAGATGCCAATGGTGTATCACTTTGTCTTTTTATGAAAATCATAGTCCCAGAATATTGTGTGCTTTCCAACTTCTTCCATTATATTCTGCATGGCATAAAACTTGTACCAATTTCCTTTAACTTGTTATCCATACTTTTAACACAATAATTTTTATAAAATGGACATAAACGTCCTTTTATTCATTTTTAAGACATTTTTTATTTATATGTATAAAAAGAACATATAAACATAAAAAATGTCTTAAAATAATTGTCGGACTTTGTCCATTTCATAATGTGTGACGTCATTTGTTTACATTTGGATACACATTAAGCAGATATGAATGTATGTGAGAAAATCATGGAGAATTGTAGTTTAAAAACAGTAAAATTGACTTTGCTAACCTCTGTGGCTCAATCGGTAAAAGCACGTCAGGCTAAATGACGGTTCCGTATAGGATACAGGTTCGATTACTGTCAGAGGACGCATATTTTCTATGAAAATTTCTTGGACATTCAGGCTGGTAAATGTTGTTAATACTGTTTATTATAAATAGAGCATTTACTTAAATATTTGTATCTATAAAAAGAACGTATAAACATAAAAAATGTCTTACAATAACCAATGTACATAATGGCATACCTTATTATGGAACTGCTTACATTTTGTTTTTGAGCTAACATTTTGTATCCACTAATCAGGTGAGTCTCATTATCAGAGTATTCAGTACATAGCTTACATTTTGAAGGGATTGATGAATTGTGTGTAATTTATACCATTGGTAGCAAGGGCTTGGTCTTGTGCTGGAATTATCAAGTTTAATAATATTATTATTATTTCTTTTGATTTCTGTTGTATACACACTTCCTTCTGGGTCCCAACCAGAGACCTAAGGTTAGAAATGGTTCCATGACATTTTACACTGATCATTTTTGTTAAAAAACAAAAGAAAAATGTCATCATGAAATTTTCCACTGAGCAGTTTAAAAAATAAAATTACATATATTTTACATAGATAAAGCCCTTTGCAAGGTCTGTAGTTGTGCGAACATATTTTTTTTTGTATTTCTTTAAGGCATGAGCTACCATCCATTCAATGAATCCATTGGAATCTTTTCCAATCAATCCAAGTGCTCCAACTACAACTGGAATTGTTAATGTCTTCATGTGCCACATTTTTGAGATTTTGATTTCAAGGTCCTTGTATTTTTTTTTTTTTTTTTTTTTTGAAGATCTCCAAAGATACATTGTAGTCTGCAGGGACCGCCATATCAATAAGGAGGCACATTTTGTCTTTGCAGTTTCTAATCATGGTGTCAGAGTGATTAGCTTTGATTGTTCAGTCTGTGTGTATTGTAAAATCCCCCAAAATTGTTACAGGTCTTATCTTTGTAACTGGGTCTGGGTGATGTTCATACCACTTTCTTGCAGTTTCCTTCCTGTAAAAGTTGCAGATTTTCCAGTGTGAATATTGGCCCACTCTATAATTATTATTATTATTATTATTATTAATATCATTACCTCTATCATATCTTTATTGATATTATTTACCTGTTATATATGAAGGTTTATATTTTTAATCCAACATTATTTCTTATTACTATAAATGTTATTTTTAGTGTGTTCACATGTTTGAGTTGCTATTCCCTGTTATTTTTAAATCATGAAATTAATGTCAACCAACCAAGAAATCAAAAAGTCGTTACTAATGAAAAATATGCCACCCAACAGGAATCGAACCTGAATTCCCTTTTTCCATCAGGGAAACCACTCCTTTAACTAAATTGTACTCGACCAATTAGGCCATGAAAAGCCACGACACGGTTACCTACTTAGGAAATGTGCATCTAAGACTCTTCAAAGTTTATATTGGCTTGCTTTATTTTTGTACCCAAAACATAAACAAAGTAATGTTGTTGTTTTTTTTTGTTTTTTTTAATGGATTTTTTAAAAATCTGATTTTATTTCTTATTACTATAGTATAAATGTCATTTTTAGTGAGTACATGTGTTTGAGTTGACATCTATGTTAGTTTAAAAATTAGTGAAATTAACCAACTGCAAAATTGAGAAGCCTTGATTAATAAGAAATAAGTTTCCTGATAGGAAGTAAATCTGTATTTCCTTTTTTCAACCAGGAAAAATAAAACTAGCAGCTATAGTCTTCAAAGGGGTCTCAACAAGAGATATACATTTACTTGAGTAGGTAAATGAGGTTTGATTTACATGGTTTCCCATGGTTCAATTTGTAGGATACACTTTGGCTAAAGGAGTGCCTTTCTTTTCCTTTTCTTTTCCCTCCCTGTGAGGAAATTGTCTAGTATCCACTGCTATACTGGAGGATTGATATTGCTTAGCAGTTCAGCATTTTCTTTGATTTTAATGAAATTTTCCTTTTTCTTAATGCTTTGTTTAGCTTTTGGAAGGCATCTTTTGCTATTTCAATATGTCTTTGGATTTCTGTAGTTGATTATTTATTTTTACTTATTAATTTTTTTATTATTTTTTTTTTTTTTCAGATAAATAGTCCAAGAAATTTTAGGACAATTAAGAAAGAAAAATTTAATATTATTTATAATTTGATTGATTTTAATATCAATTGTACAATTCTTTTGATTTTATTTTTTATTAATTCTACTTCAGCTTGTCCATCTTGGACGACACCGTCTTCTGTTTCTGTGTCGGTAGCTCCAACTGTAAGCACAAAAGAGAAACCTCGAACCAAATTAGTGCCTGTTGATGGAGCTGAGTGGGTCACCTTAAACATTGGTGGGAAACTCTTCTCCACAACCAGGTGAGTCAAATTCTTTTATGTGCTATGTCCTTTAAGAATGTAGATGATCATGATTTTCAACAACTTCCTATCTTTTGTTGTCTAAGTAACTTTTTTTTAATTTCTTTACTATCACTCATTTTCTTTGTGCTTCCATAAGTGGTGAAGAGTAACTTTGAAACTGGAGAATACTGTCCAAGATAACTGTTAATAGTTGCAAGAGAAATCTAAAAAAATAGAATCAACAAATAAAAAGTAATTTCATTTGGAGTTAAGTCACCAGTTTAAAAAGAAGTGCTTAATTTTTTTTTTGTCTGTATGCGTGCATACACATTCCATTTTTTAAAAGCCTACGACTATCAGTGAGAAGTAAGAATTTTTTTTTGATTTAAGAAATGAGTTGCTTTTTGAATAAATATTTTTTTTTTAATCATTTCAACCCAAGCAAGGCAATAAAGCCACTAAGATGCAAAATGTTACTAGGCATAAAAGAATGAGAAAACAAAAACATTATTAAAGAGAGAGAACAATGAAAGAACTGGAATTAAGAAGACAAAAGACAACAATTGATATTGCATTTAAATTTTTAAAGATCAAAGTTGACTTGAAAGCAAGAAACTGGAACAGAGTTCTACATGTGAGGGAAGAAGAAACTGTTAGCATAGAACTTACGGTTTACATCTAGCGGCCATTTCAATTGTAAGATGACAAGATCTTTCCACCAATCTAGTACTGAGCTTAAATTTGTAAAATCTATGTACCAAAGAGGAAAACCCCTCAAAAAAGTTACCATGAAAATACTTATAGAAAAGTTACAGAGAAGCCACATTACAGCAGTGGGAAAGTAACTGAAGCTGAGATACCAGGTCGGGACCAATAACATTGCAGATTCTTCTTTGTATTTTATTAAAAATCTCTAAATACGTAGTAGGAGCACCAGACCAGACCAGACTTAACAGCAATATTCAATGCATGGATGAATAGTAGACTTATAAATGTGTAAGATAGATTCTGGCAAGAAAAATAGTCTAGTATGACACCGTGAACCAATTTTTCTAGTAGCAGACGTAGTAATTAATTCAATATAATCTTTCCACTTCATGTCAATGGGAAACATTAGAATCTTAATTAAAAATATTGTTAAATATTATTAAATATCATTGTCCTGATATTGTCCACAAAAACCTAACCAGTCATTTCTAGCTAATGTTCTCTTGTCTTGAGGACAATTCTCAAGCCCAGCAATATACCATTCAACAATATTGTGATACTATGTAGACCCATGTAGAAAGGGAAGAGCTGGTTTTATCTCGATGTCAAGTGTTTCTATTTGATAGACTAGCAGATGGTTCTTTTTAATGTTTGGTTTTCTAAGAAGCATCTACTTTAAAGATAATGGAAAGCAGAGTGATTTTTGGGGATCAAGTGGCAACAAAACCGGAAATAGAATATATCCAGGTGCTTTTTTATTTTATATTTTTATTTTTATTTTACTTTTTTTAATGAAGTGAAGATTCAATTTAATGGTTTCAGTAAATCCAGTTTTCAGACAAATGACACTTCCTGTTGACGAACTTTCAACAATGTATAAATAACCTTCAAAAACAGAAGTTCACTGTCTTATTATAATCCGTTAGGTTCCTTTCTTCACATATCTGTTATGTCCTACTAGGTAATATTTCATTAAGAAAGTAAAATCTTTATTAAATTATAAAAATTACATTATACACCTTGCCATTACCTCAGATAAATAATGGACCATTTGATTTTGATTGCAAGCAAAAACTGAAGAAAAAGATATATCAGTAATACTGTCTGGTCTTAATGAGAAAAAGAAAGCATACATAAACTCTGATCAGTTCCATAAGATCAAAATGGCAGCCAATGTCCAAAACAACCTTCAGCCTGTTGTTAACTGGGGCAAAAGATGGCTTGTTAATTTTAACACCTCCAAAACTAAACTGCTCTCCATTAATCATCTGAGAGACTTCTCTCTGCCATCCATCAACATGGCTGATGCTAACCTCCAGGAAAGTGACTCATTGCACCTTCTCAGCTGGCATGCAGTGGAAAGACCATATTGAATCCATTGTTAGATCAGCTGCTATGAAAGTTGGTTCACTGTGTTGAACAAAACAATTATTCATCTAAGTAATCAGAAAATTCCAAAAACCATTAAATTTTTCACAGGTACTGTTGGTGAGGATAATTCTTTTATTCCTTGTTGCAAGAATCTGTGATTCTAGATGAAGAATTTTGATTGATTTCTTTTCTAGGTTTAACAGTTTTTTCTTGAAACAATTCAAGGAATGTGAATGAAGATTTGATTGATTCATTCATTTTTTTTATGGCTTATCAACACTTTGCTGGTTATTTAAAGTCAGAAAATATTTTTAGATTTTTTCTTTTTTTTGTTCGAGATAATAATGGCTTAGTGATAAATCTTACTAATTAACCCATAGCTGTGGGGAGAAGAGATGAGTTCCTACCTTTTCCAAGAGTATTTGCATGTAAGTGAATATAATGTGCCGAATGGGAATTTTGAACTCGGCTCTCTGATTAACAATTCCAAGCCATTATCCATTGCACCACCTACACATCTAAGTGTACAAAATCTGGTATTCCCATCTAGGTACTGACCAGGCTTGATGTTGCTTAACTTTGGTGTTTAATTATGTCAAATTTCATGTAAGGTCAAAATATCAGCCAATGTCCAAAAACGACCAAGTCCATCGTTAACTGGGGGAAAATGATGTCTTGTTAAGTTTAACGCCTCCAAAACTAAACTTTTCTCCATTAATCATCTGAGAAGCCTCTCTCTGCTTTCCATGGCTGATGCTAACCTCCAGAAAAGTAACTTGTTGCACCGTCTCGGGCTCACATTCTCAGCTGATATGAAGTTGAAAGACTATAGTGAATCCATTGCTAGGTCAGCTGCTAAGAAAGTTGGTTCACTGTTGTGTAAGATAATTTTTCTTTCCAGAATCTATCATATATATTTGTGTCTACCATTTGTTCATGCTTAGAATATTGCTGCCACATATAATCCAGTGTCCCTGCTATTTACCTTGAGCTCCTTGATAAGATTCAAAGAAGAATCAGCAATATTATTGGTCCTGATCTGGTGGCTCAGCTTCAGTCACTTTCCGATTACCATAAGATTGCCTCTCTGTGCCATTTCTATAAATACTTTCATGGTAATTGTTCAGATGAGCTTGTACCTAAACTTTTTGAATTTAAGCACAGTACTAGACTGGCATCAAGATCTCATCAATTTACAGTTGAGCTGGTTAGAGGTAGCTGTAAATTCTATGCTAACAGTTTAACTTGCATTTCTCGCTTGTGGAACTCCCTTCCGGCTCTATGCTTTCCAGCCAACTTTAATCTGCAAAAAATTAAATGCAGTGTCTATCGCTATCTACTATCTTCCTGATTACTCTTTCTGCTCATTATTAATGCTTCTGTTCTTGCTTCTTCCAACCATCTGTAACCCCTTTTGTCTTAGTGGCTTTATTACCTTGCATAGGGTGATAACGATTTAAAAAAAAAAAAAAAAAATTGAAATTTTTTTTTCTCCCCACCTCCAATTTTAGGAGTACATTAACAAGGCAGGAACCAAACAGCATGTTGGCTCGAATGTTTTCTGATCAATCAGGTAAGATATAAACGACTTTATTATGATTGTTATAAATCCATAGAGGTGTGCATTTTTGTAATTTAATGTTGGTAATTGAATAAATTTAAATTTTAATATTTGTAAATAAATTATAAATTATTAAGTCATTTTACTGATCATAAATACAGGAATAAAACTATTTTTAAACATCCTTTTAAATTATTTACATGCAGACTATTGTCCTCATCTTTGTTATTGTTATTACGTTTCAGCCATTATATCTTCATCAGGTACTTGTTGATTTGGGTAACTTTAACGGGATTTCAAGCTAAACACTTTTACTTAATCTATGCTTTAATCCAGTAGCAGATGAAAGCATTATTTTGTGAATTTGATAACATAGTAATTATGAATTTAATCCCAGGGCTGGACAGTGTGTATACTTGAACTCAGTAGAAACAGGGGGAAGCAGTAACTGAGCAGTACTAAAATAAGAACTAGACAAAATATTATAGAAAAATTCAATATATTTAATATTACTAAAACTCAAATTTGATCATTTTTTTTATGCACAAAATCAGCTCCAGTTTGAATTTCTACATTCGCATATATTAACCAATTAGCATTGTTATTTTTTAAAGGAACTGAAGCCTTTGAAAAACCAAATAGTATAATACAGCTGTCATTTGTGGGGTTCAGCATACCCGGATTAAAGGAGAATTTAATACGGGATACCCTGCCCACAAAATAAAACGCAAATCTCAAGAAGAAACAACACGATAAGGAACGTTTATAGAAAATAGAACATTGTATGTTTATTATCTTGTGAATAGGGTAAAAAAAGATTAATGTTTTAGTTTGTTTAAGCTAAAATGTGATTTTGATAAAAATGTCTGTGTTCATTGTCTTTTAACAGAGTAGCAGAGTAATATATATTTGTATAGTTGCAAATGAAAAAGGGGGCGAGCAATTTAAATTGAAAAAGAGAGTGTGAATGAGGAATAAAGATAAAAGGAAAATGTACTTATGAATTGTTTTGGAGTCAGTTGTAAATTTGTTGTTGTTGTTCTTTCCTACTCCACTTTCCTTCCTCTTTGTGTCGGTTTGAGTCAGTGATGAAATTTACTGTCAATCTTCTGTGATCTTTATGCCTTTCTCTGACTGACTGACTGGCAACTGACTTGAAAACTCTGTATTTGTTGTTGACTTTTTTTCACACTGGCTCATTATCTATTTTTTTTTGGTTTAGCAAATCGCCTCCTTTCATTGGTCAGAAAAATTAATTTCACAACTTATTGTGAAATCTGTTTTTGGTCGTTTTGATCCGATTTTGCGGGTGTGCAAATCTACTTTGTGTTTTTTTTAGTCATTTGTTGGAATATAGGATTTGTATCCTATACATTCACTGACTGCTTACTGCTGGAAAATGAATGCTGGAACTTTGAAGCTTAAACTTTTTTTTTTTTTTTTTTTACTATATCTAATAAAAAAATAATAATAATAAAAAATAAAAAAGGAAAGTTTGGTAAATTTTGTTTAATATTTCTGTTGACATGAAAATGTTTCATTAAAAGGTGTTAAGTATATTTAAAAACAAACATTCGTTTCAGAAGTTCCGTGGAACAGTTCAGTGGATGCAAATGGTGCCTATTTGATTGATCGCAGCCCAACTTACTTTGAACCAATTCTAAATTACTTACGTCACGGCCAGTTAATCTTAGACAAGGGAGTAAACCCAGAAGGTAAGACATTTTAACCTCTTGAGTTACCTCCCTTTATTTTTCAAAATTATTATATCGGTTTACTATCGTTTTTTTTCTTTCGATTATTTTATATTATATTTATGTTAATACCATATTGTTGTGCATTATGCTTAAAAAAAAAAAGAGAGAAAAAAATTAATGTAGTTTATGGTTTAAATAAAGGGAACAATAACTCCAAAAGAATTGCACGTATTATAAATTCCTACCACAGAATTTAGCTAGAGGGAAAATAATATCTGGTTTGTAAGGTTTTACACCTTTTACCAATTCCTGATTGCATTAATGTCTCTTTTCTCTTTCTATCCTAATTCTCACGCAACTGCTGCTCCTTTTTAACTCACAATATACACAGTTTCCATAAAGTCCGTGTGCAATTAAAAATATTTAAGTATGTTAAATTGCACACAGACTTTACGGACACCCTATATATATCTTGGATATTTATTAACCACAATGCCCTGATCTTTACATTGTTCAGACTGTTGTTTTCATCTTTATTGCCATATTCAAAACGTTTCAGCTATTGTACACTCCGGCCTTCTTCAGGTGACTAGAATTTTGAACTGAACCCTTTATTTTGTCCGCCTGGGTAGATTGTTCTAGTTCCATGTGACATGCCTCTTCTTGATGTCTCAGTTATCTCCCTTTTTTGTTCACCATTGCAGTAGCCAGGTATTGAACTCACAGTGACTTGACCCAAAGAGTTTTGAGTCCAATACCTGGCTACTGCAGTGGTGAACAAAAGCTTGGATAGTTGGATTAAAGAGAGATGGCAGAGACATCCGGAAGAGGCATGGCACGTGGAACTAGAACAATCTACCCAGGCAGACAAAATAAAGGGTTCAGTTCGAAATTCCAATCACCTGAAGAAGGCCGGAATTTACAACAGCCAAAAGATCATGAATATGGCAATAAAGATGAGTAGGACAATGTAAATAATTACAATTCTTTATCTCAGAAATATAGACACATGATCTGATCTTTGTCTATAAAAACTCTCTCCCCATTTACTAAGTTTCTCTTGAAGGTATTAAGATAAGTGACTAAGATAAGTTCTTTCTCTATTCATTTATTCAATCCACAGTTAAATAAAGCTTTACCTACTTTATAAGATCAAAGGAATAAAAGATTTTGAAAAAACCTCAAGGCTTTATTACTCAGGCTTGCTATCCATGTCTTTTTTGTTTCCATCTTTTCTCTTCGTTCCTTTTTGTTTCTACCTTCATTTCTTAATTATCCTCCATCTTTCCTTGTTTACACTTCTTCCATCTTGCTTCCCCCCCCATTTCTATTGACATGTGAAAATGAAAAAATACAGTTTATGGCTATACTGTGTTTCTCTGTGTGCTGTAGATAGTACACTAATTCTAAGTTGAAGAACTAGGAAGTACAAGTCTGAATGGATGTGTGGGTGGTGTAATGGATAGCAACTAGGTATGAGAAATTGGAGAGTCGTGTTCAAATTCCAATTGGGTTCGTTACATTCACTGACAGTGAAATACTCTTGGGAAAGGTATGGACCCATTCCCCCCCAGCTATTGGCTAAAAAGGACTTCTATCAAGAAAAGTCATTGGTATTTTCAAAAAATTTGTTAATGCAATATTCACTTGCAAAAGAAAAAGAAAAGAATTATTCTTACAATCTAAACCATCTTCCAGCTTTAAATAACCCATAAAAGCCATGAAAAAACAACTTAAAGGCAGAGTGCACACATTCTCTGATCATAGGCAGATGTGTAAATAATCCTGTAATTTTTTATGGGTACTATACTAATTATTATTGCTATTTAGAAAAACAACAAAAATGAGTACAGTGTAAATACATCACTAACATTAACAAATGTCAAAATCCTAAACAAAAATAAATGTATGCCTATATGACATTGTATCTTCTAACATTAGGTTTAACGCTTTTTCTTGTTGCTGTCAGGAGAAAGATCTTGAAGTTATTTGATGTTTCTCTTGGAAGTGATACTTTTGTAGGATGCTAATATGTTTGGGTAAATAAATATTAATCACCATTATGTTGTGGGAATCAACACTTTTGATAGTAAATATTTATAGGCTCCTGGAAAATTTATCTCACAAACAATATTGGCAGAGTCAATGTGAGTCCAAGTAAAAAAAATTAGTAACATTACCTTATTTGGACTATTGTCCTCATCTTTGTCACCATATTTATTACAATGTTTTAGCCGTTGTACACTCTGGTCTTCTTTTGGTGGTCGGAATGTCGAACTTGTATCACTCACTGGGGTAGAGTGTTCTAGTTCCACGTTTAATGGATGTCAGTTAATTTCTCTCAGAATGTTCTCCACTGCTTTAACTGGGTATTGAACTCACACTCTTTGGGTCCTGTCAGTGGATCTAACCAATGCCTTTATCCACTGTCCCATGTGAGAGATATCTGCGAAGTGTTGTCAAGCTTTTGAAGGTTGTCCTGATGTTATGTGGACCGCAGATCCTTTGTATTTTCTCTGATAACTCCTTCACATATGGCAGGCAGACTGTTTTCTGAGTGTTGTTGTCCTCCTCTTGTACCCGCCTATCCTAGTTTTTTAGGTCTGCTGCCATGTACCCAGGGTAGTTGTTACGTTGTCTCAGAAATATAGACAGATATTACTAACATTAGTAAATAAATATAAAACGAATGACAATGCATGTATTAACAAAGGAATTATATGTGACAAAAGGAAAAAAAACATAAAACTAGCTATAATAAGAATGTGCTTGTAAGTAAGTAAGCAAGCAAGCAAAACCATGAAAATGAACATATCCCATAAGGGACACTTTACCCACGTGTGATTACATCTGATACCCAGAGCCAAAAAGTTGTAAAAGAGGCTAGGGAAAGAAATGCACGCTTTTTTTTATAGTCTTAAGGAGTGCCCCCTAGGGACGTTTTTTTTTTTTTTTTTTTTCAAAATTAAATGGGATAACCTAACCTCTTACCTATAAGAAGTATATATTTTTTCTTTTAAAGACTTAAGAATGAAACTGTTGATATAAAACCTGACTATTATTTGAGCGTTTACATTTGAAATGTTGTTTAAAAAGTCAGTGTGTCTTTTTAAGATAATTAACCGATTGTGGCATTAGTAAAACAAAAATAGCTCGCTTTTTCAAGTATGTCAACTATGCAAGGGAAGTAATCAGGATTTGTTGAGAAAAAAATCTATGATTATTTCCCTTCTCTCAAGCGAGAATTTGGAGAAATAAGTATTTACTCACGTTTTATTTGATTTAATTTTAAAAAAAAGACAAAAAACACTTTCAATTGAATTTTTTTTTCTTGCAATATTTAAAACAAACTTTATAAATGCTCTAATTATTTTGTGTTGTGTTTTTTCTGCTTCAGGTGTTCTGGAAGAAGCCCGATTCTTTGGCCTTGACTATCTAGTTGGAATATTAGAAGAGATCATTGAGGTATTTCTGAAGAAATAATGGATTTTTATTTATTAACTTGACATAGTTTTATCACTTTACACGTTATTTTTAGTGGATACCCATATTTAAATAGATGCTCCGTTTATTTTAAACAGTATTTTATTTCATCTTAATGATAAAAAAAACAAATATTTACTTTACAAAATAATGATTTTTATCACTTTAAAAATTATTTTTAATTGATACCCATATTTGAGTAGATGCTACGTTTATCTTAAATATTATCTTATTTTGTCTACTGGCCTGAATATTTGAGAAATCTTATTAATGCATTCTCCAGCAGGATGCAAACCTGCGTTCCCCTTTGCAGGTTAAACTATTGTTAGTTCCAACATGCTTTCACCAACCCATATCTGGTGATGAAAGTGGGGTTCAAATACTGCTGGAAGTGAATTATTCTTTAATAAGATTTCTCTCATTAAATTAGGTATGTTCAATACTTCACTAAAAAAAGTATACTCTGATGAAAAAAGGCCCCAAACTTGATTAAACAATTTTTTTATCGTCTAAATGTTTGTTATTCTTAAGGGGAAAGACCAAAGTATTTTTTTAATATTTTTTAATCCCTTCTAGTAGGTCCGAAATTTTAGTTAAAAATCTTTTTTTTTCTTTGTGAGTCAACAAAATTTACATAAAATCAATCATGTCAGTCATTTTTGACAACTTTGTAAACAAAAGTGAAATTCTCCATTTTAAAAATCTTGTAAAATTCAGTTATACTTTTTTTCAAAGTTATTTAAGGAAAATTAGAAAATTTAAAGTATATTTAATGTAATTTGAAACAAACATCACTTAATTTTTTAGCAGAAAAAATTTAGTTGGAAATAAGAGAAACATGTCTAACTGTGGTGATTGGTTTTGGAGGTGGGAATTGATGTTTACGCCAATGTATCAACAACTAACGTCAGGTCAATTTATTGGATGGAAGGCCAGAAGTGACAGTATTTTCGAATTTTAAGTAAATTAGTTTATTTAATTTTAAAGTATTTCTTAAAAATTAAACACTTTCAAAAGTCTAATATTTTATTGATTTTTTTTTTTAAGTACTTTTTTTAATGAAGATATGTCCAAAGCCTACACTTTTTTAGTCCCCAAAATTGAATCTAAAAAAAGGAAAAATTAATAATTGCAGTATATCTCTCACAGAAAAAGAAAAAAAAATAATTATATTTGAAAAATGAAAGGAAATATTTAGTGATATATATATGAAAAAAAAAACAAAAAATTAAAAATTTTTAAAATGTGATGATTGTGACAGAGAGTTTGACACAAAATCAATTCTATTTATGAGGCTGGATCCTCACTATCAGGAGAAAAAAAACTTTTAAAATGGGACATTATTTCTGAATTGTGTCTCTATATTTTTGCTGGAAACTTTTTTAATATATTTTTTTGGCATATTAAAAATTATTGTTAAAATAGAAACGCTTTGCAGATTGTAATAAGCTTTCAAATTTAAGATCTGTAAAAATAGATCTTTAATAAAAGCATTTCCAGAGATACACATATTCAAACTTAATTTTAAAATATTTAACAACTTTATCACATTTTGTATTTAAAATTGAAAGAAAACAATTCTTGTAAAAATTCATTTCTCATTGAGAAAATATTTTGGTCTCAGACAATAATATCCTTAATATATATTATTCATAAAAGCCATTAAAAACTTTTTTAATTAAATAATGTTTTAGTTTTATTGGGTTTTGTATTTTACAATTCAGAACTGAAGTTTGGGTAGAAATGCTCCTCAATTTATGAAGAAAAAAAAAAAAAAAATCGATGGTTTATATTTTTCAGAGTCTTCTACATTTAATTAAAAAATTACAGCGATACACTTATTTGAGTTTTCATAAAATTAAATGGTGGAGGGGTAACAGATGTTAATGAAAAAAAATTTTACCAAGACTTTCTAAACAAGAAACATTTCTAAAATAATTTCATTCAATTTTGAATAAGTTCTGAAAGTTTCGTTAGAATCCGACAATTATTTGATTTTTTGCAAGAATTTCCAAATTAATGTGTCTTTCAACTGAAAAAAAGCACTAAAAAAATAATGCTAAATATTATGTGACTGCTGACATAAAAAAAAAAAATTCAAATGTGCTAGAAAGGAATAAAAAAATTTAAAAAAATAATTAAAAAATAATTTGGTCTTTCCTTTTATTAATAACAAACTTTTTCATGATAAAACTTTGTTTTGATTAAGTTTGGGGCCTTTTTTCATCATGATATGCTGTATTTTTTATTTTTTTTATTTTTTTTTTGTGAATTATTGAACATATCTAGGTTAAGTGATTTTCTTTTAATTTCTTTAAGTATTTTTTTAGCTATTATAAATTTTTGTACCTTTTGAACATCAATACATTTCTTTGTGTCTAGCGTAATGCACCTGCAGATGATAACACTCCAATAAGTAGGCGAGAATTTATGTTGAAGCTTTTGGCTACACCGACAAACTCGGAACTACGATGTCAGGTGAGACTTGCATATTTTTTTTTTATATTAATCAACTTTGATGATTCCATTTGGTGAGAAAATTTTTTTTTTTTTTTTTTGTTTAATAAACTCTTAACTGTAGATGTTTAGAAATTAATTATGTGTTACCAGAAAGAATATAAAAACAAATATTGAAATCAATTTAAGTTTTATTTATCAAAAATGTATTTTCAATAATTTGCAACCTTTGAGAAGGTAAATTTTCATTTTTAAGTTTAAAGAAACTTTGGTCAGCAGCTCCTTCCAATTTAAAAGACTGTTTTCAATTTCTTTGTTTTTAAATTTTAACTGAAAGTAGCACTGGCTGCTCAGACAGTGAATGCTGACTTGTTTCCTTATAAGGAAATGGCTAATTTTACCATTAGAGATGAGGAAAAAGGATACCAAACTTTGATCCTAACCTGATTCCCAAGGAGTGTAGAAAATCTTGAGTAGCACTTGATGAATGCTGAATGTTTCCTTAAAAAGAGATGTCTAGTATTACCATTATTAACTTGCTCAAATATACAACAGTCATTCTCACGTGGAAGCTTGGTGAAACACAATCTTTTTACCCAGCATCACATTTGGTTTTGTGTCTTAGCTGAGTTTAGTAAATGGTTGACAATTTTTTTTTTCTATTTCTTACAGGGTCTCAACTTTCAGACAGCCAATCTATCTCGACTTGATTTGCGGTATATAAATTTTAAATACGCAATTTTGAGGAATGCAAATCTGTCTGGAGCTAATCTTTCTTATTGCAATTTTGAACGAGCTGATCTTTCGGGTGCTGTTTTAGATGTAAGTGTTCATTCTGTTTTTATCCGCCAGCATATAAATTTATTCACAAATATTTTATAAATTTCGACTGACAGAAGTACTAGCTGCTCAGTCACTGAATGTCAAATGTTTCCTTATAAAGGAAACTGCTAATATTAATATTACAATTTCCTGTAAATGTTTTTTGGAACTTTGCTCATATTTACCATTGTAAAGATGACGCAGACATTTGGTTTAATTTGTAGGTAAATACTTAGTATGTTTGTAGGTAAATAATTTAATTAAGTTGTTTTTGTAGTGTCTATTCAATATGTAGCTGGGGGAGAGAAGAGATAGATTCATGCTTTTCAATCTCACTTTCCATGCTGATAACTATGCTACATGTACAATATATATATATATATATATATATATATATATATATATATATATATCTATCTATATCCATCCTGGGCATGGCGTAAACTACATCCAACAGCAAGGCCTCTGATCAGGAGGCTTTGAGGAGTGTGGAACGACCTCTTAATTGCTGGTCTTCCCAGGTCCACTCTGACCTGGGGTGGTAGCACCTGTTAGGGTCCCAGCTATGGGCAAATAGTTAACCCTGAAACTGAGATAAAAAGAATTATGAAAGTGTAAAAATAGGTTTTAATACCAGAAATACTTTGTAAAAAATTATTATCAGAAATAAATTTTTGAAAAAAAAATAAAATTACCAGCAATACGTTTTTGAAAAAATATTACCAGCAATACATTTTTGAGGAAAAAAATATTAACAGGAATAAATTTTTGATAAAACAAAAATATTATTAGGGAAAAAAAAAAAGTTGTCGGCATTAAATGACCCATTGAGGTTGATATGGCGTAAAACAAACAAATATATATATATATATATATATATATATATATATATATATATATATATATAATTAGTAGGAATAATTCCAAGGAGGATATAAATCCAAAGAGAGCTCGATGTAAAAAACAAAGCAAATATAATAATGAAAGCGGAGACTTTAGAAATCCTTTGGTAATAATTTATTTCATGGGATCAGGCGCCCGTCTTTTCAGACCAAAATTTTACAAAAAGTAAGTGGATTTTAAATTTATCCAGAAAAAAATTTTGGCCCGAAGAGATGAGCATCTGGTGCCATGAAATAATCTATTACCAATGGATTTCTAAGGACTCCACTTTCATTATTTTATATATATATATATATATATATATATATAGTAACAAATAAAGTATCTATGAAACTCAGAGTACCAATAGATAAATGAACATTTAATTTTATTCATTAATCTTAATGCTCTCTCACTTCCTTGATATCAAGATGTCCATTTGTATAAGCATGATCTTGCATTTGAATAAATGACTCTAATATATCCGATAAATGGTTGACTGCACTCATCTAGACATACACAACTTAAATAAAACAGTTGACTAAATGGAATTCATAAGCAGATGTACAGTGCTGATAATTATAGTAGTTAAGACTGAATTCAAAGAAAAACCATGAATAACAACAAATGATATAATCTCACCTATTATTGTGTGAGATTCACATTCAATAAGTACTTACACCTAATGACATGCCGTCCTGGGTAAGACGATAAACTACGTCCAGCAGCAAGGCCATGATCAGGATGTTTTGTGGAGCACGGAACCACCGCTTAATTGCTGGTGTTCCCAGGTCCATCCTGACCCGGGGTGGTAGCACCTGTTAGAGTCCCAGCTATGGTCAAATAGTTAACCCTGAAACTGGGGTAAAAATAGGTTTTAATACCAGGAATACTTTAAAAAAAAAAAAAAATTATCAGTAATAAATTTTTGAAGAAAAAAAGAAACTATTACCAGCAATAAATTTTTGAAAAAAAAAAATATTACCAGCAATAAAAACTTTGTCAGCATTAAATAATCCATTGAGGTTGATATGCCATAAAACACAACAAACCAAACCTAATGACATGACATCAATTACAAAAGCGGTTAGCAGACATATGCACAAATGTTGTGCTATGCCATCTCGGTAGCTGGATCTTGCATTTGAATAGCCCATTCCAGTATGTCCCATAAATGCTTGACTGGGCTCATGCTGGACACTCGATTTGTCAGAACTCAGCTCCTCAAACTAAATCTGAACAACTTGGGTCCAATGACATGATATTATTCAACCTAGTTACAATTAACAGCGGATAAAGTAGGAACAATAGTTCAATTATGGTGATCCAATTGTTTAATCCGAGATGTACTTGTCGAAATATTGTGATGAGATTGCATCACTATTTCAGTCAATTTGGCTTACTCCATTTAGTCAACCATTTTATTCAAGTTGTTGTTGTCCTCCATGTGCTCGGTAAATGCCAGTCCAAAAAAAATATAGTAGATATGGAAAATTTACTAGGCAAGTAAAACCTAAATAAAGCTATAAGCAAGCCGAATTACTTACTTTCAGCACAATACTGTTAAGATTTTAGAAGACTTGAAAAATTTTAGAATTCAGAGTTACCAATAAGAGCATAGCACACCAGAATGTATAGAATTTAAGACATGAGATTTATAAGAGATAACAAAGGGAGCTATTTGCCAAACACACAAGAAGTTGGTGGTGATGGTTGTAATGACATATAAAAAAAGCAATTCTTGCTAAAAAAAATTTTTAAAACTTATATAAATAAAGAGTAAAAAAATACTTTCATAATTTTGCTTGAGTTTTGTTATTTTTTTTTTTTTTTTTTATAAAAATTAATATAAATTTATTAATTTAATCATGTTAAAACCCCAAAAATACAAATTTCAAAATTCCAAAAAATAAAATTGTCCTGGCACTGAGTTGGCTGTGCCAAGTTGTACCCTCTTGAAAAATATAACCCAGAAACAATATTTTCAACACAAAGTTATTGTCACTAACAGTTGATCTAATTATTAATATTATCACTGTGACTATTTAACATAAAAATTGGGCATTATCCACTTCTCACGATTACTCTTCAAACACTGCAGTGCAATGCGCAAGTCAGTGAGTGATAGCAGATGACGCTTGTTACCAGATACTGAATGAAATGTTTCAAAAATTTCAGTTGAAACATTTAGAGATGTGTAACCGTTTTTATGAAAAAAGTATTTCTGCTGGACACAATATGATTGAGGTATCATTAAAAATAATTTTTCATCTTTAAAGAGTTAAAGACTTAATTTTGTAAACAAATGAGAAAGAATAAATTTAGAAACGTTTATTAAAACATAAACTCGTAATTCTTATTCATGAATGTTTCCACTTACTATGAAAGAAAAGAACTTGTTTGTGAAAATTTATCATACCTGTTGAGAATGCCTGGTTTTGATAGATGCATTTTCCAGAAGATCCACAGTTATCTATAGTCAGAACTCCCCCTTCTAACCAGGTGGACTTTACATACCTGGAATAAACCAAAGGATGCATCAGCAGCAAAAATATGAGATAATCACAAAAGAGAAAAATATTAATTCAAGATAACTTGACAATAATAGTTCTTTAAAAAGGTGACATATGTAGGTAATGAAAATGATATGCAGCCCAAATTAAGTGCAAATAGCTTTGGGAAAGGCATGAATCCGTCACCCCATAGATATTGGTTAAATAGCTGGACATGTATCAGAAAAAAAAAATCATGTTTAACTCTAACAATAAGAATCAAACTACTTCTTTGATCCGTCAAAATATTTTTTCTGTCGGTATGGAGTTAGAGAGATAGATTTAAAAAGTTACTCTCCATCTTGGTATTAATGGTGGATATGTGGGTAGTGTAATGAATAGTGTGTCATAATGAGAAATCAAAGAGCTGAGTTTGAATTCCAATTGGGTTCATTATATTCATTTACACAGAGATACTTTTGGGAAAGGTATGAATCCATCTCCTCCCCCAACTATGGGTTAAATAATAGGACTTGTATCTGGAAAAATCATTGTTATTTGCAAAATATTGTTAACTCGCAAAAGAAAAAAATTCTTACAATCCCAAATATGTTTCGGCTGCAAATAACCTGCAAAGTTGTTGATAAGCTGTAAAAAACAATCCTCAGAATTTTAATCAAGATTTACTTCTTTTTCTCTCCCCGCCCACACACACTTTAAACTCATTTCTTTCCTTAATTATAGTGTGCCAACCTACTAGGAATAAAAATGGTATGTGCCAATCTGGAAGGTTCCAGTTTACGAAGTTGTAACTTTGAAGATCCTGCTGGGCAGAAAGCTAACATGGAAGGTAAAGGAATATATTTTTTATTTCTTTTGTTCCTATAATGTTGTGAACCAAATTTCTCCAGTTCTCTTGGATATTTGTTTAACCTTTGTGAAGGGTCCTTATGCATTGCCCACAAAGTAATGGAGATGTAAAACAAATACGACATTGAGAAGTGAGAATGTGAATCTTGTTTCTATTATTATACATCAGAATCCCTTGTATCCGGAATTGATTTTGATGTGTATATTTGAACTATTTGGGTGATATGTAACTAATTTGAAATTTCTGTCTTTCAGGAAACTTACTTTGGATAATTGCTTATGCTTATTTCAGCCTTGCAGCTTTTATTGGTGCAAAAGATGATGGGAATAAGAGGAAAAGAATAACTTTGGAGTTATTGCAAAAAGTGGAAATTTTAAACAGACTAGACACTGGTAAAAGTTCATTATAAGTAACAGATGAGTTCAACATAGGAAAGTCTACATTGTATGATATGAAATCTTCCAAAGAAACAATTCTCCAGCATTCACACTGTCACAATGAACAAGGAAATAAAAAACATGATTGTGATGAAACCTGGACTGAAATTGAAAAAGATATTGAAAAGTTTTATGGAAAGAAAACCAGCATTCAGCTATGATGATTGTAATAACACATGCAGAGTTAAAAAGTATCTTTCATTTAAATAAATTTCAAGAACAAAAGCAAAACAAAATACGGAAAAAGTTGAGAATGACATTAGAAGAGAAAGAATCATCATGCAACAGTGATTAAAAAATCCTTGTTACATTATTTGTTTTGCATATGTGGCATACTTAATTTTGTGAATTTTCATTAACATATAATTTATTTCTTTTTCCTTAAAATCAATTCCATTATATTTCACTCACCATTAGCTTATTTTGTTTACTATAAAACACTGAAAATAAATGTTAAACCTGATTTCAGTTTTTTTTTATTTTAATCTAAATATAACCCCTCATATCTGGACTTTGTAACCAATTCCTCATATCTGGAAGGCCTTCTTAGTCTGGGTGTCAGGGATTCTACTGTATTTAGATGTTTTATTCAGGGCTTTACCTACTTGCCTTGGTGGTTAGGTAGGTGACATTTGGGACATGATATACTGATCTCATAGATCAGCTCTACCCTCCTATAAACTCCTATCCAATCTATATATCCTAATAGGTTGCTGGCAATACAAATAGGTGGCATCGAAACCACACAATGGACAAAGGCAAATAATAACTCTCCAATCCGAAGCATGACTGTTAATATAGACCACCAACTGGATACACCTGGTGTCTGGTTTTGTTATTGCTTGCTCTACAAAAGCCCCCATCCACTCCTTTACTCGTCCATTCCTGTTCAGACTAAATGGATGCCACTTAGATAATTTCAAAGAACCATTCACTTGCCATAAAACGGAAACACTACTTACATTATTCAGATTATTGTCCTCATCTTTGTCGCCATATTTATTATTATTTATTTCGCTCACTGGGGTAGACTGTTCTAGTTTCATGTGCCATGTCTAATGGATGTTAGTTGTCAGTTGTTTCCTGTTAATTAAGTTCTCCACTGCCTTAACCGGGTATTGAACTCACACTCTTTGCTTCCTGTCACTGGATCTAACTAACACCTTTATCCACTGTGCCATGTGTCCTCGTATGTGTATAGACTGATACAAAACGGAAACACTTAAGATTGAGATGAAATCATATCTTCCTTGATGTGGGTGTCACATGTTTGGACCATGGTATTCTCATCATCCTTCTGTAGAACCACATTTCTATTGCTTTCAGTTTATTCTTCATCTGTGAGGAGATTGTCCAACATTCAGTGCCATACAGGAGGACCAATATTACATAACAGTTCAGCACTCTTTTCTTTGTTTTTGAAAGTGATACCTCTTCATAATGGTAAATAGGATGTGATTGTAAGTGTAGTTTTCACTGAATTCCTAAGTGGGGAAATAAATTCTATTCAGAATTCTAACAATTTTTACAGACTCATTCTGTCCAAATTTTTCAGGTGGAATTTATCATTCTTTAGATTATTATCACGTTTTGGTCATTGTACTCTTGAGCTTTCTTCAGGTGTCTTGTCATCCCAGGTAATGTTCAGGGAATTTTTAACTGAACCCTTTATTTAATCTATATAGATTATTCTCATCAAACAGTTCATGTCTAGGATTGGATGAATTTGGTGATATAGTAATTGTGGGTTCAATCTCTGAGCTGGGTAGTATAGACTCAGTGGGAACAAGACAAGTGCTGAGTATGACTCAAAACAATATCCTTCAATATGGACATTAGAATAAAAGCAATCTATCCTCAGAGATTAAATAAAGGGTCCAATTTGAAATTCTCTGCAGGTTACCTGAGGTGACAGACACCTGAAGTAGTTTGAAGGGCACTACAGCCAAAACATTGTAACAACAACAACAATAAAGTTGAGGACATCAGTTGGAATGTAAATAAGTTTTATTCATTCATCCCATATTACCTAATTAGCATATTTACTTGCCAAAAATGACCAACTTATTAATTTTTCACACTTGTGTTACATGAAAACTGATAAATCTTACCTGTCAGTTAATTTCTGCAATTTTTATTCATTTTTGTAGGTGCACAGATGAAAAATGTAATTCTTGAAGGTAGCCATATGGCAAGTGTGAATTTACGGGTAGCAACTCTTAAAAATGCTAATTTGCAAAACTGTGACTTACGTGGGGCTGTACTGGCTGGAGCAGACTTAGAGGTAAATATTAGATTTATTGATTACACTTTAGAGATCAGTTTCAGAAATAAATTGTTTATTTTTCTTAACTGAACATTGTTTAAATTCAGAATCTTATGGTTCACTTCAAAATGAGTTTCAGATTTTGAATATTCAATGTTTTTTTTTTCCTTTCTATTCCGTGCATTTTTGTTATCTGAATATCTGAGACACTGTTCTTTTGTTCCTTACTTTTTCTCTTTTTGCCACATTTTTTTATTCAAAAATTTGCTTGTGCCTCACCAAATTTTATGTGATAAAAATTACATTTAAAAATAAAAACACTGAGACTGGATTAAAGAGAGATAACCATGGATTTGAAGTTGGAACATTATTATTGATAACTCTCTCCTCCAATTTGCAGACCCTAGTTACTCTATTCTTAATTCTTGATATAATGCAAAAATACCATAATGATAAAAATCGGTCAATAATTATTTATAACTATTTATACTGGGACTCATGCATCCAATTACAATTACCGTAATTCCCATGTATAATACGCTTTTTTTCTAAAAAAAATAAGAAGCAAAATTAGGGATGTGTATAATGCACAGTTACAAAAACTATTTTAAAAAATTGCCATTTCATAGGTTGATTTCAGTTTCGAAATGACTACTCACTACATATGACAATTTGATAATAAAATTCAGCGATTACAACCCCATAAGGATGTCAAATACAATCATGTGTACCTAACAATACTTACAAATGTAAAATAAAATAATTATCATAAAACTAAATTAGAATAATTTTATTCTATGTTTAAGACCACTTTTTTAATTAAGTAGGAAACACTAGCCGTAATGAAATTGGAGAGATACAATTTATAAGGTTTGATTACCAAAAAAAGGGTGCATATTATGCATGAATAGAAGCATTTTCCCACACTTTCAGCACAATTTTAGGGGTATGTGTTATGGATGAAGCCATATTATACATGGGGAATTACAATAATCCATGATATTTTAAATTCTGAAATCATATTTTTGGCATATGAATTTTTTGAAACTTTCTATAGCTTTGATTGTCTTTCAATCATTCTGCCTCACCTGCTATCTTCTTCTGACACACCATTTGGGAACCACTGCACTAGATTGAAAAGACCATTACTGAAAATATAATGGTCAAAACAAAGGTAAGGATACTAGTACTTCAGAGAAATGATCAATAGATTTTTTTTTGATATATTAGTGTTCTCACCTTCATTTTGGTATCTATGTTTTGGCTGGTGGGTTTCTCAGGCTTTTCTCAATGGAATCTGCCAGATATTGGATGTGATCCTCTTCCCCAATTCATGAAATGAAAGAACAAAATATTACATCCAGCTATTACAGTTCAACTATTTTGTGTATCTCTAGAAACACTTGAGCTGTTTTTTTTCCATGCAATTTGGCCACCAATCAGAGGGGACATTACTGTGCATGCATGAACTGACACTCTCTGATGAAGTTACTCAGTCAGCAGGGAAACACCATTGCTAATGTACTGAGTGACCATTGCACTCATGATGACAGAATGTAAAGATTTTGCACATCTCATCTCGGTCTTTTGATTGATTGGTTCATTTTCTATGGCTTATTAACCGTTTGCAGCTTATTTAAAGCCAGAAGATATTTTTAAGCATTTTTTTTTTAAAGATAATAATGGTTTAGTGATACAAGTCTTACAAATTAACCCATAGCTGGGGGGAGAAGAGGTGGATTCATAATTTCTCAAAAGGTATTTGAGCATAAAGGGCTATAAATGGAATTGGAACCTGCCTCTTTAATTTCCAATTCTGAGCCATTATCCATTACAGCACCTGCACATTCAAGCTTACAGCACTTGATATTCCCAAACGGTCACCCATCTAGGTACCGACTTTTTTAATTTGTTGCTTAACCTTGGTTATCATACTGGAACAAGTATTTCAATGTGATCCTAAGCCCATGCGGGCTTTTATTTCATCACCCAACTTGATCAATGACAACTCTGCACCATCCAGATTTGACTTTCTGTGATTTGTGGCATTTTCAAAGTTAAAATTGCTGTGAAATTGCGACAACACAATGATGCAGTTGATGGCACTTCTGAAGGAGGAAGGTCATGCTGGAATAAGTGTGTGACTTCCCAAACAATTTAATATTTTTGAAAATTGACAGCAAAAATATTAAAAAAATTTGTAAATCCAATTTTCATTTTTTAAAATTCTAATCATCATTTTTTAAAACAAAAATTGCTGAGGGAGGCAAAAGTGTATACAGTAATAGCCATATCAAGGGAATAACCATCCTTTTAGCAAAGAATTTTTTTGTAGGCCTAAAAGTTAAACCTTGTCATATTTTTTTTTCTCATATATTAAATGACAGGATATTTCTGGAGAAATTTTGCATGATTTGATTGAGTTGGGTGTTTATTTAGTTATTTGTTTTTATTCCAATCCAGCTTGAAATTTTGCCTATAAAAATATGGATTCATGGATGTGTGAGTGGTATAATGGTTAGCAAATGAAAAAAAAAATAAATTGGTTGGCAAGCTTATGTTCAATATTGCAGAAATCTCCTTGGGAAAGGTATGAATCCATCTCTTCTCCCCCGAGCTATGGGTTAAATACCAGCTGATTGGGCTTGCTTGCCTTTTGTTTGTCAATTTTGTTTGTTATATTCCGTGCTAAGGGAATAAATACTTAACACCAGGTGGATAATAGAAGAAAGGTTTATTGTACACAACCAGTACAAATATGAAATACGGTACAGTTATACACACAGGTCAATCTAGTAGTGAGTACCACTAATTGGAAGGTCAGACATGCTTATGTCTTCTCTCTCTCACTCTTCCCCCAGTCTCTTGTAGACAGTTGACTTTATAGGTACTTGTTACCTATAGTGTAATCATTCATGGGGGTGGCTGGTTATTCCATTACATCAGTTTATATTCTATTAATGCGTATCTTTTAATGTACACATTAGCCACACCAATTGAGGAATTTTCATATTGCTACCGTTTCCTTAAAATTTTGTATTTTCTTGATTTCAAATGTAAACCTGGATATTTTACCTCATATTTCAGTGAAATTTTCTTTTTCCAAAATTATAGTTTATCATTATAGTTTAGGAGTATGGAAAAAAAAAAAAAGGTGTCAGTTTAAAATGGCATCTTCTTTTAACCAAATATTGGGACCATTTTGCCTAATGTTTATATTTTGTTAATTTCAAATGAAAACTTAGAAATTTCCAAAATTATAGTTTAAATATATGGAAAAATGAAGGCACTAGTTTAAATTGACATCTTTTTTTCGTAATACCATGATCATTTTGCCTAAACTTTGTATTTTGCTGATTTCAAAGGAAAACTTGGTAATTTTCCAATATATTTAAATCAATTTCTGGGATGAGGAGTTAGAATTAAGATGAGAAAACTTTGGAAAGGGAAACATTCATTAAAATCTTCATCATGGTATCAACATTTTCTATTGCTATTAAATTTGTAAAATTCCTCTATAAAAAAAATAAGGAAAAGAATGAAGATTTTCAATAATATATGCTAATTATTTGGAATGTCAGGGATGACATATGGTGAAAAGGGTGTTGTATTGGGCAAAAATGTTGAGAATCACTGGTCAGGATATGAGGTCTGATCAAAAAGTATTGGTATCAATTCAGCATTTGATTGCCTTCAAAGTAATCCCCTTCTCAAGCCACAAACTTTATCCAGCATCATTTACATTGTTTTGGGGATAGTGAGCAGCTGCTGCTTCACATTCTCTTGGATTTGCCCGACATCTTGAAATCATGTTCCTTTCAAGCGGGATTTGATTTTTGAAGAGGAAAATGTTGCAAGGTGCAAGATCTGGGGAATATGGTGGTTATTAAATAAATTTATATTGCATGCCATAGTCACTGATGGGACCTCTGTAGTGGGATGAGACAGCCACACTCTATACACTTTCCTTCCAAGCTATGCTATAAACATCTTTGTGTGTGGCAGAGTTCAAGGTTTATCTATGCCAAGCGGCTTCTCTCTGTACTTTAGCTATGTTACCATAGCAACAGTCCTAATACTTTTTGATGAGACCTTGTATATAGGAAAAACAAATTTCTGAGTGGATATAGATTAGCATGTCTACCTAAGATTAAAGTCTCACTCCCTGATGGCACCATATTGGATCTATACCTCACTTGGGACTTGGAAGTAAATTTAGCATGCTGTACAAGCCACAAGATTCTAGTATAGCAGATATGTCATTTACTTGCTTAATTCCATGTGGAAAGTTCAAACTAGAGCAAGGTTCACTTGTAATTTTTATTTTTTAATGTGACAGAAATTACAGACAAAAAAAAAAAATAAAGGAACATGCATAAGAAAGTCAAACTGTAATTTTATTAATTTATTATTATTTCTTTTATTTTCAGAACTGCGATCTTTCTGGCTCCGATTTGCAAGATGCTAACCTTCGTGGAGCCAACCTGACTGGAGCTACTTTTGAACTGATGCTGAATGCTCTGCATATGTCCCAGACACTCCGCTGACACGTGCGTGCCCCCTCTCCTACAACTGCTGGGGAGGGGGCAAGACAGTCACACATGATGGTGCCACCATCGACAACAACAGATGGCCAAAACTGAGTCATGGGTTAAATGGAGAAGGTGTTAGCATATTCTTCTTCACCTTTGACCTTTGCTGTGTTCACCGTTTCTCTTGCTCCCTTTTTTTTTTTTTAAATTGGTCAGTCTCAGTTTTTGGTGCTATTTTATCTGGGAAGATGTCGTCAATAAGCCCCCCCCCCCTGTGCTTAGGTTATTCCATTGTCTGGCAAAGAATGCACATAGGCCTTTTACATGATGAAAAGAAAAAATTAAAAAGGTAATTTTTTTTTTTAAATTTGAAAATTATTTAATTTATTTTTATATCTTAAATCTTGATTATCTTTCTGATGTCAAGGTGGTGCCGAAATACATTTTTCTTCTATGCTGGTTTATCCATTTTTATAGTCCTTCTTAGTACTTACTAATGAATTTTACTGCTTTTTTTCTTTATAAAATCTGTAACTTTTTGCTCTATGAGAGTTATCTCCCTTTCACTACGGACTCTAGATGTCAGTGTCTTAATAATGCCAATAGCAGACTTTTTGAAGACGTTTTCAGAGACTGTGTGAAAGAGCAGGGTAAAAAAAAAAATAATTGAAAATATGTTTAAAAACTCTGATGTAAAAACATAAAATTAATAAGGACTATTTTGACTTCATTGGTAAACTAGTATTAATATAAGATTCTACAGGGCATAAACTGGGTGATCTGTTTTCTATTGTTAATAAGTGATAAACTGAGCCCCCAAAAAGAATTACTACATATTAAAATAATAATTGGAAAAATATATTCGAAAACTTAACAGTAAGGATTTAACCAAATATTCTATCATTTTTGACTGCATTGGAATATTTATCTAGAATACAGAATTATTTTTATAAGCAACTGACGTCAGTGTGGCTTAAGGAACCAGAAGAAAAAAAACTGATAAAAATATTGCAGTGATGTAGCAAGGGTTCTCAGTGCTCAGGGATGAATACAATTTTGGCGTTCCCAGCTGAGTTACACCTAAAATGTTTTGACTTCTTATCCTCTTAATGACAAGAACAAAGAATCAATTACCATCTTACTCAAGTGAAAAATAATGTCTCAATATCATTATTGTAAAAGTGGTACTAATTTAATATACTAATTATACTTATATAAGTTGGAGATCGTCTTGAAATTCTTGTCAACCAATAATGTTACTTTTCAATGAAATAGCTGGAGAAAGTAAATTTGTGCTGCGTCTCTTGTTGAGAGTTTTAGAAGTCATTTGGGAAGCCATTCATTCATGTTAGTGTCCAAGGTTTATGAAACAGACAGAAAGAATACGAGATGTCACAAGTTTCATTGACGTCTACGAAACGGACAGAAAGAATACGAGATGTCACAAGTTTCATTGACGTCTGCCAACGGACAGAAAGAATTTCTCCATGTCACAAGTTTCATTGACGTCTACTATTAACGGACAGAAAGAATATTTGTCACAAGTTTCATTGACGTCTACGAAACGGACAGAAAGAATACGAGATGTCACAAGTTTCATTGACGTCTACGAAACGGACAGAAAGAATACGAGATGTCACAAGTTTCATTGACGTCTACGAAACGGACAGAAAGAATACGAGATGTCACAAGTTTCATTGACGTCTAAAAATTTACAGAAAAAAATACGAGATGTCACAAGTTCCATTGACGTCTACGAAACGGACAGAAAGAATACGAGATGTCACAAGTTTCATTGACGTTTACGAAACGGACAGAAAGAATACGAGATGTCACAAGTTTCATTTAGGTTTACACTAAAAACAAAGAATTATTTTATAAGACTGGCTACATTAAGCTAAACATTTTTTTTTCTCCAAACAAAAATTTGTGCCTGCTACACATCTTCACCTGGAGTGGGGTACAACTGACCTCCCTTGCTACACCACTGAAAGTGATCTGTATTCTAAATGCTTTTTGTTTTTCACGGTCTGAAATTACCTTTGAACAACATCTTTAAAAATATCAACAGTAAGTGAAAAACAAATCAGGCAAAAGGCATTAAACAAGAATTAGTTACTCTTTTCTATAATTTTTATTCAGATCATTAACTCAGGATATTTATTTAGGATGAACAAATTTCTTTATAAACAACTGTCCTCAGATTTGACAAAATTTTAATCAACTTCTCTCACTTTGACGTCAGTGCAAAAGAAATAATTGAATTCAACAAAGTTAACTTTATATTTCATTCTTGAGATGAAAAATTGTTAACATACTTTTATTTATTCAAACTATTGTTCTCATCTTCATCGTTATAGATACAATGTTTCAATTAACTACATTCTGATCATCTTCAAGTGTCTACTATTTTTAGCCACTATTGGATATCTTGATTATTGTGCTTTTTTTTTCTGCCTATGACACCAGATTTTGTTTCTTCCTGCTAAACCATTGTTTTACTTCCTAATTCAGGAAGTGAACACATGACCACTAGATGACAGCAACACAGGACGTCAAAGGTATCTCCCCCACCTTATAGCCTTTAAATCTGTTGTAGCATACCTATGGATGATAATGGATATGTCCCCATTCACATAAATACAGTAGTAAATAATGTTGGCCTGCAGTTGGAGATTTGTCTCCAGCTGTGCTGGTCAAACTCTCTGCCCGCAGACAAAGATATGTTGAAGGGCAGAGTCTTGTCTCAGGAAATGGCTACCCAACCCCATTTTATATGGGGTCTACATGGAATTTTTGGCCAAGTCTATGTGCTCGGATACCTCACATTAAATTCGGCCTTGTACCACATCTGACCACATGGGGTGGTTGGTAGATATCCTACAGATGACTACTACTTCCACACGCTGCTGGTGAATCTTATATTTGTTGTTCTCGTCCTAAGTATTATCATTCATTACCAACCTTTGTGTGATTATTCTATTCAGTAACCTTCCGTAGGTTACAACAAAATCAAATGTCAGATTGTTTTGACACTTGGTTATCATGGCATGTTCATACTGCTTTTGATAATTTTGCATTTTTATTTACAAAATGCTGAGATAAGAAATTATCAAATTTTTATTTATTTATTTTTTTAATTTTTTTTTTTACAGTTACTTTTGGCAAGATTAACGCAATGTACTGAAGGTTAAATGTAATTTACTGCTGGGATATGTGCTGTTGTTATGCAATTATCAATGGTAGTCAGCTGGGCAATATGGTATCATTTTGAAAGACCTGAAACTATCAATGAACGCAGTATTAAAATCACTGATGATACACCTCAGTGCATCTTTGTGATATAGATTAAGATTGAATGCACTTAATTTATTTAAACTATTATGCTCAATATTGTATCTACAATAATATCTATAGTGGATATCATTAATTTTTTTTTTTTCTTTGTAGGACACAATTGAGTATTTGATTATTTTTTTTATTTTTTATTTTTTTCTCAAAACCAGTTCAGTATTTATTTATTTATTTTTTTTTTTTTTTATGTAAAACAATTTTTTAAAGCACATTTATGTAACTGAAAACTGAGGAAGAGTGTTTTTATATGATATTCAGTATTTTAAATATATATATATATATATTTTTTATTGTTGAATGGGTATTATTGATGTTCTACTGAGATTCCCATGGAGACAAAGTTAAAAAAATATATCAAGCAGGTTGAGAGCAATAGTTTGAAAGCATTAAAGTATAAGTAATCAAAAAGAGTAGCTAAATATGTTGAAGTCTACTAATTAAGTTACATTGAAACCTCTTTCTTTTCTGTTTATTAAAACCAGGCATAAAAACAAAATTTAAGTAACGTGAGTACTAATTTAAGTAATGTGAGTACTAATTCTTACACAAAAATTAAGTAATCAGAGGACTGGTCAAAATCCTAAATTGATTATTAAAAACAAAAATATTGTATATATTTAAAGATTTTTTTTTTTTATTTGTGATAATTTATTTTACTAAAGGCATTGAAAACTTATGTTATGAGCTCTCTTAAAAAAATTACCTGGATTTTGTGCCTTTTATGTTTATCTTCTCAGTTTGTATTGTGACTTTTTGTTGTTATATGTTGTTGTTGTCATGATTATTCTTCACACCAATAGGACCTGGTAACTAGCTAGGGATCAAAGGGCAGCATGTTTTCATTATTATTATTATTACCTTTGCAAACAAAGATATTAACAAATGTTACATATTCATCCATCTTTGTAAACAAAATATCCCCCAAAGTTCTTGATGAATTTTGATATTTTGTGAAAAGATGGACCAAAGTCATTGTTTTTTTTGTTTTTTTTTTTTGTTTTTTTTTGAATGAGGCTTTTGTAATTTAATTTTTTTTCTCAATTTAAGGATATTTCATGTATGAATACAAAAAAACTGAAACTTAGTTACCTCATTGCACAATTTTACAAGAAGAATGACAAATGTCTGTATTCTTTTAAGTAATTTTAATTATTATTTATACCCATTGCATTCTGATGGCATTAATATTTGTCAAGTGACAACAAGTTTCCTCAATATTCACTATTTTAGGTTCATTTTAGTAATGTTATCTGGATGGTTTCAGTTATTTCATGTGTGACTGTCTCCAGTGCTCTAATAATTATGGGTACTCTAGACAACTTATTCCACTTTAATTTTTTTCTCTTAAGTCTTGATATTATCCCCCCCACCCACTTTTATTATTAAACTTTCAATTTTGTCATGTGGTCTGCTGGAACAACCACATTTGCTATTTGACAAATTCTCTTGTCTTTGTTTATAATGACTAGATCCAGTCTTCTGGCCTGGTTAAGGTGATGTGTTTGAAATTTAAACTCCTATGGGCTCTCACGTTTTATTTTGCCAGACGGCTATATTAGTTGTCTTCCAAGTGAATATTTGCACCTACCCAATCATATCTACTTTTGTACTTCCTCTCAGCCAATTCTTACCACTTTGTCAACTATGATTTCATCCCACTGCTCTTTTCTCACCATTTTTTTTTTCTGTATCTTCTCATTCATTTCCTTATCCTTTCCAACGTTTGTTGCCTGTTCATGCTTTTTTTTATGATGGATTGTAAGTTTCCTGCTTTGCATCTTTTGCTCATTGTCTTTCTTTTATCTGTGTCCCTTCCTCATTTTATTTATATATATATATATATATATATATATATATATATATATATATGTATATATATATAAAATATAATACAAAAATCAGTTTCATATAACAATAAATGGTAATTTTTAAATTCATAGAGGCTGAAAGTGTTATTAATGTAAATGTAACATTCCACTTGAATAAGACTTTCAATCTCTAGGCTGGCAGATGTTAAGTTCTCTGTTTTAAAAAAACAAACAAAATAAGGATATATATACTCAAATATTTACCCACTAAATATATCATTTATAGTAATTTTATATAATTTTTAATGTATTCTGTATTTATGGGAGAAAAGTGCTCAGTAACAGAGAGAGAGAGAGTATATTTAAATAAGCAATGTGAACAAGCTGTAGACATCCAGTGTTTTTATATAATTTTAGTAGATACACATATTTTAGTAAGCACTGTTTACTTATTAAACAGTATATTTATTTATTTTTGTCTATCGGCCCTGATATTTGAGAAATCTAAGTAAAGAAAAAGTTTTTCACTTAAATATATTGTTTAGACTTTGTTCGATTGACAAAGTTGGTCAAAGCATGTCGGATCTAGCAACAGCTCCCCCGCCCAGGGGGGATGTAGGATCAAATCATGCCAGAGAGTGCATATTTTTCTTGAACATTCAGGCTGGTAGATGAAACTAAATATAATCTTTAATAAATAAACAGAGTGCCTATTCAAATATGATTATCCACTAAAAATAATGCTTAAAGTGGTAAAAATCTGTTGGATTAATAAATGAAAAAATGAATTACTTCTTTAGAATATACATACACATATATATATGGCACAGTGAGTGCTGGTGTTAATAGAATAGTGCTCAATGTAACATAACAGCTGTAAATTATCTATTAATAATAAATATACATTTTCTTTTGCTCACCTGTAGCACAATGCAACCAGGTGTTGAGTTCTCTCCCTATACACATAGAGAGAAAGAAAAACCATGTGAAAAATTATATATATATATATATATATATACAGATGTAATAATCCATTGCTATATAATTCAAGTGAATCCTAATATAAAATATTAAAATTGATCCACAAAAAGAGCTCAATGTATTTTTTTTTTATAATAGAGCATATAAATTACATAGAAATCCAAATTTACCTCATTCAAATAGCTATTTCAACCAACAAGTTGTTGGCATTGTCAATCAGACGTTATATATATATATATACATATATATATTTATTTTCATTCCTGCCTGATTAATTTTATGTTTCTTGCTTAGAAAGTATAATGGGTTCAAAATCAGAATGACCTGGGAGTAGACAGATTCTACACTTTGATCCTTGGTAGAAAAGCAAAAGAATACAGATTATTACTTTATTTTAAATGCTGAGGCACTTTTGCACTTGGAGTCTGAATTTTGCATGAAAGTTGTAGATCTAATTTGGAAATATGCAAAGTGACTAAAATAGAAAATAAGTATTTCTTGTCAGAACTTTATAAGCTTTTTCTCCCCAACCCCATTTTGCTCAATAAAGTCACCTCCCCACTCATGATTTTTTCTAGTGTTTTGGAATAACAATTTTGTTCTGAGGGTGTATGAACATTCCTTCTTATAAAGTGAAAATAATAGGAAGATGTATTGGGAATTAAGAAGGTTACTACTATGTTCAGATAACTTGATGAGTAGACCCAGTGTAGACATTTATAGCTTTTAGGAATACGTGAAGTATTTGGGATTTCATAATCATGGCTAACAGATGTGTGTATATGTGTGTGTGTGTGTAAAGTTCAACCTTATAGTGGACATGGTTACATTTAAAAGCCCATAACTACTAAATTTTGAATTGACCCGATATTAGTAGCCTGATTTATTTTAAAAATATCCACGGAAGTTACAAATTGTGAAATTTAAAATTTAGTAGTTATGCTCTTTCAATAGAAGCTTATTTACAATTCCAAGTTTGTGTTTTTTTTTTCTTTCTTTAATTAAAATCTGTTGTTGGGCCGAAAGTGTTTATTATAAAGATAAATATTTTCTATTATATATATATATATATATATATATACACACACACACTAGCTTAAAAGCCATCCTATTGGGTGACATTTAACCTAACTCCTGTAGAGGGCTCTTGATTAGGCCTTCATCACAATAGGTAGGGAGGAATAAAAGCAATAGACAACAGTAAACTACAGAAGAACTCAAAATTGATTGCTGCATTTAAGTAGTGCATTAATATTTAAGCTTACCTTTTAAAAGTTCAATGATAATTCTTCTGCCGCCACTTAATTTAAAAACAATTTTATGTATGTAGGTCCTTACTTTCTGTATAAACAATTATTTTTTATTTCATGGGTGACTTTCGCTGGATTTTGCAATTAATTTTGATTATTTCCAAGTTATAAAAATTGTTATCGTACAAAAAAATTTGTCACAAAAAATCATCTCCAAAAATACAAAAACTTGGGAATACAAAATTTCAGGATTGTGTGTCTGGATCTGGCCCAGAATGTTTTTAATTTGCTCACAGTCAGCCTGATTCCAAAATGGTATATGATATGTTGGGTTATGGCCTCTGGGAGTAACATTGAATAAGTGTGACACACTGACATTCGCATTTATAATATAGATATTTTAAATGCTATGTCCCTTCAGGAATAGTATATGGTCAAATCACACTGAACCACTGCTTAACTTTGGTGATCAAATGAGAACCAGTGTTAAGCCTGATCTGTACTTAGATAGGAGAACACTGAGTACTGTAAACAAAAACCAAATGCAAAACCAGTTGGACACGAGGCTACCAACTTCCTCCCGTAAAAACTCAGTTGCTATGTAAACCATAGCAACAACACCTAGTGTTGTTGAGAGCTGTGGCTCCATACTTCTCAGTAGAGTCTATGAGACTAAAGGGGGAAGGGAGGAGGTCCCATCAGGACATAAGTGATTATGGCTCTCCACAGATTCCTTTTCTTTATTATCTGTAAACTGCCATGACCTTGATAAAGACAGGCATTGGGATACCACTTTATTATGCCACAATTTGGAATTCAGTTTCCTTCCACTGGACTAGTTATTCTCATGGTTATTGTTATAGGCTGGTGCTGTTTTCCTTATTTTCCATTATATTTTTTTGATGCATTTTGTTTTTAGGTTCCTATATAATAACTGAGCTTGCTACAAAATGTCCCAATGACTAGCACTATATATATATATATATATATATATATATAACTACTACCCAACACACAAGATGAAGTTCAAGCATGAAACAGACTGTTGGTCAATATATATATGGTTAATGTGGGTAAAATTTGTGATTTAGCTGATTGAATTGAGGATGCTGAAGGTAACATCAGAGTATTATAGACAGACTTGTTTGTCTACTCTTCAGGTGGGGGTATCAGCAATTTACTGATTATACTTTTTCAATTTTTTTTCTCTTATAAACATTTAGTACTGGTTTAAATTTTTTCTATGGGGAAAAAGATATATAAATTTTTATATATCAAGAAAGATCTTAGGAAAAAGACGGTATGATTTAAGACCAAAGAAAATAATAAGCTAAAACTTGAAAGGAGTTTACTCTGTCACCTGTAATAATTGTCACAAGGAATACATAGAAAACTCAGGGATTATATGAATAGAAAAGGGAACTTTTACAAAACAACACACTCAGTGAATTAGTTACTCACTGTAATGTGTTTGGCAGTAATTAAACTAAATGAAATTGGCTAAACTATATACCAATAATATAAATATATAAAAAAAAAATTAAATTTATATCTAAAATTCTCAGTGTCCTCTTGTCTTCATGTGTAGCCTCATCAATATAAACATCACTTTAGTTCATTGAAGTCCTAAAGGACAAAACGTGTCACACAGACGTTTTCCACTTTGTCATATTTTTTTTCCCTCCAAATATATATCATTTCTTCTTGTAAAAATCCTACCAATAGACTAATTTGAGGAGATTTTAGAAAGGGGGTTGAAACTGTGGCAGCTTTTACTAAAGTTGTAAGACCTTTTAACACACACACACACATATATATATATATATATATATATATATATATATATATATATATATAAAAAAAAAAATATGTTGTAGTGGTTCCAACGTATTTCAATTCTGTTGTATATTAAAACTTTTTTTTGAAACATAAACGTTTTTTTTTTAATGTGATTTATTTAAAACCATACTTTGAAACACGTGGTCTGAAATTATGTTCTAACTCCTAATTTTTTTCTCAATAAATCTACACAAATTAAACTAAAAAAACGTTTTTTCTTTGTCATGTGCCTATTCAATGAATATATATATATATATATATATATATATATATATATATATATATATATATATATGGTTTTATTGAAACCTTTGATTGAATGTCATCTAAGACATATTTTTCAAATCCTCTAAAATTTACAGATAAATTTCAATTGTTTTTATCAATCTGATTAAGAAAATATCAACAATTCATTCCTTTTAGTTTTCCTTTACTCATCAATCTCATCCAAAATCATATTCCGGGGTGAATTGCTAAGACAAAAAAATTAATGTAATTGATAATTTATGAATTTCATCCCTTAGCAATTCACCCCTGAAGTTGGTTTTGGATAAGATTGAAAGTACTTGGGAAAATAAAAGGAATGAGAAAAACTACAACATCTTTCTTAATCAGTTTAGTAACACCACTAAGAAATTGATCCATGAATTTGAGAGGATTAAAATAAAAATAAATAGATGTAATATATCTAGATTATTCAACCAAACATGCTTTTGTGTGTGTGTGTATATTACATGCACAAACACAGCATGGACCAGCCACACCAAAACAATTTCATGGGTCATGAAAAGTGCTCAATGTAATATAAAATGAATTAAAATGCAATGTAGCTTTAATGGAATAAGAAATTAAAGTCAACAACACAGCTACTTAAGTTTCATTGTTGCCAACTCTTCAGGCAGGTTGTGAAAAAAAAATTCATAAAACCTTTCTCAAAGCATATTTCAATTATTACACTATGGTGTCAAATTATTTGTGACTCTCCACAATAATATATTTCAAGAAATGTTTGATAAGTTTGTTTGTTTTTTTTTTGTTTTTTTTGCAAACAACCTGAAGATTCAACAATGAAATGAATGTAGCTGATTTGTGAGTCATAAATCAATTTTAGTGGTATGAGTTTTATATATATCTTTTTGTTGGGATGTACTTTGTGGCTAAGCAGTAGAGTACACTGGACTAAAGGTGGTTTCCCTTACAAAAGGAGGGGAGATTATATATATATATATATATATATATATATATATATATATATATATATATAGAGATAGAGAGTCAAGAAAATCCTTAAAAATCCATCTTTTTATAATTTATTTCATGAATATATATATTCACCTCTTCAGACCGAATCAATCAATCTCTCTCTTTCCCTTAATTTTTTAAAAAAGAAATTTATATTGAAATTTTCTTTCTCCCCCATTTTTTTCATTATAAAAACTTTTTCCTTTTCCTATCTGTTTGGACAGAGAGATCCATTTCTAAAAAAAAAAAAAACACTTTTGGTCTGAAGATTATATATATATATATTCATGAAATAAATTATAATTGAGATAGTTTTTTAAGGATGTTATTGATCAGTAACTAAACTGGACATTGAGCTCTCTATGGATTAATGTCCTCCTTAGAATTATCCCTACCAGTTACCTATATATATATATATATATATATAAAATGTTCAATTATCTTGTCTCTGAGTTAAATAAAAAAAGACCACTTTAAGGTTCCATGTAATAAATTGCATGCACTCCTCATTATTACAATTGATTCTCCTCAAGTGTGGATGTAATCTCACAAAACTCAGAGTAAACATAAGTGAATATTTAATTTAATTTAGTTTTGATATCAAGCATTATAATTTCAAAGATAGCTTGCCTTAAAAAAAAAACACAAAAAACAATACAAGCAAACATGAAGAATTACTCTGGACAACTCAAATGTGTGTTATTGCAATAAAGCGTTATTATATATTGTATTTTAAATCAATCAACTTGTAATGTGCATTAATTTCATACAATATTTTGATTTTATATTGATGGGCAAATTTAAGAAATTTGGGGCAATACAAAGATCACAAATTAACTTTTGTTACACATCACCCTGAATATTTGTTGCATAACCCCTAATATTCTTATAAGTCTTAATATTTGTAAGGAAAAAAATGTTATATATTCTCATTCACATGCAGACTTTCATTTTTTTTTTATATTTTATTAAAATATTTTTGGCAAGCTAATTCAAAGGGGAATGTCTGTACTTAATGAGTTTGGATTTTGTATGTCTAAATCATGGTGCACTTGCTTTGGCCAAATTAAAATTTTATTTTCAATATCTTCAATTTATTAAAAAAAAAAAAAAAATTTATTTGTGTAACTGGTTCAGCTTTGTGATTTAACAGAGTGCACTAGTGTATCTTATAAAAGCATAAAGTTTGGATGGACAAATATTAAATACAATCATATCAATTTGCAGGTTTTTTTCTCCAAGAAAAAGCCATTATTTCTTTTAATGAAGTTTTTTCAAATTAGCTTCTCAGTTTCTTTTGTCAAAGTCCAAAAGAATTCTTGGATAATAAAAAAATCCTCTTCCCAATATTAAACAGAAAAAAATGCAATGTTTTTTTCCCTTTTTATTCATACATATCAGTTTATAAAAAAATTATCAAAGATTTCAATATTTTTTACTATTATTTAAAAGAGAATCATTATTAATCGTTAAAATACTAGTCAAAAATTAATAATGGTTGGCAATTGTTCATCTATAGATATTAAGACCAGAGGAAAAGCAACTTAAATTTATATTAAAAAAATTAGGATAAAAAAAAATTATTATTATTATAGCCAATGCTTCATCTAATTAAAAACTAAAAAAATAAAATGAAATAATAAAAATCATAATTATTATACACTTATTTACTTGGACTAGCATTGTTTTCAGGTTTGGTATGCAATTGCAATGAACAAGAGAACACTTAAAGTTCATAAAACCTTTCTCAAAGTATATCAATTAATTACACTGTATGGTGTAAAATTATTTGTGACTCTACACAGTGTAATTAATGTACTTCAAGAAATGTTTGATAAAAAGAAAGCAAAACAACCTGAAGATTCAACAAATAATTTTGAGGTAGCTGATTTGTGAGTCATAAATAAATTTTAGTGGTATGTGTTTTACATATATATATATATATATATAAATTGTGTGTATTTAGGCAGCATTTTTTCATTGATGCATGTTTCATTAAATAATATAGACAAGTTTTGTCTATTTATTTTATGTAAATTCTTTTCATATCGTCTGATAAGCTTAATAACATTATCATTAAAAGAAAAAAGAAAATCAATATTGATACATAATTTTTAATCCTATCTAAGCTTTCAGCTTACATAAGCCATTATCAAAGATGACAATTATATTACAATATATTAACCAATACACGGACAAAACAATAAGAATAGTCTGCTTTTCTTTACATGGAAGATTTCCAAGCAATGACAAACTTGTGCATATGAGACGCTGGAAACAAAAATTGCACCGTAGCTCATGACGTCACACATGACCACATAAGAGTGAAAACGAGAAGTATTAAGTATGGGAAGCCATTGGTATAAACCAATGGCTTCTGTTAGACAAAACTTGTCTATATTATTTAATGAAACATGCATCAATATATATATATATAAAAAGAACGGATGTCAGAATTCATTGAAAAATACATCCCTACCCTCCCTAAACTTAACCTCTTTTTCAAGCGGAACTCATAATACAACAATAGTTAATAAAAATGAACATGCTACCACCCCCAGTTGAATGATTGGATTTCTCTGTATCCTTGGAAACTTTTTCATTATGAATTTATATGGGCATTTAAAACTCAGTAAATTTAAAAATAAGTTATTCCAAAATTCGCTTGAAGATGAAATAGAACTAATGCTTTTAATTTAATTATATAATTAAATTTGAAGTTTCTAGCTTCAGTTTTTGACACATGGTTATTACTGTGTAGCGAAGAAACCATATTTTATATCAGTTAATTTATAGTGTGTGTGTGTGTGTATATATATATATATATATATATATATATATATATAAATAAATATAATCTTTTTGTTGGGATGTACTTTGTGGCTGTGTAGTAGAGTACACTGGACCAAAGGTGGTTTCCCTTATAAAGGGAGGGGAGATTATATGTTTATATATATTTATTATTATTTTATATATATATATGCTTGGCAAAGAACAAGAGAACACTCAAAAAGGATTATAGATATTGTCCTGAAAATAATGAGGTGCTTGCTGCTTTCTTCAAGCTCTTGTTGCAGAAAGCATAAAAGACAGCACATATCCCATGTACCACTTGTTTGAAATGTTACCCTCAGGGTGGTATTTTAGTCCTATTAGTTCTTATACTTGAGGGACAGCATTTTTTTGTGTGTGTGTTGGTACACCAGGGGTCTACTTTTCAATCTTGTTGTGCATTGCACAGTGACAAAAAAATAAATAAAAACAAATTGTTAGCATCAATATTTCAGCTATTGTAATTCATTTATGCTATTGTCTATGGGTGCATGGCTGAGTGGTTAGAACATTTGCTTTCAGATCATGAGACCTGGGTTCAAATCTCACCATGACTGATTTGTCAGGAAGGAGACTTCCTGATATCATCAGACTGGAGGGGATGATCCCAGCATGCGGCACTTTTGAAAGTGCCTGAAAACCATACCATGGGTTGACCCAAGCTTTGTGAGTGAAATTTGGTAAAAGGAACCCTTGGGCCCATTGATAGCTGTGCTAGCACAAAGTCACAAGTCATTGTGGCCGAGGGATTGAGCATGCTGGTCTTTTTCAAATTGTTGATCATGCTAGATAACACGCTCTTTCCCAGAAACTGTAACTAAGGTCTGCTCAGCATAGTCGCAGTATAAACCACAGGTGGGCTCTGTGGGTGTTGAATAAACACAAATGCATCTGAGCAAGTGTCTGTAACAGGAATTGGCTATATCCAATTTAGTTTTAGTCAGGAAGCAGACAACTGATTTTGAAAGATTATCTCCGTTGCAACTTGCCATAGCCTTGGCCACATCATAATTACAGTTTACTTAATTCGTTAACAAAATCATTTAATATCTGCCGATAATTAACCCTAGAACACTAACCATGGGTATATAGTACCCAGCACAAATTTTCCTATTTTTAATTGCAATTTTCAGTACCTGATTTTCTTACCTAAATAATGTTTTTCAGTTCCTATTAATGTTAACTCAAAGTACAAAGTTTGAAGTGCCTGCATGTAAAATATTTCAAACAAAGATTTATATTTAATATTTTTTTTGATATTTTCAAAATCGGGTATGATATACCCATGGTTAGTAGTGGTGTAACTTTAATTGATGGTTAGTGTCCTAGGGTCAAAAAGAATATACATATATAGACACCATTGAACTACATTTGATACAGTTCTCCCAATATCCTCTTCATCTGATGATGATACTTGGGTGAGGTATGAATATTAATTTTGTTTTTGTATTTCTTTCATCTTAGTTATAATTGCTTTTCATCTTGTAGTAATAATATTATCTTAATTTTCATTACATGAATTGTTATCAACCATTATTAATTTTTGACTAGAATTTCCTATCATCTTAATTTTCATTGCTTTTCATCTCATAGCAATATTATCTTGAATTTTTTATTGATGAAGCATTAGTATTCCTTACTAATTTTTTTTATTATCATTCTGTAATTGTTATAGTTAGTCGTCCAAATTAGAAATAAAGAGAGATTTGTAGTTTCATTTCTTATACTCAGGAACCTTCCTTTCTGTCACCATTGTCTGACAGATTAGGTAGGGCTGGCTGATGAGCCAGAATCATCCAAATCTCTTTATAATCTGATTTTATTCACCTAATCAACGTCTTAATACTTTTCCTTTCTATCTTTGCACATTTTGTATTTTTAATTGTGCATATTTATATTACTTGATGCTTTTATATCTTTGAAGAAAATAAATTCCAATACTGATAATAGTAAAGTTGAAAAGAATGGAGACATGTCTGAGAAAGATACAATTTTAGTAAGCCTTAGTGCTAAATTCCATTATTTTAAAGATTTTTGTATATTTTGTTTTTAAATTACCATTCCGTCTTGTGACATTTTTTTTTTGTCTGGGTCTTTCTACTTTACCCCACTTTTCTTTCACCCCCACCATTCTCTCCACGTAGACTTTCCCTTCACTTTGCGCTACATATTTTGGGGGACAGATTCTCTTTTCATATTTATGCTATAGTAATTGAGAATTTTTCTATATGAGGGGTGTTAAAAAGTTATCAGCTTGATTCACTTCCTAAATCAGTAGTTTAATGATCACATCACACTTTTTTCTTTTTAATGCATTTCATGGTTGGGCCAAGAATTTTTCTTCATCCCCACAAACATGAATACAAAATATTTAATAACCAAATTCTTCACCCACACACACCTCCTGAGTTTTATTATCATTATCACAATTTTTGCCTTTACACTTTAAATTTTTCTCTTATAAAAATTGTTAAAGTATTGGAGACAATATATATTAAGTCTTTACAGCCCACCTCTGTAAACAGAAAAAGTGAGTTGGGCCTGAATATAATTTGCCTGTAATCTTGATTAGGTTACATTGTACTAATCTGAAAATTATGTATGTACTTAGGCAGCAAATATTTATTTAACCAAATTTATTCAAATAAAATCTTTTGCCAAAACTATGAAAAGTTCAATATATGATATATTTATATTAATGAAAAACCTAGACAAAATAATAATTTAAAATAATTTAATTATTTTTGTTACTTTTTTTTTTGTCCCTAGCACTTGCTTGCTCTCCCCCATCCTCTAAGATTGAGAATATTTTTCATTGGACTCTACTCCCCAAACAGCTATTTTTAAACACTTTTACAAGAATGCATTGTACTTTGAGGGGCAATTCAAATTTGTTAGACTCATTCATTTAATAAGAATTAAAATAGATTTTTTGGTTAGGATAGAAGCCATTTTTTCTAAATATATAAACATCAATATTATTCTAAGTCATAGATTTTATCTTTCTGGATCTCTCTCAACAGATTGAAAATTCCTCTACAAAACAAACATTTCTCAGTTAATTTCCTTTACCCTGTTCCCCAAAATTATTCACAGATATGAAAAGTTCCTAGCCCAACTCACTTCTTAAATTCAGTATTTTGGGAAGGTGGTTGGTTAAAAACTTTTCAACATATCATCTTATAAAATATTTTGACATATACAGGGTTATTTTTTCTCTTGTTTTCCTCTTGGTGACCACTAAACACAATTCAGAAGCAGAAAATAAGATATGCTCCCTTAAATTTAGTATTTTGAAAATTGTATTGAGTACTTTTTTATTCCCTCTAAACTTTTCTTTGGCAAATATTAAAATTTTTCTAAATGATCTCTTGTTATATAAACAAACCAAACAGATATTCCAATCTGATATATCGAGAATAGTTTATCTACAGCGATGTCAATCATCAGGACAGCATAAAAATGATTAAATTGTACTACATTGTATTGTAAGTATTTTGTATTTAAAGTTTAGTGACCACTAGCCAGATCAATGTAAGATCAATATAAGTTTTTCCCTCCAAAGGCCTGCAGATATGGCTGATGTTTCCCACCATATGGCCGGAATTTGACATGCATATTTTTAGAGGACAAAAAACGATATATAAAAATAAGTTTTCTTCTCTCTATAAATACATACATATATATATATATATATATATATATATATATATATAAATTAGAAAGAACAATGATGAAAAATGTAATTATATTTATATATATATATATATATATATATATATATATATATATGTATATCTCACAATTTGAAAATATTTTTATTTTTCACATGTTTCACTGCTGACCTGGCATCATGAAGAAAAAATAATTTTAGTTCACAAGAAAAAAAACTACAAAACTTTTATTCAAATTTAAATATGGGTTTTATTTTTTACTTTGTTTTGTGTGTGTAGAACCCCAAACATAAATAAGGCCTACTAGATACATGTATACATTATCATCTGAATCCTACATAGACAAAGTAGAATTATGATACACAAACACAAATGCTGCTTGACTATTCAATAGAACATGAAGTCATCTTAACTAATGAAAATAAAAATATCCTGGTCAATTTTTTCCCATAATAAAATAAAAGCCAAACATGTTAGATTTATAAAGGTTTCTTATTAGTTCTTTATCCTATCATTCTCTTAGATTCCAATCTGTATTTCATCTCCACTTTACTCTCTCATATATATATATATATATATATGGGTGCATGAATGTTGGTTTAGAAACATTAAAAACACTTTCTGATCCTGGGTTCGATTCTCACCATGCTTGATTTGTCAGGAAGGCAACTTCCTGATGTTATCAGACTGGATCAAGGTTGATCCCAGTGTGTGGCACCTTTGGAAATTGCCTGAAAAACATACCACGGGTTGACCCAAGCCTTTTGAGTGAATTTGGGTAGACAAACTGGTTATTGTCAATAGCTGTGCTAGCACAAAGCCACAAATCATCATGTCCAAGAGCTTGAGTGTGCTGGCCTTGCTTGAATTGTTGATCACGCTAGTTAACACGCTCTCTCCCAGAAACTGTAAAAAAAAAAAACGTCTGCTCAACACCTGTGTTGAGTATAAACCACAAATGGACCTGGATAAACATAATCTGCCTGAGGGATTGGCTAGCCACCCTGGTAGACAGGTATCCTTGAATACAAGTGGCCAGCTATTATATATATATATATATATATATATATATATATGCATGTGTGTTTGTGAAACAAAGTTTAAATGTTTTCTTGTGATGTGTTTTGTCCTTTAGGACTTCATTGGACTAAATATTATTTTTTTTTTTTTTCAATCTATCCAATTTCATTGACATTCTTTTTCTTTCCATCACTTTAGTTAGTAGATATCCCACTTAGAACTTCCGCCAGGAATGGTGAAATGTTTTAAGTACCCACATCTGTTTGGGAGAATATGATTTATGGATTTTTATAAATCAAAATAACATTAGGCAAATTAACAGCAAAGTAGAAAAATATATGTGTAGGAATGCAGGTGGCAGAATATAAAATGCAAGCATTGGTTATAATTATGCATGGACAGACATTCCATTTTCAGCGTTTCCTGTCTGTGCATATATATATATATATATATATATATATATGATGACCGTCAACTCATTAAAGGAGTGACAAGTTTTAGTCATGATTTTTAATTCTTGAGTGAATGACACTGGTTCTTGAAGCCAACAAATGGCTTTCAATGCTTATTGCAAACACAGCAAACTAAGTTGTTCTGTACAGAATCTGGCCTAATTTGTAAATTCTGTCCATGTGACAGATCACTCATACACTTTTCAAGACACTGAACTGTTGGTCACTTCAGTTTGTATTATAAACTAACTACCACCTAGTATTCTAAACCAGAGCAGACTTGTTTTGTGACATTTTTTTTTATTATTATATTTTGTTGGGAGGGGGTGTTTAGCTTATAGGATACTCTGCAGTACAGTCTGGTAGTGAGCATGAGAAATTGCCATCAGTGTCTTTGTAGTCATTTATTTTAAATAAATGGCATTTTTCCTATTTTTTCCTAAAACGGCCAGTACAGCCTGGCAGCAATGCATCAGTCAAAATATTAATCAAAAATCTTAAATGAACTAAACCAGTGATCAGTTACACAATTATTTTTTTTTTTTCCTTTTTTTTCTTAAAAAAAAGAAAAAGAATTTTTTTAAAAGATGACACTCTAAGCTGACAGAATTGCCAACTCAAGCACCTGTCTCTTTCAACAAAACAGCATTCCACTTTTTCTGAGACTGGTTGTAAATTACATTCCAATTAAAAGTGAAATTATTTAAAAAAAAATTTGCCTTTGTGAATTTTTAAGACGAGAAAGCATCTTTATCCAACGATACTTTCATATCAACATCATCATCATCATCATTCCCCCCCCCCCACATGAAGTTTCAGCTGGTGGTTGTATCTTTGTTTCAGGGTACGCAATTCTTTTTGTTTTTTCTAATAATCAATTGTAATCAAATTTGGTTAAATCTTAACTCTGCTACTGACGTCGGTGTGACTTAAGCAACTCAAATAAAATTAAACAAAGACATGCTAAATATGTTATTTTATACTGTATTCAAGACTTTGATCAAATAGAAAAAGACATTTTAAGGTATTAGACCCAAGTATAAAGATTGATTTGTTTTGTTTTTTTTTTGTTTGTTTTTTTTATGTCTTTAGGGGTTATTTGGGACTGTAAGAATAATTAGCGATTCAGGAATAGCCGTGTTCATTACGTTCACTTTTGCACAAATAGCCTTGGTAAAGGTATGAATTCTTCTCCCCCCAACTATAGGTTAAATAGTAGGACTGGCTGGGTTTACTTGATTTGTGGTGCTGCTTTGATGAGAAGGAAATCTCAGCTTGAAGGGGATTGGGCTCAATTAAGCTGTTTTCTTACAGACAGTCTTATGCCCCTACAGGGCTCATGGTGTAACAATCCTGTGGTTATATCTTCAAATTATTATTGTGCCCACTACGTTAGAAACAAGTCTATCTTTTCTTCTTTTTTTTTTTTTTTGTGGAAGCTGAATAAATGGTCAGTTGCGTGTATTTTTAAAAAAATTTTCAAACATGTTTTGTTAAATAATATTGACAAGTTCTATCTGTTTAATTTTTTTTATTAAAAATTCGAAAAAATTAAGTTGTTTTATATAAATATTATTATATTTATATAATAGGTAAACTTTGCAGAATTCATTTTTGTTTCACCTGCCACCCAGGTTTTTATTTTTTTTTTTTTTTTTTTAAAGACAAAAAAATGGAATCTTGACAATGAATAAAGCAACAATCGAAGTACTTGGGAGAAAAAAAAACAAACTTTGGAATGTTTACTGATTATATAAAACAACTTATTTGAAAAACTTACAAATAGAAGAAAAAAAATTAGTAAGACAGAACTTGCTGAACTTCAACAAAATTTATTTGATAGATTTTTTTTGCCTAAATATAAAATATATATATATATATATATATATATATATATATATATATATATATATATATATATATATATATATATCTTTTTTAGGCATTGATTGCACAGCACAAGTTTCATGCTGTTTTTCAAGTGCTGGAAATATATTTCCAACATTTGAAAATTATTTCATGAAACTTGGAGTTGTGTAATTATTGATTTATTTATTTATATATATATATATATATATATATATATATATATATATATATATTTTCTTTCTATCAACTTGGTATGGAATTGGCATGATCTCCTAATTTTTATGCCTAAAAATAACTTTTTTTTTTTTTAATACATGTATTGAGCACTTTTTAATACTACTGTTTCCAGGTCTAATTCAACTTTGACCATTAACTTTCTTCTTATATATGTGTGTGTGTATTTAGGCAGCATTTTTTTTCATTTAAGCATGTGTCATTAAATAATATAGACAAGTTTTGTCTATTTATTTTAAGTTAATTCCTTTTATATTTTTAGCATTATCACTGAAACATGAAAGAAAATCACAATGTTGATACTTTTTTATTGTTAATCCTGTCTAAGCTTTCAACTTAAAAGAGCCATTATCAGAGATTACAAGTACATTATAATAAATTATATAACAAAGATTGTAATTTTTTTGTTTTAGAATAGTTATGCGGATATTGCAACAATGATAGTTTGTTTTATTTGCATATATGTGTGTGTTAGATTTCAGATTAATATGCTCAGGCTTCTTGTTGTAGGACAAGATTTAGCAAGCCTGTTTTGCTAACCACAACTCATGGAGTGAGTTTGTGATCTTCATTGAGTGCCTCCCAATTGTGGCCTTGTGCCAGACTAAACTAAGTAAGTTTGAAAAAGAATCTATGATAAAAGAAAATTGTATTTTTAATCACCTTATTAACTTGCACAAATATATTAATGATGTAATTACACATACGTATTCTAATTTGAAAAAACTGTCACTTCCCTAGCATTTGTGTTACAAATTAACAAGCGCTTAGTGTTTCTAAACTTGTGTACAGTGCAACCTGTTTTGTGACATATTTTTATTACATTGTGTATTGGGGAGGGCATATTTTATGCTAATTTGTATTGCAGCATATCCTCTCAAAACCAAAATGGTGGTGTCTACTACCAACATCTTTGATGGTGGACACCACCATTTTGCCATCAACATCTTTGCTATTTACTAGAAATAACTGATAATTTCTGGTTTTCCACCAAATAGGCCAGCACAGTCAAACAACAATGCTATAACAATGCAGCAGTGAAAGTATTAAAATGTAATTTGCTGAACATATCACTTAATATATGTTAGATTTATCATTTACTATAACAAATAGAAAACATCTAACCTAATAACTTGGAACTTTCCTTTATTGAAAAACAATGTTTATGAAATATCATTAAATTCTAACATTGGTCACACAACCACTATAACTTCTTGTAGGTTAACTTGGCACTTATTGAAACTTAGCACAGTTTGTACACATATCGATCATTACAGCATAAAACAAATATTAGTATGTAATACCAAAATATTATTCAGCATTCACTGTAAAGTCAGTTACAAAGTACTGAAAGCTATAATTATAAGAATACAGACAGTACACCACAAACACCCATCTGTAACAGAACAAAACAAAGTAGCAGTGAAAATATTAATTGGATATTTGGAACTGATTAAAAGTCTTTATTCTATTTTTTGAAAGCAAAATAATATAAATCTTATAACCTAATCAAAGCTGCTTCTGCAATTTATCTTGCAGCTACTATGAATGTGACAGCAACATTTTTAGTATCATTGATAGACAGTGTTTGTATATGTGGACTTAACATCATCATTCCATTTTTTTTTTTTTTCCACTCCTTTTCTTGAGACTAATGTTTTTCAACAAAAACATTTCACATAATGCCTTCTTTGGCCTTTAAGTTGTATTCAGTTTTTAGTGCTCCCCCACTTTTTTTCCCATCTTTCCAACAAGAACATATCAGTCCAGCTGAATCACAGGACTGTGTGTTAAGGTCTTGTGTTAAGCATCTCAGAAAACAAGCATGTCTTTGTTTATTTTCTTGACTTGATGTTATTTCCAGGGACACAAAACTATTAACTCCTGCCGATCACACACAAAATATATATTATTCTGTGTATATTTTTTTTTTTTGGGGGTGAAACACTTTTGTGGTTGATTGATCACCAAACACTTTTAGGACTGTAGAAATCCTTTCACTATTTTTGATGGAGGGTATTGGGTGGGTCCAGTTAAATAAATCTTGACCTAAATTTCTTTTATTTTATAATATATATCTTGATATATTTTTTAACATTTTTTTTTTTTTTTTTTTTTTTTTTTTTTTTTTGTTGGGGTGGGGATCTAAAATATTGTGATGGATATTTCAATATGCCTGCTTTTTTTTTTGAAAAAATTTATTTAATTTAAGAAAAAGAAGACATTTTTAAATTAAACTTTTTATGTATTTTTTATTTTGTGACACCCAACTTTAAAGAAAACGTAAAAAAAGCAAACCAACCAACCATGCATCATCTTGTCTATAGTACTTGTTAAGAAGCTATTGACAGCACTTATTTCTTAGCATGTTTTTTGCTTTAATCATCTGTACTTTGATACAGGTTTCCCCTGTCTCTCCAAAAATAGAAAATGTTTCTTAAGACAACTAAGTTGAAATTGCATAAAGCAAAGTAGGAAATACTATTAATTTATATGAGAAAAACTTTCAGTGTTTCCATTATGTCAGCCTGCATCTGCGTTGATGGTCACGGTTCATATCCTGCTCTTGCTGATGTAGAAAGCTTCACTGCTTAGACTCACCTATTTTTACATATGGTTGGTTTTAGGCAATCGAGCCAACTTTCAAATCGACTCTAAACCTACATACCTTCTTAAAACTAAAGCCTTATTTTTCTGCTGTGGGAGAATCATTATTGCTAAAACATTTCTATTTTGCTGCTAAAGAAATTTTTTCACCTTTATGAAAAAAAAAAACCCCAAAAAACAACATTCATAAAATTGGGCTTTCAAAAAACTGAATGCACGTATTGAAAAGTTTGCTGGCTTTAGGAAAGAAAATATATATATATATATATATATATATATATATATATACATATATCAAGAACAATATTGGGGAAATGGTATGACAAAGTGGAAAACTTGTGATGCATTTCATTTTTTAGGACTTCATCAGATTATATTTGTTGGTATGACTATACATGTGCGCAAACGATGGGTGCTTAGGATTTTAGAATTTTTTCTTTTTTATATTTAGCCGAATTCATGTAGAGTCTATTTCTTTCCATCATTTGCAGATCTATAACCACAGTACGGGATAAGTACTAACAAAAGTGATAAAGAAAAAACTCTAATGAATTAGACTAGATATAAAAAAAAAAAAAAAAATCGAAAATCTCCAGCACCCCCGTTCATGTGCATGTGTAGTCGTACTTAGTCTGATGAAGTCCTAAAAGGACGAAATGTGTCATAAGTAAACTTTTTCCACTTTGTCATACAATTTACCCAATATATTATTATTAAAAATGACAGATCCCAAAATGCACTCTACTTGCTTTTAACAGCTTATTTTTAAAAAATGGCTTTGTAACACCATTTCAAAAATTTTACTAAACTTGCCAATTGTCTCTACCTACCATGATGATGACAAAGTGAAAAGCTTCGAGCATATCTCTTACACTATTCTCCTGAAATGAACAATTTCTGATGGGATTTTCCTCCTTGTCTGAGAAGGATTATCCATAACTTGGAAAAGTCGATCTTTAAAATGAATCGACACAAAATATTGTTTTTAAAAGTATTTATCTTAAAGAACACTTGCTGCTGAAACATACAGAATATATATATATATATATATATATATAATTCGAAAATTCCAAATTTTCAGAAACCTCATTACCAGAGAGGCTCTGTACATCAAACAGCTCTCCACCACCAGCAACCTTTCCTTGTTTAACAATGGTAATGGAGTTCTGAAGGTCTTTTAAAAATAGAAAATCTCCACTCGAAGAATTCTAGCCATGTCCAACACAATGGCTCAGAATTAATCCTCCTATAGATAATACACCTCACAATGTCAAAACCTGAAAAAAAACTAACACTAACCCCCACCCCCTCCTTGAGAATGGCTAAAGAAGTTGGGACAATCGATGATATGGACAGTTTTTCTACTCACTCACCCTGACCAAAACAGAACAATGTAAGAATGCTGGAAAAGCTAAATAAATATAAAAAAAAATGAATAAAATTTTCCTTCTTCATCATATTTAATAGATGTTTAAAAGAAAGGTTGCTGTCCAAATATATATTTTAATCATTTCACACTTTATTGAGGAGAGAGAGAGAGAGACAATAAAAGAAGAGGAATCAAGAAGACAGTAGTTAATGATTGATATTGCATTAAAATCTTTGACGATCAAAATTGGCTGGAAAGTTAGTAACCAGAAGAGTTTCACAAATGAGACTTTCAAGAGGCTAAGTTGCCTCAAGGTTTTATGGTTACATTCAGCCAGATCACTGACTTTAGAAAGAAATATATATCTCATTGGACTTCAGGGAAAAATTATTCACAAAATGATTCATGGTTAAAAAAAAAAAAAAATCCCTTTTTTTTCCCCTTTAAATAAGTATCTCATATCTCAAGAGACAAAAGTTAAAAGAATGTTTTTTTTTTTTTTTTTCCTGCTATTCTCAGTGTAAATAATGCAGGAACGTTTTAATATCAAATTATTTATCTTAAGAAAAAAAAATGCCAATGTCATTTGTCCTTCAAATGTCATGTTTTGTCTGGGATTAACAGCCCTCCACAGCTTTTGATGTATTTTGTTTTCCCCTTCCCCACTGTTTGTTTGTTTTTTTTTTTTTTTTTTTTTTTTTTTTTTTTTTTTTTAATGTATGTAAATAAAGCAGAAATTGGCTGAATTGCCATGGAAACAAACATGTCTGTTTTTTATTTTATTTATTATTCTATGTGAAAAAAAACAATATGTATATTTGGGTAATTAACCCAGAGCTGGGGGAGAAGGTGGATTCATACTTTTTTTTCCAAAGGTATTTGAGCATAAGTGAATATAACAAATCCAACTGAAATTGGAATTTGTCTCTCCGATTTCCAATTTTGAGCTAGAAAGGAAAAATCGAACAAACTAAATTTGACCTTTCCAGGCCCGTCGGTGCCCTCTGAAATTATCCTGACACGTGAAATAATGATGAAATTATGCTAATGTTCTTTCCTCCCTGAATGACTTGGGCAATCGGAAAAATTACTCAGTGAATAAAGGACATTGGTTTTTATTGTTTTTTGCTTATCGGCAGAACGGTTTTTTTTTTTTTTTTTTTTTGAGCTTGGTGGACGAACGTGCGTTTTTGCTGTTGCGAAGTGAAGGTGGGATTTCTGACCCCCCACCAAATTTACCTGTTGGTCTGTTACGACGTGCTTCGGCTTTTTTTTTGTGTGTGGTGAAGGGGGATGTAATTGTGTGCCTTAACAAAGTGAAATTGGTGTCTCGGCTGCAAAACATCATGGATATCGTTAACCTGATACCACTGTACCTGGAAGGGGATACGTTGGCCACTCTACCTGAAGTTGAGAGAGGATACTGAAATTATTGAGCTTTTACCGAGGGACCTTTTGGTAGCCTATGACACGTTAAGCAAAGTGCGCTGGACTGAGGAATCAGTCGATTGGTGGGCCTGGATGCATTGATGTAGCGGGGACATATGTTCGAATGTAATATCCTGTAATAAATTATCGCTCTTCTATTGTATCGAACGCTATTTTTAAATTAATGTATGAACATTTTAATTTATATTTAATTCGTTCTAATTTAATTTGGATCCCGACAACATCAAGGTTTTGGCAAGACTCCAAGAGAGAGGCCTCAACAGGATGGTAAAATTGGCCTTTGTGAACAGTTTGCCGGATTGCATCTCCGAAGCCTTCCAGCAGCTTCCCGGAATAAGTTCTGTGGAAGTAGGAGAACTATTAACACATGCTAGGGTTCTCAGCAGGAAAAAGGAGCAGGAGTTGGAGATTGATGCCGTCGCTGGTCGAAGTGACAGAAAAGCCGTAAATTAGAAGCGGTGAGGAGCCAAAAGTTAGGCGTCAGTTCCAGATGTTCACCGGGAAGTGTTATATATGTCAGGGACTCCATATGGCAAAGGATTGTGAGGAGCCGAGGACAGGTGTCACCTGTTATCGATGTGGCCAGGTTGGCCATGTAAATAGATGATGTCGCCTGGGAAACGAACAAAAATGGAGCTACTGCGCCGGTAGTTATTCCTCTTATCCAGTGAAGGCGCCAATGAACAGACTACCAATAGGGAGGCCCCAACAAGATGGTAAAATTGGCCTTTGTGAACAGTTTCCCGGATTGCATCTCCAAGTAGTAGTAACGGTGAATGAGCGAAGTGCAGAAGCTCTCGTTGACACAGGCTGCACATCCACACAGGTCACCAAAAACAGTTAACAGGCGGAGTGGGATGAGAAGTGTCCAAACAATTGTTGGCAGAACAGTGCAGTGCAATGGAATGAGTATAGTCCGATTGGTAGTGCGCGGGACGCTACTCACAATTCAATTGATTGTTATCAATCGAATGGTTGCAGGTGTCGACATGGTTCTAGGCATGGAATGCAATTATGCAACTGGGGTGGGGGCGTGACCGTGTATAAGAACGTGGAGTTTGGCATTCAGCGCTGTGCTGCAAGTGTGCAGTTAGAGAGGAGTGACAATAGAAACAATAATGCAGCATTGACGAAAACACTGTGTCTTAGACGACCAAGATTTTCGTGCAGATTTTGATGGAAAGTGTTGAGTGGAGGTGGAAGGGAGATGCATCTGTACTAAAAAATGGAGTCGGCTGTTATAAGCACTCATTACGAGGGGGTGGGGGTAAAAAGCGGACTTCGAAAAGGAAGTTAAGCGATGTATCGAGGAAGGAATTCTCCAGTCGCGGACAGAGAGTACTGCCATTAATGTCAGTAGTTCAAGCCCACGAAACAGAAAATCCGACCTGTATTGGATTTTCGAGAATTGAATGAATATGTGACATGTCACACAGGTGGAAATGACATAGAGAGACCCTGCGGAAATGAAGACTGATGAAACGAGCCTCGACGATTGGTGACCTGCAGGTCCACGTTGCTGAAAAATTGTAGAGATGACAGCTGGTCAGATATAAAGCCCAACCAGGTTAAGCTTTGGCCTAAACTCTACCTCCAAAATCATGACAGCAGTACTTAAGAAAGTACTAAGGGAGAAGAGTGCCGTGATAAGAGCCACTGATTCATACACAGATTATATAATTGCGTTATATAATAGCGTTGGGAGTCATTTTAAAAGTAGGTGGTGTCACTGTGGAAGATGCAGCCTAGTTGTGAAAGAAAAATGACTTCGCCCATATTAATATGGCAAAATTGGATGCAGTCATGAAGGACATCAAGCTTGCCATAAAAAGGGGACTGCAAAGAATTTAAGCGAAAACTGCCAGGTTGTCTCGCTAGATGCATTACGACTTTGTAGTGAATTCGGTCGTTACTGGGCACTAAGCACTTTCGGCCTTGTGCCACGTCTAAGCTACTCTTAGAATATAATTTTGGACCGCCTCGGCGTGGTGTAATGGTTAGCAAACATATATCGCTAAATCAATTGCGATTGAGTAGTGAATTCAATCCTCACTGGGTGCCTTAAAAGTTCGGCCTTGTGCCATATCTAAGCTCGGCTTAGATAATTACCATACCCCTTTGGTAGGTAAGATAGATGTTTATTTTCACCTAACAGTTCTTTCCACATCACATTAAGTCTGTCTGTGTGTCCGCATGGTGGCACACGTTAATTTATTTTCGTTTACTGAAACGCTTTATACTTTAAGACTGTATTTTAAAGCTCGGTACTTAATACTAAATGCATTCAATGACTTGGAATTGCATTCTATAAATAAGACTACCTAATTATTTTGTGTTGTAGCGTTCTTGACTCAAGTCTTGATTCAAGATGAATCGACCCACGGTTAATCAACGGGACGTTTAAGTTTTCATTGAATTACAAGCAACCAAAGCGATACGGAGGTGGGGTATGGTGGAGACAAAAAAAAAAATGAAGAAGCAAGCAGTAGAAAGAGGAGATGAGATCCAGAAAAAAAAAAAAACAAACAAAAAAAACAAGATAAAAACAGAAAAAAATAGAAAGAAAAAAAATAGCGTATTTAAAAAATGACAAAAAAATATATCGTTCGTCGAAAACAAAGATGGCTGACTTTTGAAAATGGCGGAAACTGATGCGAGTCATTGATTCTTTATTGAAGAGTTCGGTCTGAGATGATCCCACCACCCACCTCCTTTCCTCTACGCTAGCATTTTTAAAAAAAAAAAAAAAAAAAACTTTATCAAAATTTCTTTAAATATTTTTCTTTAGACTATTAAAATAAATATTAAATAACAAAATATTTCTGTATAAATAAACTGATTTATAATTTCGATTTGGACTTTTCGCTTTTAAACGATCATTTAAATATATATTTCTTTTCTTATAAATCAATATTTGTTCATATTCTTTATTAAAAATAAATATGTTTATATATATTTATATTTTCTATGGTTTAAAATCAGATTTTTATAAAATTCATTTATTCTTGGACATCATATATCCATACTTCCATTTTACTTTTTATCTATCAATTGCTGTATTAGCTTAGGAAAGAAAATTTTTAATGTTTTCATTCATATTAAAAAACATAATTTAATTAAAACAAAAAAACATATTCATCATTTTCGGTAAGAATTTTTAAATCATGGAAAAAACTTCCCTTTTCTTTAATTTCTACCTAAATATAATGTTTATTTTTTATAAAGACGAAGAAATACATGTTTCCGTTACTTAGTCTATGTTGTTTTTTTTTCAGACTCTTCTCCCTTCAAATAGGCGATTACTCTCCAACTTCCTTTATTTAAAATCCCATCACGTCCTTAAAAAGATATATTACTGTTTCCCGATCTTTTGTATGTTAGGCTTCAGACTCTTCTCTCCTTCGGAAATAACATTTTCGTCCTCCACAAGCTTTAATTTTTTCCATCTGTCAACTTTATTCCGAGGTCAACCGTTAACTAAAGTGCCTTTAATCCTTCTCTGCGCTGTTTAACAAATTTTCTCTCTTCTTTCAGGCATCCATTATAGAAATGAATTTTTTTAATTTTGGGCAAAGTTCATTAGTATTTATCATCTCAGTGCTAACAGATAAGACAAAAATATTTTTAATTTTATGTTGGAATTCAGAAATTCTCCCCCAGATTGCAAATGTCATTTCGTTTTGCACGTTTTCTATCTTCAATGTTAAGCACCATGTTTCTGATTTGAAAAAGCCTCAAGAAAACTTTAAAATCGTTCCAACAAACGTTTGAAATTTCATTTAAATGTTTAATTAAAAATTCATTTCCTTGAGAGTTTTCCTTTTTCTAAAATTAAACTAAAGTCTAGAATAATTTCACTTTAACGTCTAAATATTGAAATCGGATATGGAACATACAATGAAAAGCTACTAAAATACAGCCAACATTTTGAGGATGACATTCTTCTCTTTTGCCATGACTCATTAAGGGTGGGGACGATTAGGTTCTCAAAGATGATCCTTTGTAGCTCTTTCAACATCTTTTACCAAGTATTCCTTTTAAGTAGGACTCAAGATAACCTTTTTAAAACAATCTCGATGGGTATTGGAACGACATTTTTGGCACATACCATGAATCTTTTATAATTACTAGAATTTAAACAAAAATTTCCGAGTTTTCATAAAGCCAACAAGAAACAATATCTGCTAAAGAGATTTTAATGTAAAGAAATAGATTTCATTCCTCAGAATAGACAGTTGATATGACTGACATTGCATTTAAATTAATGCAAAATAAAAAGTTAAAACCAAACATTTCTTAAAAGGAGTAACTGTAAAAATAATGAAAAGAAACTATAGAGGTTAATGGTCCATCTAACTGACGCAAAGAAAACACATCATTAACCAAAATTAAATTATGAAAAGGGTTAGAAATGAGTGTAAAAATACCATGGAAATTTTCTTAAAATGCACAGAGAGATAAACCCGTTGGCAGGAGCAATGGATTGCTGAGCTGCCAGATCTTTTTCAATATTATTTTCTTCTTGATTTTTATCAAATCCCCAGATATCTTATACGGCAACAGATCTTGTCTGCTGGCAAAAATCTAAGCATCTTCTCTCACGCACCCAGTATATATAAAAATAACAGGACAAACCAAATTTCTATAGCATTGATGGAACTAACTTTTCCAGCAAGGAAGAAATGATCCAATATAAAACTCAGGAAAAAATGCCGAGGCTGTAGTCACAAAGAAACAGATATTGAACAACCTTCACCACATTTGGCTTATGTTAATTTAAATTGAAACTGATGCTTGATCAGCTCCGGCAATAGCATATTAGGCTTGCTGGTTAAAGGAAACAGGGTTCACAAAGACGCAAGACATATTTTGATTTCAATTGATACATTCAGGGCACTAATGTAAAATACTTTTTATAAACAGACCTGGGATTTTCTAGTTTGTTTCTTTTAGTGAATTTTCACATTTTATCTTTCTCTAATTGTCTTGATTCTTATTTCATAATGCTCTCATTTGTTATTTTTTGTTCTAATTCTCATTAAATAAATGTATTAGAAATATAATTTTTTCCTTTGTTTTGTTCAGTAAAATACCTTGCAAGCTCCCAAAACGCTTCTTAAATTTTCGGTAAAATTCTTTCTATTGATTATGTATTTTGAGCAGGTTCACCATTCCTGAATATAAACATTTTTTCTCCAAATTTTTCGCATTCAGGCCAGTAAAAATTGTTTATTGGCCATAAACAGAGCATTTAGAAATATTTAGACGCTGTGAAACATATAAACATAAAATGTCACATATATATATATATAGTATGATGCATGCTGATTTCCATTATAATAATTGGCTGAACACTTTGCGTATATTTTCTCATTTAATATATATTCTGGTTTATGTTTATATACTCAGATAATCCCTAAATTAAATTTCTCTGACAATAAAAAGATTTTGTTTTTGTACATGCTGTTATCCTTTGAACGCTGGAGAATTAAAAGAAAGCAAACCTTTAATGGTTAATTACGACATTTTGTTTTATGTTATGTTTGACAATTTGATAACATTTTCCTGAAAACAATGGTACAAAGTCTGTGATAATTTAAAAAAAAAAAAAAAGAATTTCAGCAACATCTGGATTTCTCAGCATTGGTGCATGATTTTTTTTTAGTGAAGGCGTTTTTATAATATATATAGAGGAAATAAAATTTTACACAAAAAAATGTTTAAACCATAAAATAAGTCTTTTCATACAGATTGTATTAGTCGAAAACCATTCATAGAATGAATCAGTGGATTTGCGCGTAAATGGTTAGCAAAACCTTCTGGAGATTGAAAATTCCTCCGCATAAACAATTGAGCAAACCATTTGAGATTAAAATTGCAGACAGAGCTGTTTAGAAATTTAAAGCGATGAGCCACCAGTTGCAGGTTTAGATGCATCAAGAAGGTGTTAAACCGGAGATTGATCATGCTTGCTATCAGAAAGTTCCAATTCCAGGTCTGCTATTTATATTTAGTAACCCAATTACTATTTGGGAAATGTAAAATTCATTAAAAAGTCATATTGATAGAAATTTTTATAAATCATGATTAGTAAAAAATATTTTTTATTGTCAGTGATCAAACTTTAAATAACTAAAAACATTGGTCAAAGGAAAAAATTCAATCAATCAAAATAATCCAGCAATTGTTAAAAACAGGCCAGGCTCTGTACAAAATGTTTAGTTTGCTTTATAAATGCTTGATTAGCATGGCAAAAATGGTCCATTTTACATTCCAGTCCCTGAGATTTATTAGGACATAATCCATTCATTTAATCTTTAAATAAAAAAGTTGGTGAAAGGTGGAGTACAGTGCTCATTTTTCAAACTGTTATTTTTTTTCTTTATTTGGTCACTTGTAAAAAAATGGATTGTGGCTCCTTCTCAGGAATTACATTAATAGTTGTGAAATGGAAACCAGCTCTTGTCCACAACTCTAATGCTTCCTTACAATAGCAATTTCCATCTGTCAATGGGAAAATCCAATATATATTGCACGCTATATCTGCCAAATGACCTCCCATACGATAAAGCTGGCAACTTGTTTTGACCTCTGAAAAAATGGCCAAAATTTGCAATTGCAAAATCTTTCAGTATTATTATGAGTATTCAACAACTTCAGGTGTTCGAATAGCAACCAAGGCTTTATTTTTGAAAACGTGAATTCTGAGGTCATGGATTCCGACAGGAGAGATGAAAAACTATATCAGAATTTATATCATAAGAATATATTTATATATATACATAAGCATTTGAATAGTTTCACAGTTGAATGTCCAAGTTTAAAAAATTGAAGGACCTTCAATTTCCTTCAGTGTTAATTTTTAATTAATAATTTTTAAATTTTTTAAAGAAAGCCACTATAAAATTAATTTCAATATGGGTTGTCCTAAAGTATACAGAGAAAGAAAATGTATACCAAAGTTAAAAAAAACCTAGTGAACTGAATGAAATCAATCTTTTGATTTCTTGGCCTATAATTTTCAACTGAGCAAATGGTGAGAATAAAAGATCATTGAAGGCCTTCAGTAATTTGTACCAACCTCAGTCATTGGCCATTGATTATTTATTTTTAAAAGAACTATGAGACAGTGAATGGTGAATCATACTTATTATAAAACCCAGGTTGTGTGTGTGTACGTGTTATTTATATATTGGATCGGATTTCCTAAATTTTTCAACCGATTTCAAATAAAACTTCACAGGACTACGTAAAATTACCTTTATGTGGTTCTGACAGCACCAAAAATTGAAAAACACAATTGTTTTTTGCACGAAATCAATTTGAAAAACACGATTAAGAGGCATTCTATCGCCAGAATGAAAGGGGGACAACTCATATCGAGTTATACTTTTATAAAAACCCAGGTTGTTTGTGTGTGTGTGTGTGTGTTGTGTTTATATATATGGATCGGATTTCCTACATTTTTCAACCGATTTCAACAAAACATTTTTTTGGCAGGTAGTGTTTTTTATTGTCTTGCACACTTTTTTTTTATTTTTTTACATTCAGAATGCTTTAAAAAAATTCCATTTACAAGACAATTGTTTATAAAAAATTCTATTCAATCGGTAGACTCATAACGATTGAAAACAATGTTTTTTGTTTGAGTTTTGGGTTTGACCAATTCAAAAAAAAAAAAAAAAAAAAAAAAACAAAGACATGCGTGTCCGTCAACCTTAAACAATAATCTTTTGTCAATTTTATTTTTTCAGTCTTTATGATGGTCGATACTTGATCTATCTCTTACTATTACATCCCCGGGCAACGCCGGGCTCTACTGCTAGTCATTATATGAAAAAATCTGAAAAAAAAATATATAAATATTAATTTTTGAGAATTGATGAATTGCGAACAAACACACACACAGAAGCACACCTGGTTAATTTCGGATATATATCAGACATCTAAATATGTATCTATAGGTGGATTAGATTAACATTTTAAACCATTAGATGAATAAATGTCCAAACTGTAAGGTAATCTAAATTATAATTTTTTTTTGGATGGTGTATGTTAATTTTTATAGACCAAAGTCCTTCATTGAGTTTCTGTCTGGATGGGATCTGGAGATCAAACGATTTTATATGGACGCACTTATCAGTATATATAGTTGAGGAACAAAATTCCATTCTATATAGTTTTTTTTTTTTTTTAAAAATTTTAAAAGATAAGTTTAAAAAAAACAAAAAAAAACTTGTTCTCTTTAAAAATTCAAATGTTACCAAAAAAGGAAAGTTCTAAGGCACAAAGCAGGAATTAATTTCCAAAACAAATATTTAAATAAACGACAATAACAGGAATCCCTGCTTAAAATTAAAAACCTTTAAACACATAAAATTGCATTTCTAATAAATAAACTATAGACGTAAGCAAATAATTAAAAAAATCTAATCAACAAAATAAATTTATAATTAAGTAAACGAAAAACCCCATGGTGAATCGACGTCCAATGAATTCTTTAAATTTCTCGTTGGTCAGATGTCTCAAAATTTTGGTATATTAATTTCGCTTAAAAGGAATTATCTTTATATTTTCATGGTTCAAGTATCCTCTATTTCTGCTCTCCAATTTTTGAAGGAGTCAAACGGATGGACCAAAAAGAAATAGAATTTGCTTCCCAATGAGCAGAAACCTGTTTCCCAACAATTTCAAGCGGTATCAACGCTTGTCTTCATCCAGCTAATTCTCAAATATGTGAAATACGTCAAAACAAAAAAGGTGAGTTGCATCATGTATCTTTCGATATTTATGAAGATATCAAAAAATTTTTTCTAACAATTGGAGTTGTACTTCTTTCTGCGGTAAAAAAAATTACATTTTTTTGCAAATGTTTTGATTTGTCCTGCTAATTTGGCCATATATTATAAACATTATTAGTTAACCTTTTCAAACAGTTATGTATATTTAATATATATATATATATATAATATATAAGTATGAATATATATGAAGAGATATTCTTTTTTAAATGTATTAACTTTATCTTTTTTGTTAGACCAATTCTCAAGGACTATTTTTTCTTTATATTTATCTATAGCTGGGGGGTTGTCTGAAGATTTTTCAACTCGTTTTCAAAATTTCTTCAAATTAGAATAGTTATGACTCATATAGTAGATAATTATAAAGACGATCATGAAATCCCTTTCTATTTTTCATGACTGATTAACAATTTTTAAAATTTTTAAGAACTCATTTCTGTTTTAGACCATGTAACCAAAGACAAGGCTATAGAACCCATTCTGTCTTAATTCTTCAAATGTGGGTGATAAGTTATTTCATGTAATTCCATAAGATTTAGTGCGTAAAAATGTAATTTTCCGGAATTCGAAAATTCTTTCTTTCTTAATTTGTTTCTTTATCCATTATCGGTGAAATTACGTTAAAGAATATTGATTTGGATGAAAAGAAAGTTCTTTCTTTTTAATTAATTGAATCAAATCTTTTAAAACAGCCCCAAATGAAAAAAACTCTGGCTTTTAAATTTAATCTTTTAAGGCTCAAAAAATCTTCACACTTTCGCTTTAAAATTCTTTAAATTCTTTTTTGCCTTCTGCTTTTTGTACTTATAGTTTGAAATATTTTCGTCAATTAAGAAATTTCCCGATTTCTTTGGTCCTAGAGGTTTGAAGATCTGAAATCTAAAGTATTTTTTTAAACAAAAATACGACGAATGGAATACCGCAAACCTGTTCCATAAGTTGACCGAGCCAGTTTAAAAATGGCCGGACAAGCATGACGCAACATGACAACAGGACGCAATCAATCTTTTCAGGAACGAGAAAAAGAAGTTCTTGAAAGTGGTAATTTATGAACAGGCGAGTTATCATCGATTCTTTAATTTTGTTATCACTTGAAAATTTTCCTCAAAGGTACACACTGCTTGCTTAAAAAGTCATTCTTGGATGTAACAGCAGGAGATCAGAGGGATAGCACTCTTAGAAAAAATAAGCATGATAAATTAGTGTGACAAACGTCTTAATACTATAATTTTTGAATTGACTCTTAGTTGGTCAAATGTCTGGTCTTTTTCTTTAAGTTTGCATCTCGCTCTTTTTTCTGTCTTTAAATAATGAATGTTTCTATTCTTTCTTTCAATAGTTTCATGTCTCAAATGAGTCGCCTGTGGAACTCCCCTTCCCATTAAGCTATAAAAAAACTGGCGAATATTCAAATTTTATGTCAATTTCTTTTATCTCAAATGCCTTGATCTATTCATATCCTTCTTCTTTTTTTCTTTTTTACGCCTCTTTATTCCTGTTTTCACTCTGTAACCCCTTGCGTGCTAGTGGAATGTCCAAATTTTACTTTTTGAAATGCTTCAAAACCAAAGTTTCTGTCCTTAAAAAGGGACTTTATCTTTAAGATATTCCTTTTAGGTGGGTTTGGAAGGTCGTACGGATAAAGAAAGGGATATTTTTTCTCCCAATCATACTTCTTTCGTGGAATAAAATTTAAAAATATATATTGAATTTTGTAATTATATTGATTCTACTTTCTACATATCGCAAAAACAAAAGAGAGCCGTTTTTCTATTAAAAACTAAAAATATGCAATGGAAACGAACAAAACTCGTAACGTTCAAAAGTGACGCTGATATTTAAGTAATAATATAACTAAATATTTTTTCATTTTTTTTTTTGAACAAAAATTGGAATATCAAAAGGAAAACACTTATATGCAGGGTGACAATAAATTCACTATACAGTTACAATAACAATTAAGTCAAAGCAATTTCTTGCGGGCCGGTGTATTTTGTTGAAGATAAATCACGCGTCTCCTAAACTTTCAACAAACATTAATTGACCAGAAATGAATTCCCGAAATTGAATGTAAAAGAAACAACAAAAATTTACTTTGTATCCACAAATAATAATGTACAGTTAACAACAAAAGGTTTAAAGTGAAAAGACAATAATGTGTGTAACAAATGAATGACTTTAGCATTTTCAATGTGTGTCTGTGTGTGTGTGTGTGTGTGTGTGTTGTTCATTCGTTTCCCAAAATGAACCAGGAATCTATGTTCTTCCGCGACAAAAAAATGCTGTTGACGTAAAAAAAAGGTGCTGCGAATAATTACTCTTTATTAAAAGTGTCTTATATTCAATAAAGCGATTTTTTGGTTTAATGAAAACAAAGACAAATGTTCAACACTCAGAAATTTATTAAAATGGGTTCTGGTTTCTTCTAGTTAATAACAATAAAGGCTATGGTAAGCAATAACTAAATTAATTAAGGTACTGCTCGAACTGCGCCATTTAAAATCAATGCTTTTGATTTTTTAGTTTAAAAAATCCATATGGGACTTTATTGTCACCCTGTGTATCTGAAGTGTTTACAGAGGACAGAAAGTGCGACACTGAAATCCGAAGGCGCATTGGGATAGCAAAAGATGTCTTCAAAAGCTAAGCAAAGTTCATTATAGAAAACTCAACCTTTGTTAGAAACAAAATAAAATGTTTACGGAACTCTTACCTAATATTAGTCCTCCTATATAGTAAGGAATGCTGGATAATCTCCTCGCAGATGAAGAAGAGACTTGAAGTAACAGAAGTGTGATTCTGCAGAAGGATGCTGAGAATATGAAACGAAGGTGTCAGCAACGAGAAAGTTCTAGAGACAATGGAAACAAAAAGGACAAAAAACTTAACACCCGAAAGAGATGTTTAAAATTTCTATGCTATATAATGAGGAAAGAGGACTTTGATACTCACAGGGCATATTGAAGACAAAAAAGGGACAGAAGAAAACAACGTATAACCTAACTGGAGGGATTGAATGAGAGCCTTAAAGCATAGGGAATTGTGGAAAGCAAAGATCGTTAACGTCCAGAAGGGACACGGTATGTAGAATAGGAAGAAGAATGTTTACCTTGTTTAGATAAGTATCGTTGAGAATAAGAAAAGATTATTTTTAAATCATGATCTTGATAAAATCCAAAGAAACAGTAACAATATTGTTCCTGATCTGGTGTCTTGGCTTCAGTCCCTTTCCCGCCGCTGTAAAGTTGCCTCCCTTTGCCTTTTCTATAAATACTTCTATGGCAACCGTTCAGATGAGCTCTTCGCCAGGGTACGTAGGATTTTATGAATTTAAGCGTACTAGACTGGCAACGAGGTCTCAACCATTTACTGTTGAGTTTGCTAGATGTAACCGTAAATTCTATGATAACGGTTTATTTTCTCGCACTTCTTGTTTGTGGAATTCGCTTCCGGCTCCATGCTTTCCAGCCAACTTTAATACTAAAAAATTTAAATGCAATGTCAATCGCTGTCTACTGTTCTCCAGATTACACTTTCCTCTCCCAGTTCATTATGTGTTTTAGCGTCTGTACTTCTTTGGTTCTAGAACTCCCTTCCGGCTCCACGTTTTCCAACCAACTTTAATCTGTAAAAAATTAACCCCAATGTCAATCGCTATCTACTGTCCCTCTTTTGCTCTTGCTCCTTAGTAAAGTTTCTGTTTCTAATTCATCCACACCCAATAACCCCTTATGCCTTTGTGGCTTTATTGCCTTGCTTGGGGTGAAATCGTTTAAAAAAATTGTAAAAATATTCAAGGAAAGGTCAGTCAACCTGTTCTGTTGAAAATTGGTGGACATTTTTATGTAATGTTGCAATTGCATTAATTATAACTTTCTGTATGAGTAATATAGAATTTTGACATATTTACAATTCAGTTGTCACGTGTAAGAAAGAATTTTGCTTTTTGAAATCATTAAATGTAAACATTTCTAATACAGATCGAAATAGATAAAAATGCAATTTAACTTCTTCTTTATGTTATATTCCGTTGTTAACATGAGGCGCGTTCACTTATTACTGTTCAGTAATGCTTCCTGGTCCCATAACATGTATAGATAAGAATGTGTAGCGGACCGTAGGTTTACGTGTTGTTAAATTAGGAACACGTGTGTAACTCTTAATAGAAAAGTGTCCACTACAAGAATATGGCGGATTCAGAGACTGAATCCACCATAAAGAAATGTAAACAAAACAAACAAGACACACACACACACACACACACACACACACATATATATATATATATATATATATATATATATAAAGAAAGAACAGTAAGATATATAATCCGGTGTTGTTATTGATATTTTAATTTTTACAAAATAGTGCTCAATGTAAATTTACAGAGCATTAATATTATAAATTTTTTTTCTCGCGAATTTTAGACTCCAAAATTCTCTTGAGGATGAAATGAAACTAATGTTTTTAATTTAATTACAAAATTAAATTTGAAGCTTTTAGCTTCCATTTTTGAAACATGGTTTATTACTGTGTGGCGAAAACATATTTTTAAATCAGTTAATATATATATATATATATATATATATATATAAAGAAGTATATGTATTAAACAACAAACAAAATTTACAATGTACAAAGAAATTAACGTTTGTTTGTGCGTGAACGTAAAGAGTTCGTATTTTGATAACGTGTGTGTGTGTGTGTGTGTGTGTGTGTGTGATGGCGTTTTCCCACAAGTGGGCAAAACGCAAATAGCTGCGAGAGATCACATCTTTTAAATGTGTTTGCTGAAATGCAAAGTAAAAAAAAAGAGAACGAGACAAGAAATTCCTTAGTATTTATAGCGTAGGGAGAGCATGCCCTAGTGAACAATTAGGAAATTAAGAAGAAGTTAACTTCGACAAATGAGTGACTGATAAATATATCTAGTCACACGGTGTTTTATATCATAGAATATACGTATAGGTTATAGAATATATGCATATATTATAGAATATGTATAGGTTATTCCGACAGTCGATGATGTTCATAAGATCTGGGTAAAGCTTAAGCGGGTCAGAAGTGCATTATTGTTATCACGTGACCATCGTTAGACCGCTAACACGGATAATTTAATACAATCCTGTCGATATCTGTCTATATTTTTGAGATGAGGTATTATGTACACTATTTACATTATTCGGACTATTGCCCTCATCTTTGTCGTCATATTTATTACAACGTTTCGGCCGTTGTACGCTCTGGCCTTCGTCAGGGGAATTAACAGGCGATAAACATGGCACGTGGAACTAGAACAGTCTACCCTAGTGAGCGAAATAAAGGGTTCAGTTCGACATTCCAACCACCTGAAGAAGGCCGGAGCATACAACGGCCGAAACGTAATAAATATGGCGACAAAGATGAGGACAATGGTCCGAATAATGTAAATAATCCTGTCGGTTTCTCTGGATTTAATCCTGGATTCAACAGAGCACTGTTTTGGGATTTTTTTTCCCTGTTTATGTATGTATAATCTATTGAATGACAACCATTTGGATATAAACGGCAAGTTGATTTTTGGAGATGATTGGAAACAACAAAAAAAAAAAAAAAAAAAAATTAGCCTAGAAGATCATCACTCCTGTAGGGATTGACCATTACTGAGTATTGCTGACCTTGTGCCCGACTAGGCTAATTGTAGTAAACATGTCTGCTTCGTAGCTGTACCCTTCCCATAATCTTCAGCTAATATTATTGCAGATACGATGCCAAAGGTTCGTACTTCTGTCAGAATAAATAAACGGGATTTCAACTGCTGAATTTCTAAGGAAACAAGCCTTCCGCATTTGGAGATTCGTGTAACACAAGCTTCCCACCCATTTTAATCTCCATTTAACTGTTGTTAACTGTCACTACAACAGACGTCCTTGGAATAATTCGAATGCGACATTATCTGCGAGAGAAAGAATATTCTGGAAATAAAAAGAGATAATCGAAGACTGACGTCATCGACAGTAATTGTATTAATCGATGTAAGTAGTTATCAGAGCAAAAGAAAACGATTCAATGTCTGTTTTGTTTTTTTCTGTAAAGATTCAGCCGAACTACTCCCACAAATTGAGCAGTTTAACCATTTTAAATGCTTTCCTTACTTTTCTTCTTATTTTATTGAAACATATTGAGATTGAAACAGGACAAAATCTGAACGCGAGGTCAATATATAAATAAGCACGATCAGTTTGATCTTTGTTTTCTACGAGATTATTCTTATCCCTGAACCAAACTTAGTGACCCAGTTTCTAGTAAATTAGCCTAGAAGATCATCACTGTTGTAGGGGTTGCTCTTTATTGAGTATCGCTGGCCTTGTGCCCGACTAGGCTAATTGTAGTAGACACGTCTGCTTCGTGGCTGTCACCTTCCCGTAACCACTGAAGCGTAGCTGTTAGGGTTTCAGTAGAAAATAGGTTTATATACATAGCGAGCGAAAGAGAGGGAGAGAGAATGACAAAGAGAGCGGGAGAGTTAAAGAGTGCGGGAGAGTTAAAAAGACAGGGATCGAGAGCTAGGTGACAGAGAGTGAGTGACAAAGAGAGCGAGAGAGAGAGAGAGTGACAGAGAGAGCGAGACAGAGAATGACAAAAAGGAGCGAGAGAGAGAGAGTGACTAAGAGGAAAGGACAGAGAGAGTGAGTGACAAAGAGGACAGGACAGAGAGAGTGACAAAGAGGACAGGACAGAGAGAGTGAGTGACAAAGAGGACAGGACAGAGAGAGTGAGTGACAAAGAGAGAGTGAGCAAGGGCAAAACGACCGAAACATTGTGATAATAATAATAAAGGTGAGGACAATCGTCCCAATGTAAATGGCCCAAATGAGGTCTTGTTTTTAGCAAATTGTAGTGCGTGATTTATGTTCAGTAATGCCAAAAGGTTTGAATTGAATTTAATGTCCAAGAATCTTGATCTAAGTAGAGTTGAGTTCACACTAACAGACACCAAAGTAAGTGTTAAACTCTGTGTTACCTCAGAAAGTCAAGAAATCTAGGAACCACGTTAATTGACCCAGAAAGTGTCCTAAAAGTACCAAGGAAAACGACGCATAACCTACTTAGTGAGCTTGAGTAAATGGTTGGCGGAACAAATAACAAAGAGCTACGAAGGACGGGAAATTGTGGAGAGCCATGATCGGACTTCAAAAGATGGTGGGTGTATCGATATAAACATGGAAGAGAACAAACTTGAAACATAAGATCTATACACGCACACAAGAAAACCAGAAAAAGACAAAAAATATAATAATAATAATAATAATAATAATAATAATAAAATCTAATTAAAATTTAATTAAAGTTTTATATATTTTTTCAAAAATGCCGATTTTGTTCTCGGCTTCTTCATAGGAAAGTAAGAAAAAATAATTGAATGAAGCAGACGATCTTAAAAAGACCAAAATATAAAAGTTCTCAGATAAAATCTTTATTTTAACACAAAAACAATTTCATGCATATTGTTCCATATGCTAAATATATTGCAACAAAACAGGATAATAAACAAAAAAGGATTTACTACTTACATAAATAATTTTGTCAGTCTAAAGAAAGTATTATTCTTTTTAATTAAACTGACAACTTAAACATCTTTTTTTTCTTTGACTTTCCTTCCTTTTTTTTTTACAAAAAAAAGCTTGTTAATAAAATCTTTTCTTCTACAGGATGATAGATAATTTCTTCAGATACATTTATCTTCTTTTTCAGAATTCTTTTTCTCTTTTTTTTTTTTTTTTTGAGCTCAAAGGGGGGAAAAAAACAAACAACGCCTAACCTAGGCTAATAAGATCTAATTTCAAGATAAATATCTATTTAAAATATTTTAAAATCTTATTTTAAATAAAGAACGAGGCATAATTCCCCGCATCGAACGACTCTGCCAAATAAAACGTTGACTCAACTATACAAACAAATCAAAGGCAATAATTCCTCTTCTTGGGAATAAAATTACCTCTTCCAAATAAATGTCTAATCTCTATCTTAGACAAACTTGAAATAAATCTCAAAACTTATAAGCCGCAAAGTAGCTTTATCTTTAACAAGCATCTACATTTGCGTCAATACCTCAATAGGTCTTATAAGTCAAAATAAAATATAACTTTTCTCAAGTTATAATAAACAAATTTTAGCTTCGGAATTCTACCGAAGCTAATAAAATGCCTTTTCTACAAAGTAACTCGATACGAAAAATTCACCATCCCCTCTTCCCATCACTAAATGCAATCAGATAGATAGCAATTAAGTTACAATTGATATTAAATCATTCGACACGGTAACTTGTTATTTTATGTGGTAAACTAAATTAGATTAACCACGGAGCTAGAATACAAAACGTCTTAATCGACCAAGAATAAATTTCTGACTGAGGGTAATATCCTCTGATTAAAAGGCAACAAAAAATTATCGTCTGCTTAGCCATCAGGCGCGTATCGTTCAAAATTGAAATGTCTTCGATATATATATTTTAATATTTTAAATTTTTGCAAATAAAAATCTTTAAAGTTAAGAGGAATTTATATAAACACACGATGGGAGTAGAATTCCTCACATACTTGCAAGAAGATCGATCGTTCAAAGAAAGACCCGAAACTACATACCTTCGATGCTGCCGACGTTGACAAAATTCAGAAATAAACAATATTTTTTCATGTATGGAAAATGTAGTCACGTTCTTTTATCAGACGTTACTATCATTACAGAATTGTCTGTTATCGTCTGCTAACAATATTTTCTTCAGACCAAGCATCAATCGAAAGGCATGAAACGGTAGCATCTTTTAAGAAGGCTTCCCGTCGCGGCTAACACTGTTTGACGCATGACCTTGAGGTTATCTGTTCGACAGGGTTATAATCAATAGAAAAAACTTTTTTTTTCGTGAAAATTATTGAGCTAGAAAAAAATAATCAAGGAATATTTAGTTTTTAGAACGCAGTACAGAATGTGATGAGCTTTTTTTTTCTTTTTTTAACATTTCTTTAATATGGGGCTCAGACGTGGCTGCTGAACGAACCGAGGATCGAAATTTCTGAAATCCATTGTCGCAAAACTAATTTTAGAAATATTTTTATACAAGCGTTCAGAGTCGCCTCGCTTCGAGCTATAGTTACCAGGCCACAAACTATTGCTCGCGTATACAGTTAGATTCTCATTAAATACCTCGTTATTACTTTCTTGTGTTAACTATTTATATTGTTCGGACTGTGGTCCTCATCGCTATTGTCATATTCACGACGTTTCAGCCGTTGTACGCTCTGGTCTTCTTCAGGTGATATACGTTGGAATAGTGTAAATAGTTACAATACCTGATCCCAGAAATATAGACAGATGTCCCTGTGTTAAGTTGAGCAGTTTTGGGTAGCTTAATAAAAACAAAAAAAATAGTGGGAAAATGGAAGACGGAAATACGAAAGCTTTCAAATAGACAGGCCGAGACGCTTATTTATTTTAGGGGAAAAAAATCTCCCGGTATATTCTTATTCCACACATCCCATTTATTAAATAATAGTGTACCCGCCTATTACTCAGATGAGCTACTATGATTATTTACATTATTCGGACAGTTATCCTCATCTTCATTGGCATATTCACAACGTTTCGGCCGTTGTACGCTACGGCCTTCTTCAGGTGATTGGAATTTCGAACCGGACCCTTTATTTCATCCACCGGGGTAGATTGTTCTAGTTCCACGTGGGAAGCTCTTCCAGATGTCTCAGTTATTTCCCTTTAATACAACCCTACATGTTTTTCGTTCACTACTGCTGTAGCCTGATATTGAACTCAGAACTCTTTGGATCTAGTCCCTGGATCTAACCAACATCTTTATCCACTAGACCACAGCAGAGGTGAACCAAAAGCTTGAAGAGTTGAGTATGTATGTAAATATGTAAAAAAAAAAAAAAATAATAATTTTTACCAAGATTTTCTAAAACACAAAAATTCCAAAATATTATTCATTTGTGAATAATTTCTGAAAGTTTTATTAAAATTCGACAATTATTTGATTTTTGAAAGAATTTCCAAATCAGTGTTTATTGTTTTTTTTCTCCACCGGAAAAAAACGCAAAAACAGTTCATTGTAAAAATTACTTACTTCGCTGACGTAAAATAAAAAACCCCAGGATTTTAACCAAAATTTCGAACGTATTAGAACGGCTTAAAAAATTAAAAAAAGAATAAACACCTTGGTCTTTCCTCTTAATAATAACGATAAAACTTTGTTTTGTTAAGTTTTCGACCTTTTTTCTATGCTGTTTTTTTCAGCTGTTTTTACTATGCTTTTTTTTTTTGTTTTTCCCAGCGAGCAAGTGGACGTGCCTATAATAAATAAATAAATACTGTTCATTATTTTTTGCCAATTCTCAAGAACAAAGAAAATGTATAAATTTACTTTCATATGTTTGGGTTTTATTCCAAATGTAATCATCGTTTTTTAAAACAAACATGACCGAAGAATGAAAATAATTAAAATAAAAGTGGCGTCGTGGGAGAAAAAAAAACAAACAAAAAAAAAACATCTCTACGACATTCCGTTTTTTTTTTTGTGAGCTCGAAACTCAATGTTTGCCAAAGTTATAAGCATTTAATATAACTGGCCTGAAATGGAAACACCTCTGAAGGCAAAATATTAGCAACAGAACAACAAAGACGGTGAAGACAAAGCCTATATGAAGACGATGTTGAAGTAAGACGATCACTTAGTCGACAAATGTGCCTCGAAAGAAAAGATTTGTATAAATTATTAAAATGGCCGAGGAGAGTAACTACACATAAATTTACTATCTTAAGTTGATTTATCTCCCTTGCTATTATAGAGCGTGACACGAAAAGATATAAACAAATACACAACGGTAATTATCATATAGTAGATTAAAAAAATTCCTCCAACTCCCTTAATTTAAGCTTTGGCCATTTTTAGGACAAAGCGTTTCATTACTGAAAATTGTAAAAGTTTTCGTAAATAAATAAAAATTATAGAAAATATAAATATAAAACAGCCCCCTTTATTCCAAACACCCTCTCTTTTTGAAATCCAAGTATAGTTTTGTAGACTATCAACTAGCATTGTGAGGTTGATATTCGCGCGTGTGCTAAGTGTAGATCCACTCAAAGGCAGGGTTTCACGAACTTTTCGGGGGAAGTGGAGCCTTTGAGCAGGATAAAGTTTTTTTTGTTTTTTTTTTCATTACAGAACGCTGACAATGTAATCTCTAAAAATATACACGAAAAGAAATTTATTTTTGAACAATCACTATTTACAAAAAAGAAAAACAAAAAAACTGAATCCAAATTTATTGACAGAAATTCAGTTGTTTTGATGTGCAAAGCTTTTCAAATTCGCGTATCGATGATGGATGTAACTTGTAACTTTACCTTTTCTGCATTCAACCTCTTTCTAAACATGCATTTTGGTTATACCCTCGGAATATTAGATATGAAATAAACAAATGTATTTGTTAATCATTTTCTCGCAGAAAACAAGTCTACCATTCGTCATTGTTTTGAATATCGCTGCCACGTCTAGTCCTACTATATATTTAGAGATTCTTGATAAAATCCAAAGAATCTGCAATGTTATTGGTCCTGACCTGCAATCTCGGTTTCAGTTAGTTCCCACCGTCGTAATGTAGCTTCGCTGTGTCTATTTTTTTTTTTTTTTTTTTTTTTTATAAAAGCTTTCATTATAATTGTTTTGATGAACTTTCTTCTATAGTATTTTATTTCCCACCCTCCACAGACAAACTGTACATGTAGGAGCTAGTTAAGACTTCATAGAGACTCTGAGGTATTATGGTGGCTGTAGTAAGAACGGTAAGTAAAAATGTGTTGTTTTAGTGCAAGGAATACTGCGGTATATTCGAGTCAGTGTTTGAGCCTAGTAATGGATAGGGGCTCAGATTGAGGAATCGGAGAGCCGAATTCGAATTTCAGTCGAATCCATTACATTCACTTACGTGTTAATACCCTTGGGAAAAGTATGAATCCTCTTCTTCTCCCTCCCCACAGCTATTGATAAATAGCAGGACAGATCGGATTCTATAGCCTTGGATGGCAACTGGTCTACCGCGAAAAGAAATGGCAACCTACTGCGGGAAAAAATCTGTCTCGTCAGTCATGTATCAAAAGATACATGAGCGCCTCCGCGTGTATCACGCATGGCACATAATTGACTGACGCTAATTATAAGACAGATGAAAACCAGCCTTCTCCATACCTTCTTTGTAGCCTTGTATTTTACAAAAATAAATATTAATTTCTTCTATGGTATCTAGACTTTATGAATTTAAGTAAAGTACTAGATTGGTGGCAAGGTCTCACCAGTTTTACAGTGGAAACAGATGTAACCGTAAGTTCTATGCTAACAGTTTCTTCTATCGCACCCTTCGCTCGTGAAACTATCTCCTGGTTTCTTGATTTCTAGTAAACTTTGCATTTAAATTTTTTGAAGATCAATTTCAATCGTTATCGTCTGTTTTCTTGATATTTCTACTCAATAGTATATTTTACTCATATTCTCTGACACTCAATAACCTCTTGTATCTTAGTGGCGTGATTGTCTTGTTTGGGGTGAAATGATTAAAAAAAAATACGTATTAAAATTTTCGCAATTTATCAATTCTCTTTTTGTCACATCAGAAAGTGTTTTGATTATTTTTTTTTAATTTAAAAATAAATATTCCTTTTTAACACGATACTCATGATGGCATGAATCAAATAATAGAAAAGTTCTGCAAAGCCTCTGAAGCTCATTTACACAGGCCTCTGCGGAGACCACTTTGTTGAAACTCTGCCCTAAGGTCTCATTTTTCGGAGTAGCGTTTTACAAGCTAGTGCTGTCATGAGTCCGTTTATTAGATTTGTAATATAAAACACATTTATCGGTCACGAATCTGATCGCCTCTTCTTAGTAATGAGATATTCCGTTGTTATGGTTATAAGATTATATTTATGTTGATTTCTATAATACAATTATAAAATTATTATCACCGTTTTTTTACGGTATGTGTCGTCTAAACATTGTTCTTTACTTTTAATGGCGTAAAATGTAAAAAGAAAATATTTCTTACAAGCGACAATAATTAAATTGAGGTTAATCGTAAAAAAATATAAATGCAATTACAAAATTATTTATCGCCGTCATTTGGTGAGGGTACAAATAAATTAATCATGGTATAATATTGATTTTCTAAACATAGCTTAGATGTGGCACAAGGCCGAAAGTATGGAACACCCAGTGAGGATCGAACTCACTATTCAGTCGTAACTGTTTTAGCGAGACAAGCTTGTTAACCATCACACTATGCCGAGGTGCCCCTAATCATGGTATAACAACTGTACGAGGAAGTGCGGAAAATGTGAATTTTATGGCAAAAGAGGTCTTCTTCGTCAAAACAAGAACCTTTAAGCATCCACCTCGTATGATATAACTACGAAATAATTACCTATTAATATTAACCCTTCTACCTTATGATTCGACTACAGCTTGATCCAAATATTTTAAATTAACGTCAACATGAAAAAAAAATGTATTTGATATTTACTAGGCTAATCTTATCCATAACGGAGCAAAATAGGAAGATTGTGTTACGTCAAATTTACAACTGAGACATATTGGAGGCAAGACGAACAGAAGGTCAAAGCGAGAAACTTGAGCCTGAATAAATGGATGGCAGACAGGAACTATAAAGCTAGTAAGGGGCAAACATTGCTTAGAGCTATAAAGGATGGGTAGTTGTGGAGAGCCATGATCGTCCACGTTCTAAGGGAAGGGGGCCCATAGAAGAATGTTCCCTGGATTTGAACTTGGGTAATATAAAACTGAAGGTCTTCGGAAAGGGTATGCCAACACAGTTTGGCAAGAGAGAACGACACGTAGAAGAAAAAAAAAACCAAACAAAATTTTGAGGATCCCTTATCAAGAGAATATATAAAAGAATAAAATCGATAGATATCGATAGGTAGTGGAAGATATTCTGCTCTAAATGCTAATCAGCCCGACATGCTGGAATATTTAAGCTTTCATTTTTGCGTCATCGGTAGCCATTTTTGTTCAATTATTACCTTCACGACGGTTCAATGCTTAGAATTGACTGATTCTCTATAAGTGAAGCACTGTTCTGATACTCAGACTCTTTCCACTAAATATTAGAGTATATAAAATATATATATATATATATATATATATATATATATATATATATATATATATATATATATATATATTTATTTAAAAGAAAATACTGGATATTATTATCTCGTGATGTCTGAATAAATTTAGTATTACAATAACTATACAATTTATATTTGGACTCTCCAATCAAAAGAGATGCTCAAAATGCCCAGTGGGATTACAGCACATGCATTTTCAATTTCTTGTCTAAAGTCCGCCAATGTAGTCAGCTTTCAGCGATACATCACATCCTTTAGGGTCCCCCAAAGGTCTAAAAACTACGAAAGACAAGTTTTTCTTTCCTGAAGTGTGTAATAATTTCTTGGCAGACATATATATATCTTTAAAAATCAGGAGTTCAATTGAAACCGCTACCTTAATTTTAACCTCATGGTTAAGCTGCAACTGCATTAGTAATTTAGAAACAGTAATTAGACAAAACGCCAGAAATCTCAAAACTAACACACAGCAAAATATAGTTAACACTGGTAATTTATGCAATTGTAGAGATAAGAATAGATGTCCATTAAATGGACCTTGTAAGACAGAAACTATAATTTATAACAGAGAAGTACAGATTTTAATGGCCAAATTAAAAAGTACATAGGATGTACGGGAGGTACTTTCAAATGTAATGGTACAATCATAGGTCGCCATTTATGCTAGCAAATCATAGGTACTCTACCAAACCAGCTGACCATGTGTGGAATTTAAAAGAAAAAAACAACAGAGATCTGATTGTAAGATGGAAAATTTTTAAAAAGTCAAAGCCTTACAACAACCACAACAATATTTGCAAACTCTGCCAACAGGAAAAATTAGCAATTATGACATTTCCGGATTCAAAGAGCGTCTTGAACCAGAAAACCGAAGATTTAATTCCTTATTTACATATTAGAAAATTTCTCTTAAGTACATATGAGGCCGGGTAAAAAAAATAATGCACATTTCAGTTACCCCCACCCCACTGATACATTTAAAATACACTTGCTTTTTTTCTCTTCCCTCTTCTTCTTCACAGCCTCCTCTTCCCTTTCTATTACATACAACGTCATGCGTTTGGTTACTTATATTTGAAAATATTAATGTAATGTTTATTAGTTTAAAAAAAATATATAAAGCGTTAAGAGGTCATTTGATAAAAATCGCCTGAAGATACCAAAGTTTGAAACCAAGGTAGCAGATTCAACTGACCTCTTGATTAGAGTTAAAAGCTCTACATGTTATTTTTACTTTTATTTTTTCACACGTGTATTGAGCACTTTTTAATACTCCTGTTTCTTGGTCTGATTCAACTCTGACCATTAACTTCAGACTGTTCCATGCTAAAAGCAATCATCAGGCCGGATGATACGCTCTGATATTGAGCACTTTTCCCCATAAATATAGCATACCTTAACATACATACATACATATACACACACACACGCGCGTGTGTGTGTGTGTTTCGTTGAATATGACAGACCAAGGTAAATTAATTATTTTATTTAGTTTTACGAACATTTTTACGTTTTGTTTGGAGGGGGTAAAGAAATGCAAAAATTGTTCATTGTCCCAAGCGCTTTTGGCCACTTTAGCCCTTTTCAAGGGGTTTATTTTAGATGATTCGTAATTTCTCTTCCCGTTTATGACGTGTTTTTGAGTTGTTTTGAATATAGACACCTATACATGCGTGTGTGTTTGCGTGCGCACGCGCGTTTGAAATATAACAAAAATATATTTGTAAAATGATAAATGAATAAAGACAAAAAGAAAACTTTAAAATATCTAAAGAATGTCACACTTATTAACAGAAAAAGTAACTTACTTGGAAAATTCTTGAGAGAGTTGCTATCTTACCTTACGAATAATATAAATTGGTATATAATTTTCTCCAACTAAAATAAAATAAAAAAAATATAAAAATATATTCAACAACAACATTTATTCACTTTCGTTTATTAAGCATTAAAATACATCACTTAGCATCTTCCATAGTTTAACTTGACTTTCAGTTAGCCTGAAGAATATTTATGTGCGTTCTTGAATTTAAAAAATTTGAGAAAAATAACATTTTTTTTTACTTCCGTTTATGTTGCAAAATAAAGCCCTTATATTTGCCTTGGTAAACTATATCAAATGGGCGAAACCCGTCGGTAAAAAAAAAAAAAAAGTTTTCCTTTTCCGAGCTTAAAAGCGGCTCTGTCGAACGGCATTTAAGCTAACTCCTGCACAGCGCTCTTAATTGGGCCTTCATCACAATAGCTATGGAGAAGTAGATGCGATAGGCAACAATAAATTACAAAAGAACTCAAAATTGATCGCTGAATTTAAGTATTGCATTAATATTTAAGCTTACTTTTAAAAGTTCAACGATAATTCTTCTGTCGATACTTAATGTAAAAACAATTTAATGCACGTAGGTCCTTACTTCTCGTACAATTATTTTTATCTCATGGTTGACGTTCGCTGGATTTCGCAATTAATTTTGATTATTCCCAAATTTATTTCCAAGTTATAAAAATTCTTATCGTAAAAAAAAAAAAAAAAAAAAAAAAAAAAAATTTGTCGCAAAAATTCACGTACAAAAACTTCTGAAAACAACCGCAGTAATGAAAACTTGGGAATCCAAAATTTCATGATTGCGGGTCTGGAATGTTTTTAAGTTGCTCGCGGAGTCTACCGGATTCCAAAATAGTTTAATATGTTGGGTCATGGCTTCTAAGAGTGAAGTTGAAAATGTGTGACACACTGACATTTGCATTTATCATATAGATGATAAAGATTGTATTTCGCCAAATGTAGTCGACCAAGGTATTTCTGAATAATTACTCTTTTAAAGCAAGAAGTCTTTGTAATTATAGTCCTCGATATCAAGAGAAAGCATTAACAAAATTTAATGTTCGCTTTAATTGTTTACTCTGAGTTTCACGTAAAGTACATCTAATATTCAAGAGATTTGATTGTTGAATTCATCAAGTTTCCTTAACAGTGAATGTTATTTCAGCAAAAAAAAAATCAGAGAAAAAAAACAGATAAGTAAATATTATATATTATGCATTGAGTAGATCAGTGATTACATATAAGCAAGTAAAAGGAGTCGACCGCCGTCGTGATAATCGAATCAATGCCAAGGATCCTTTCTTTAGCTGTATAGTATGTGCTTCACCAGGGCTGCAATACAATACTAGCAATTGCCATTATGTGACTAGCCGATTGGAGTGGATTGGGCTATTCCATCCACCCGTCTATCCCAGGTTGGGATCGAAGAGGCGTGCTGTGGAAACTGCTGGCCAGTAAGGAGTCACTCCATCACTGGGCGTTATGGGAAACATGTCGCCCAATTGAAGGGATTTGTACTTTTTGGTAATCTGTTTTCATAAATGTGATTTATATATTGCAATTTTATAGGTATTTTTGTATGAACAGGTAGTTTATCTATAGCATTTTGTGTAAACAGATAGTTTGTGGATTGGGATTTTTGTTGGTAGTTTAAAAAGTGTTTTTTTTTTTTCAATAGATTGTTTGTATGGAAAAACTATATTTTTCCTGAAGGCACCATTCTACGTATAAAAGGATAAGTTGTAAGCTTATCGTATAAGCTGACGGCATATAGGTGAAGTTTTCCTCATACAAATAATTAATCTTGCTTCCTATACTAGGCCTGGTAGTACCGTAATTTCCCATGTATAATACGCATTTTTTGCTAAAAATTAATAAGCAAAATTAGGGGTGCGTATTATGCACAGCTACAAAATATTTTAAAATTGCCGTTTTATAGGTCGATTTTATTTAAAATGACTATTTACCATAGACATACGACAATTTGAAAACACTTTTTAAAAAAAAGTAGGAAAATTACCCCCATAAGAATGTCGAATGCAATCATATGTCCCTAACAATATTTATAAATGTAAAATAAAATAAGAATTATCATAAAATATAATTAGAATAATATTATTCTATGTTTAAAACGTTTTTTTTTAAATTATAAGAGTGGAAAATTCGGGTTGAAATGAAATTGAGAGGTAAAATTTATAGGTTTTTATTACCAAACAATCTGTAAATAAAAACAAAGTTTTATTTTAAGCCGCAATTTTAGGGATGCGTATTATGGCTGATGGATATTATACATTAGTGAATTAAAACCTTACCTTGAAATAATATAGGTGAACTTGTTTTGGGAAAAACCCATAACTGCAATTATTTGCTTCCATGTCAAGGATGGGATGCTTTTAACGTCATCTTTCTGATATGGATACATAAATAAATAAATAAATAAATATGTTCCTCCTCATCCTAATTTCGAAATAAATATTTTCTTCTCTCCCAGGACAAGCCCCATAACTATATATTTTTAACTTTGACAGAAAAAAGATATCGAATGTTGATTTTCTTGGCTGAGTGATCATCCCACCTGAAAGGACGGTCTAACAGAATCCTCCACCCCCACTATTTCACTTCTGAAAATATCCTGATATCTTCCAACACTCGAACAGTCAAAATTTTCAATATTCCCTGTACAACTGTGGTCGTACGTTTTTTTGAGCATTAGAAATAGACCAGTTCCCTCTGGAAATCTGGGTTGAAAGCCGGAGAAGTATTTGTTCCTGGGTAGCAATCGATGTTCTCCAATTTGAAGGTTCACCTTGGTTCAATCGAGGGGAATTCTACACATTGGCCGTTAATTTCAGTCCAGTAATATCTCCGCCAAGCGATGACACGCTGCATACATAGCCATGAAAAACAGTCTATCCTATTGAGCTATATGGCCGCTGACTCTACAAGAATGCTTGACTGGGATGGTTTTGAATCCTATTGGGTGTCTAGCCACCCTGCGTCTTTTCTAAAAAAATTATAGAGGGACCGGTTTAGTCATTAGAAATGAAATGTTCAGGTATTACTGGGATGACTTTAGCCTTAAAATAAGAACTTACAATTTTAGGACAATATCATACTAGACCTGACATTATTTCAGGTTATTCTATGAGTGTTACTGGCACAATGTAACCACAGGTGAATGAACGTTCTCGGTAGGGTCAACGGCGGGACTGGGTTCTATAGCTACGTATCTAGACGGTGGGGTGATGACACGACATCACTGGGCAGAGGTCTTGATTGAATTTAACGGCCACGTGTCCGTGACTAGGTCTGGCCTTGTAGAATGTCGGCAGTGGTTTGACCTGGATAGAGATGGGCTTCTGCTAGGTCTATTTGACCAAGACGCACTATGCTTGAATTAACCCAGATACGTGGAAGGAGTTCGTCAGTTTCGCAGTGACACTATGACCACAACCGGGTACGGGACTGATGATGATGAAAATCAGAGCAGAGTTCAAATACTTGAGCAATCCGTGTCGTTTAATTTGCACTAATATGCAAGTCAAATAGTACGGCAGATTGCTCCTTAAAAACCGAGAAAGGAAACCACTCCGCTATCTTTCCGGAAAGTCATAAAAATTCACAGATAAAGAAAAGAAATCTGTGGAGAACGAACCATGATCCGTTACAACCTTAAGGGTCATGATAAAAGAGAAGGATTAAAATATGTTCTAAAAATAATAAAACAAAAATAAATAAAACTAAAAATATATATAATAATAAATAAATAAATAATAAAAAGAAAAAAAAAATTTCCATAAAAATTATCGAGAAATTGTCCAAATACAAGGACCTGGAGATCGAGATGAACAGGATGTAGGGAATGAAAACTGAGACTGTACCCAGTGTTCCAGGTAACATCAACATACAAGTTGCCTAGAAGATCGCCTTACCAGGAACATCCCATATACTAAGAAAAGTGCTATAAATTAAATGACAATTCTCCTATAGGACCTAAAGACCATAGTTTAGACCCGGCTCTACAGGATGCAAAGCAGGAAACATAACATACACAAATAATAATATGAATATGCTCTTGTTAATAGAATAGTTGACTTGGCCCCGTGTTATGTGTCCTTTTGTTATTAAGTAATAAACTAGTCTTTTCAAGGTCTTACAGCCATATCACATTGAAACACCGGTTCACCGAAGTTAAGCAATGTCTATCCTGGTAGGTGCCTAGATGGGTGACTTGTAAATACTAGGTGCAGTAAGCGTGGATGTGTGGGTGGTGTAATGGAAAGCGGCTCGGAATGAGATATCGGAGAACAGAGTTCCAATTCCGGTCGGGTTTGTTATATTTACTTTCGTGCAAATACCATGGAGAAAGGTATAAATCCACTTCTTTCTCCCCAGCTATGGATTAATTAGTAAATCGTTATTATCTCCAAAAATGTATTAAAATATAAAAATATTTAATGGGTTTAAATAACAGGCAAAGGGTTGATAAGCCGTAAAAAAATCACTCACTCACCCTTTCAGAATTATATATTAATGAATTGGAAAATATATTTAAAAACTAACATGGAATAATAATAGTAAGAACATTGGGAAAGACAAGAATTTACACATCTCTCAACAAGCTATGGGTTAAATAGCAGAGCAGACTTGGCTAACTTGGGGCGGCAGCCATTTTAAGCTAAGTGTTATTCTGAATTCAAAACTGCAGAAAGAAACGGGAAACCACTCCACCATCTTTTCCAATAAATCATGGTAATTCACAGGTAATAAAGGAATGAATATGTGGAGAGGTATGTATCCCTTCAGGACGTAGGCGAGGATAAATAAAAAAAATAATAAAAAATTTTTTTTTTTAATTTAAAAAAACCAGAAAAAGAAAAAGAAGCTCAGGGTCGAGCCTCGGTGGTTGGAGTGCTGAATGCTACGAAAATCGACGACGAAAAACTAACAAGCAGAGATAGCGGCAGTGGCAGCTCCTTGCCAGTTTCTGATTGGATACAGTGATGTCGGGGTGTGCCTACGGCGTGCGGAGGTATGAAATTGTTGATTGACAGGCATGCTGATGACGACAGTGCGAGGTGAAGGGAGGTTGGAGTGGGTGCAAGAACAAAACAAAAAAAAAAAAAAAAAAGAAGAGAAATAAGAAGACGTTGAGTAAACGCCTTCTTTTCTCATCGATCACTGACTTAACCGTGATGCTTCGATCATTAATGAAATGTCAACACCTAGTTAAAAAGGAAATTGTCCTGTTCCATTTTTTTTCTTCTTCTGGGGTGTGTGGTTTTGTTTTATTGCCATTGGGGACAACATTAAAAAAGAACAAAGAGAAGAGGGATAAACAAGAGAAGAAAAGATGGGACAACCAAAAATAAGCATCCGACAAATATTAACTTTAACAGTAGTACACAAGTGGGTGTTGTTACATTTTGTCGAGTTAAAAGAAGTTTGATGATCTACAATCTGAGCTGAGAGACAGCCTCCAAATTGAATGTTACTGGACAGGAGACAAGCAGTTACCTACCCTTATATTTTGTGGCAAGAAAAAAAATTTGAAACATCTGGACTGGACACAAGGAAAAGAGAAACGTTTCATATATATATATATATACATACACATACACACACACACACACACAAGGGGAAAATACACACATTTGATTTTTTTTAAAATTATAATATTAAAAGTTAATTTAAAAACATGACAGCCATGTAAAGTTAAACTGGATTTATTTTTTTAATAAGATTCACTCAGATCTTTTGACCGACATATTAAAAATATATATATAAATATATATTTTATATTTATTATATTATGATAACATTTTTTGTGAAGCGTGAGGCTTCTGTTTTATCTTGCTGTGGAGTTGGCGAATTAAGCTTGCCTCCCAAGTTATTATTGTTGCCGTGAGTTCGATTCTCACTAAATGCTTCACACTTATTTTGCCAGACGAAGCAAAATCTTAGTAAATAAAACAGAAGCCATTTTGTGCTCTAAAATATTTGGGAAAAGAAAATTATTAAATAAACAAAGAAATATTGTTTGTCAATTTTTCAACATGTTCTACTGGAAAACCGGGGATTTTTTTACAAAAAGGATTATCCATTCTCGGAGATTATTCTGTATATGGTTTTGATTTTTGGAATCAGGTGAGTCGATTTTATTTTATCTATGCAATTACCTTTCTTGAGAAGACAAACGATATGAATAAATTGTAAGCAGATGAGAGAGAGGAAGAGAGAGAGAGAGAGAGAGGGAGGGAGATTTAGAGAAATGGAGAGAGAGGGGGAAAGATGGGGAGGGAGGAGAGAAGAGAGAAATTAAAAATATATATATATATATATATATATATATATAGAGAGAGAGAGAGATGAGGAACGAGGGGCAGAGATGGGGAAGTGGATACAGAAAGAGAGATATAAAAAGTGACTATTCCAATTATCAAACTCGATACTATTATTCGTTGACAATTTAAAACATTATATATATATATATATATATTCATACTAGTAGAAAATACAAATATATTAACTGCATCCACCTGCAAAAAAAGACTAAAAATAATGGAAGCTTTAATAATAAAAATGAAAAAGCCAACTCTTAACAATATTAACTACGAACAAAGCCACAAGGTGCTAACCGTATTCGGAAATTAAAAACATCCCCACCACACACTAAGACATACACAGAACGCACACACTCAATCAAGCTGAAAAATCGAATCATCCTTGATAATGGCTAAAGGTATAGCGGAAAGTGCCCGGAAATATAAAACATTTAGACAGTTCTTACTCACCCTTTGTCCAGAAAAGAAAGCTCTTGTTCGAACACAAGAAAAATTAAATAAAAAGCTTAACCGTAGTACCTTGTCTGTCGTTTTTAATGAAACCTGCATAAAGGAAGGATATATATATATATATATATATATATATATATATATATATATATATATATATGTGTGTGTGTGCGAATATATAGAAACATAGGAAAGAACACGCTAGGTAAATAATCTGAAGTTCTTTAGTATTTTTGTTTTTTTTTTTTAAACTACTCAATACAAAATAGAGCCTAAATTTATAATTATATTTATTTTTTAAAAATATGATTCCTTCATATACAAAAAATCTCGTGTTTCAAAAAACAAGAGCCAAAAACTTCAATATAATTATTAAAATTACATTGAGTTAAAATCAAGCTTTTCATCCTCAAGCAAAATTTTTTTTAAATATATATATATATATATATATATATATATATATATATATATATATTAATAAATTCTTTTAGTAATCAAATATTTTGTGCCGTTCCTCGAACACTTTTCTCAATCCTACATTTCTTTTTGAATCATTGTCATTTGTTAGAATATAATTAAATGCTAAGTTTTGCTTTGTATGGCACAAGGTTAGAAAGGTCACAGAATAATGAGAATACAGTGTTACTCTAACTTTCCAAGTGGGAAAAACCTTCCGGACATCTTTACCTCAAAAATTCAAGATCTGATACCGACATTTTACTAGCGTTAACACAGACCCTTGCCAAGAGGAAGAAAAGGCATTTTTATCGATTAAAAATTATTACTAGAACCTTCCCTTAGAACAAAGTGAAAACTTTACGTACAATACGCACGCTTAAATATTAGTTTGGGTTAAGATATACTTAAAAAATAAATAAAACTCTCTCGGTGACTTTTTAGAATTTCTTTGGTTCCTGTTCTCTCCACGCTTCACAAAAAACGCCTCGTTACTTCCTAGCTTGTTTGAAGTCCTCCTCCGTAGTTCCTGTTTAAATAACTCTTGGGAACCCTCCTACCCCTCAAATTTTCGCCCATCTCTTACCTCTTTTCGGCAAAATATTTGAGGCCCTAATCAATGCTGAACCGGTTAAGCATCTGGCTTCCGTTTCGCCTCTGACGTGTTAACGGCCATTCCTGAAGTTATCTATCAAAGCTTTAGATAAAAAATGGCGATGCTCTAGTGATGGCTTTAGATATCTCGAAGGCGTTCGACAGGGTTTGGCATAACCTACATTTAACATTTGCTCGACTTTTTATATAGTTCGTTTTTATATTGATTGTTTTTTTACGGCATCTCAACTTTTTGTAGGTTATTTAAAACCGAAACATTTTTGGTGTTGAAACTTGAATAAAGCATGGAATAATAATAATACAACACAAAATGTACTTAAAGAAAATGTATTGACACAAGAACGTGTACACAATATTTACAGATAGTTTGGTATATTCTTGGGAAGACCGTTCCTGTAGAATGGGTTGACGTAGTCGCCAGTCGGGCAGAGTCTCTGGATTGGATCTCTTCTTCCTCCACCGTCTTCCCGGTACCAACCATATTTATATAGTCGGTACTCCACTATGTAAATTAGGTGGATCGTACCACAACATTTGGAAAACGTGATACCGAAATCCGAAGGTAGATTAAAATCGCGAAAGATGCCTTCCAACAGCTAAGCAAAGTATCAAGAAACAGGAAAATTTCGTTTGGAAAAAATAAAAAAAAGTGATGAACTGTTATGCAATAACAACGAAATTGCAATATGAGCTCTGGTAAAAATATCGAATAATAACAGCAAAAAATTGCAATATAAGCACTGGTAAAAAAATGGTTGCTGATGACATTAGGTTTATAATTCATACACAGATGTCCTCAAGGACACATGGCACAGTGGTTAAAGGCGTTAGTTAGATCCAGTGACAGGACGCAAAGAGTGTGAGTTCAGTAGCATTAGAGAGGGGAATTAACAGGAGATAACTGATAACTGACATCCATTAAACATGGCAGGTGGAACTAGAACAGTCTACTCCAGTGAGCAAAATAAAGGGTTCAGTTCGACATTCCAACCACGTGAAGAAGGCCTGAGCGTACAACGGCCGAAACGTTGTAATAAATATAACGACAAAGATGAGGACAATAGTCTGAATAATGTAAATAGTGTACATAATACCTCATCTCAGAAATATAGACAGAAACTGTTATGTAATGTCGGTCCTTCAACATGGTAGTGAATACTTGACAATTTTCTTACGGATGAAGAGACATGAGTCGACAGGAATGATGGTTGGTTGGCTTGTTTAATGGCATATCAACATATTATGGGTCATTTAATGTCGAAATTTAATTTTCTTGGGAGCTTCAGTAATTTGTTTTTACTATTAAAATCTATTGCTGGTATGTTTACTATAAAAATGTATTTTTGTACTTTCATAGTGCTTTGATTCCAGTTTGGTGGGGGGGTAACTATTTTCCCATAACTGGGACCTTAATTTAACTATAGCAGTGTCATATCAATTTACTTATATATCAACATAATAAAGAGGTAGGCTTCACGCTCCTCAAAACGCCTCGATCAGAGGACTTGATGCCGGGTGTAGTTTATTGTCGTACCCAGGATAGGACAGAAATGTGTTTCTACAGAAGGATGCTGAATATTTAATGCACTGAACATGTGAGCAACCAGGAAAATGTAAACAAAAAGGACGCTAATATTTGTAAAAGATTTTGGAAGTTAAAATTTCTAGGGCACATAATGAGGAAAGTGGGCTTGGAGAATTTGAAACTCACAAGACATATTGAAAGAAAGATAGACAGAAGATATTAGTTTTTTTCTTTTTCGAGATTGTGTAAATGCTATACAGAGCAAAGATGAGGAGAGATAGCAAAAAAAAAAAACACTGTTAAGAGCTACAAATGATAGGAAGTCATAGAGAGCCATGACCGGCCACGGCACATGAAAAATTACAAATTACGAAGAAGATACGTAGGATGAGCATTTCTTTTGTTTCCGTGGAGGCGGGGTGGGGGGTCAATTTACAATAAATTTACATAGCAAACCGTACCACCCATTAAATTTTATAATTCTTTTTTTTTTTTTTGATAATCTATAGTGAAAACAAAAAAGTGTAAATGTTTATTTCCCATGGCAGGGCCTACTTTAGACCCCACCAAAAGTTGGGCTATCTCCTGATACTAATAAGAAAGTCAATATTATTTACATTTGAACTATTGTCTTCGTCTTTGTTGTTATCACAACATCTCGGCCCTTGTATCCTCTGGCCTTCATCAGGTGTAGTCGAGACGAGTAACCTACATGGAAATTCGAATTGAACCGTTTATTTTTTCTATGGGGATATGTTTATTGAATCGTTCCATTTTGAATTAGGACATAACATATTTTAAATGTTGTGACAACGAAGATGAGGACAACAGTTCACATGTAAATAATAATAATAATAATCATGATGAGAACTCCTCATCCAATAAATTTAACCTAATCTAACAACTTCTTTGTACTATTAGTATTGGGCACCTCGGCAGAGAGTAATGGTTAACGAACTAGACTTGTTGGCCATTATTACTAAGTACGAAACTCATTCGGCGCTCCATAGTAAAGCTATTTACACTATTTACAATGTTTGGACTGTTATCCTCATCTTTGTTGCCATATTCACGACGTTTTAAATCTAAAAAACAAAAACAATCTGGCAGCCCTCAGATGATTGGAATTTCGAACTTAAACCTTTATTTCGTCCACTGGGGTAGATTGCTCTAGTTCCTCAAGGAGACATAGCCCAGTGGATAAAAGCGTTGGTAATCCAGTGACTTGATCCAAAATAAACTATATAGTTCAATACCTGGCTACAGCAGAGGTGAAAAACTGGATGGTTGAGTTAAAGGGAAATAACTTTTCCACCCGGAAGAGGCGTGGCCGGTGAAACTAGAACAATCTAATTTTTAGAATTCATTGTTAAATAAAGGGTTCAGTTCGAAATTCCAGTTACCTGAAATTTTGGCCAGGCGTACAACGGCCAAAACATCGTGAATATGGCTACAAAGATTAGGGTAAAAAATAAGATTATAAATAGTGTCAATAATTACAATACTTCATCTCAGAAATATAAACATGTATAGTAAATGACATGTTTTTTGTATCAGTTAAAATGCATTTCCTTTATTGTCCGGGTTTTAATTTTTTTTATTTGTTTTTCCATTGATGTACAATGTTATATTTTCAACGAATTGAATTTCTCCGGTTCTAGAACTGACTGTTTAGTTGATTTGTTTATTTAACGGCATATCAACTTATGAGACATTTAATGCAAAAATCTAATTTTCTTGGGAGCTTTGAAGTAATAACAATATGATAAATGTTATTCTGCTTTCACAATTGAATACATGGTAGATGATACTCAGCTTTTGTGCATATACATGTTTGTGTGGATATAATTACTAGAGGCAATGATATGTGTGTTTTATGTTGTAGTTTTGTGAAGTTATATTTTGGAATACAGTTTGATTTAAGAAATTGTCGGATATTATATGGACTAATGTCATGAAAATTCTTTTATTTTAAAGCGATTTGGTTGAAGTCGGTACAATTTGTTAATATATGCGTATTATTAATTTTTTAATCTATTGCTGGTATTTTTACTATAAAAAGTATTTTTTTACTTTAATAGTGTGTTTTTTTTTGTCTGTGGGGAGTCATTATTTGCCAATAGCTGGGACCTTAACAGGTGCTACCACCCCGAGTTAAGATGAACCTGGAACACCCCCAATTAAGGGGTGGTTCCACGCTTCTCTAAAAACCTCCATTCTCCTGATCAGAGGCCTTGCTGCCGGATGTAATTTATCATCATACCCAGGACTAGATAAGAATTGTAACAGTTTTTACTGCTATTTAAACAGTTAGAAAAACTTGATGATATGGCTTCCTTACATTTGCATTGATAAAGTCCCTCAGAGGACGAAACGCGTCGGCTAAGAATATTTTTTTTATCTTGTCTTTTTATTTATTATGTCCCTTTACAGATACGTCCTGGGTATGACGATAAACTACATTCGCGCGTCCTGGGCAAGGCCTCTGGTCAGGAGGCTTTGAGGAGCGTGGAACCACCTCTTAATTGCTGGTGTTCCCAGGTTCACCCTGACCCAGGGTGGTAGCACCTGTTAGGGTCCCAGCTATGGGCAAATAGTTAACTCCGAAACTGAGGTAAAAAGCATTATAAAAGTGTAAAAATACGTTTTAATACCAGAAATACTTTGTAAAAAATTATTACCAGAAATAAATTTTTGAAGAAAAGAATATATTTACCAGCTATACGTTTTTGAAAAAAACAAAACAAAACTATTACCAGCAATAAGTTTTTGAAAAAAATAATATTATCAGCTATACGTTTTTGAAAAAAAATAATATTACCAACTATACGTTATTGAAAAAATAATATTACCAGTTATACATTTTTGAGGAAAAAAATATTACCAGAAATAGATTTTTGATAAAACAAAAATATTACCAGGAAAAAAAAAAATGTCGGCATTAAATGACCCTTTGAGGTTGATATGCCGTAAAACAAACCAAACCAAACATTTACAGATACACAATCAGAAAATCATTTATATACACACACGGTGTACGTTTCTGTATGTGTGTGTGTTACATTTGCCGTAGCGCAGTGGTTAACAAGCTCATTTCGCAGACCCGTTCATGAATACATTGAATTCAAGTCTTGTCAGCTACCCTGCCACTGAAACTTGTTTCAGAACAAGGTAAGGTTTGTGAAGAAAGACTATTATATTAGATTACTAAGAATATTTTCGTAAATTTTCAAGATTCGTTCGGAAAACGAGTTTGCGGCTTCTATTATGTTGATTGAATCAGTCGCGTCTTTGTGTACATGCATTAACATCATATCGCTTTTCACCCATAGTTGTTCGTAAATATGTCTTAACTCTTAAGCGCTGAAAACATTATTTCACTTTCAGCGTTTGTGGCGGGCGCTAAGAGAATGATAAGCTTTAAGACTTCATTAATAATATTTCTTTGTGACGCACTTCAGGGATCTCACCTTTCCAAATACTGTTGGCAGTTTTACATTTGTTCTATAAATCTTTAATAGATTCTGTAAAAT